>OV651820.1:44332644-44672924 GCA_927349885.1 Psylliodes chrysocephalus | reverse complement strand
TCTTGATCTATTAAACAAAACGATAAATTATCTCGACGAATGACACCATGTTCTAGTACGGAAGCTAGCTTCACATTTTTGTTGGTGGTTTCATGAGTTTCATATCAATTTTTTGTAATTGTAGTTTACACGTACATATACCTCTTAACACTTGTTTGCTTTATTAAAAAAGTGTGTTGTTGTGATTTACGTCGAAATAAGTCAAAAACAACTTGAAACCCCATATAAAATCAAAAAGGAGAAACGGAAAAAAATTTAGCCTGTAAATGAACACAACTCAGAAACAAAAATAGCTATCTAATAATAAAAAAATAAAATTTGATTCTTGTGCAGCTTCATCTATATCATTAACTGTTTTTGGTTTTTTAATGGTTTTTCTTGGTGATGAAAATTCCGATATCTCACGGTTATCGATTCTTTTTATCTCTCCAGAAATGCGGACGACAGTGTTTTTAGATACTCCTGTGGCTGCAGCAACACGATCATTTACATTTTTAAATGGTATTGAAGGTGAATTAAAGTTTCCTTCTCTTCTCATAAACTCTATAACATTGGCTATTATTTCGCGAGAATTACTGTTAATCACGCGGCCTCTTAATTTGCTATTAAACTCCATACTTAGTTTCTATTAAACTGTAATGAGCAAAAAACACAAACGAAAATAAAAGAAATGTTTTAGCGAAATTTACATCTGACATTTACGTCTGAATGAAATAGTGAAATACTTGATGCGCAGAGTGTACTTTCATTGCGTAAATCCGTCGGGATGCCTGTCAGTAGTGCTTTCTCTGTCTAGCCGTCGAAAGCCTCTAGAAATTTGATGAACTGTACTATTCGTTTAATTGTCTAATTAACTTATGAAATTATGAGACTTTTGAAAGATAGGACAACTTTCTTTAGGAAAGTTTAAATAAAAACGTATGAGGCACTTCACATAGGACTAAGACACACTTTAATTTTTTTTTATTATTTATTCAAACGCAGTATTAATTTAGAAACAATATAAAAAACTAAAGAACCAAACAAAATATTTATTCAGAGTCATCGTTATCGTCATTGGCCGCGGTTGGATCACACATATCCAGTTCTTGCCAAAATTTTATACGATTTTTTGTAATTATTGACCCAAGGGTAGATATTAAGGTGTTTTTTCGAGTTAAAGCTACCCCATGTTTTTTTTCTCTAGGGTCTGCTATGGGTAATCCAGACTTTGCTACCTAAAAAAGGTAAAGAAAAAAATGTGTGTCACCAAAAACCAAGAAAAACTATTAATTTACTACCTTATTATTAAGAAAATTCAAAGCCTTGAATTCATCTTTCTCAAAACCAGTTTTATATTGAAATATATTTTCGTTTCTGTTGTAAACTGCCATTATCTAATTTTTAAGTTTAAATTTGGATTAAAAATCCTTCCAGTTAAAGAAGTTGGTCAAATTCATTTTAATTACGTCAGTTTTGCCGCCATTAGCTGATGATACACAAGACACAAATTCATCAAAATCCCATATTGTTTTATATTTTTTCATTGAGAGTTCGACCTGATGATGAAAGTGATCTGCCGACATGAATGAATGTCCCGGCTCAAAATATTTAACTGTAAGCGTTTTTAAAGAAACTTCTTTGCAGTTAACAACATAGACAAAAAAACAAAAAAGTGCCCAGTTTTTATTCTGGGCTGAGCAGTTGTCCATCCAAATCGTAATGTTCTCTTTGTCTCGATTTTTTAAAAAGAAAGCGTAATAGGCGGAAATTATGTCTTCTTTACTGCGTTTAGCGTGTCGCAATATTGCTAGTGGTTTTATTTGTTTTCCCTTACCGGTGAGCACAAAGCTTTCGTTGAAAACTGTAATTCTTGGTACGAAAATTACTTCCTTAAACATCTCTGCTCTTGGCAACACAATAATTTTTTCTAAATCGGCCGATACTGTTAATTCACTTTCAGTTTCCAATGTTTTTGCATCTTCCTCATACTGTTTTCGTGCCGCGGTGTATTTGGCTTTGTGATGAAGGTATTTAGAGCACTTTTCACAGTCTACGCAAATGAATGGATCCTCATGGTTTTCCTCTTTTTTGTGTAGCTTAAATGCTGTGCACGTGAAGCATTCTTCACACCCCAACTGAGCAAACGAAATATTCAAAGCAGCCACTTCTTTTCTGTATAATTCATAACTTGCTGTAAAATTTTGATTTTTTGATTTAAAATCATTACACATCAAGGTTATGTTTATATCGGAGGGCAAATATAAACGCTTTGGAGAGTGCTCTCTTCTGTAATGTGATATGTGTGGATGAAATGATTTAATATGGTTTATTATTGGATTTTTATCAATTTTGTTCAATGCAGGGCGATGTCCTCTTTTTGTGGCTGCAGGAGTAATATTACTTGTTTTTGAAGTGGTCCTGATATTTTTTATGAAACGGTAATTTTTTGTGAAACCAAGTGTCAAAAGAAAAAACACTTTGCATACATTTATATCAGCTCCTTGGGAATTCTTTAAAAAATATTTATAGGTATTCTGACGGCGAGAATTAGATCGTATACCAGTCGTACATCTTTCCTTACTCATTTGTTTAACGCAGCCATTAACATATAAGGACTGCTCCTATTTACTAAGATTCCAGTACTGGTTATTAATATCATTTTGACGAGTTTCATCAATCAATTTTGAGCAGTTGCGTCTACAAGTTTTAGAATTGCACGTACCTTTTACCCTATGTTGCGATGAATCAGTTGCCTTTTTTAGTCTTTTCCGTTTTCTTCGAATCTTTGCCGCTTACGTGGCTTTCCTTTTTTGGTAAAATGTTTATTGTGCTTTTTTTCAACACAGTCAAGCGACAAATTGACAATGTCCCCGACAATGTCAATAACCATACCGTAATTTGATTGGTCACTAATTTCGTGTTCGAGTTGGGAATCAGCTGTTACATGACTATCTAAACGTGGAACTTTGGCAATTGTTTCATAAGCAGAAAAATCGTCAGATCCTGAAAAAGAATCGTGTTCACTTCCTGAAATAATATAATCAGGATCTTTTGGTTGATTGTTTTTAATATTCTGGTTCCTTTTCTCCATTTTTGAGTTTTGTATACCCTGTTTAAGTTTTCTGTTTAGTACCAGTGTAACCAACAATTTACTTCGCCTGTTAACATTCACTTGAACACCCGCGTCCATTATTCTGAAAAAATACCTTTAATTGCAGATTTTTATAAAAAAAATCGAATAAAACTAACATAATTCTATAAATAATTCTACATACAAAAATATTTCGCTTCCTTTACTTTAATCGTTTTTTTATTTTTTGTTAATTATGTTTACAATAATTAACCAAAAGTCTGATAAGGTCACATATGAGCGTCCTAAGATATTCAAACTATTGACATTAAACTGTTACAGACATATTTAATCGTTTTTACTTTATGCACTAGTGAGTAAATAATGTAGTATAATAATTCTAATTTTTGTTAACAATGTGTGGTAGTGGAAAAAATTTTGCATGCTAATTTAGCGTAAGTTACGTTTTCTTATTTAGGTGATACACATTAACACATTAATCAACAAAGGTCACTCTACACACTTGTTACTTAAATAACTATTTTTAAAATACTTACTTATTACTTTTTGACTTATTATATCAACACCACTATTTTTTTTTTCAATTATCTTTACAATAAACACTTAAATTTAACAAGAATTGCAGGCCGCTCTCACAGGTTGCTACACGAATTTGAAGGTTATTTTCAACAAATAGCACGAGCCTACTAAGCATTTTTGTCCTATGTGATGCACTGCTAACAGCGTACGTAAGTATTCCTAAACTGACTAGTCCAATCTGCCAGATAAGACTTTTTGCTTCGTAATCGCATTTTACAATAATTATGTGTACTAAACAAATTATCCTATGTGTGCAGTTAGGACATAAATAGGTATGGAATGTTAGTTTGGACAAAATATCTTATTATTTAGTGTTATTTTGTAGATAGGACAAAACAAACACACATAATTGACGGTTAACTAAATGAGATAGGAGGATTTCGCTTAGTATATTAGTTGCAGAAGCAGGGCAGGTAACTAAAAATGCAGTTAGGACAAAATTTCAAATTTTGTTAGTTAGGACGCTTCAGCTTAGCACGGCAGAGTGCTGGTCCTATATAAATTTGGTTAAGATGTGTTGATGGCATCTGCACGATTTTAAAGTCGGTGTTTCAAAATAACTTTTAATACTTGTACTTCGCTGAATTAATCAGGGTAGCGAGTTTCTTTAGAAATAAAATCGATATAACTGAACACTAGCTCGCAGCTAAGTTGTTTAAAATGCGGGAAACACAGGACCAGTTTAAAAAGTTAATTGTAGGAAATGCTTATACCCAATTAACCATTATTATACCGTGTGTTTCACTATATTTTTCTACATTTTGAGGACTTGTTGTATCTTCCGAATCAATTAAGTTATCTCTATGCGGTTTTCACTAGAGATTTAAGTATGCTTACAAGGTTTATTAGGGTACACCGGAAATGAAATTGTAACTTTTGCTTAGAAATAACCAGAAAGGCGAAATTTTAAAGTTGAATAATTTAGGCAATGAAATATCATATATTAATATACACAGTAATCTTGATATGTATACAATACGTTAACCCAAGGATCCTTCGAAATAAAAATGACACGCTTATTTATATTTGCACGTGAGAAAAATACAGCGACTCTCGTAAATCGGCTGCCTGTGTGCAGTGATTGGACAGATGGATATATATCTACCACTAGTGAGCTGGCGCGCACTGTTCTATCTCTGTCTATTTAGTGGCATCGCTTATTCTATATCGTTCATCTGGCGTCATTGTATCAAACCTAACATACTGTATAAGAAAAATATCTATATTTTTTTATGTACTAATTTTGTATTTTTTTGTTCCAGGTAATTACAAAAATTCATCTTAGATAATGGGACTATGGGTGCAGAAGGTATGTTTTCAAATAAATATTTAGTCTTATCATTCATAACTAATATAAAAATAGTAGTTTTGCAATAAGAGTGGATATAGCCATATTGCAAGAAGCCGTACTCGAGTTATACAGTATGATTTTTGTACGACCCACTAACGAAAATTTACAAATAAAAAAATATTTTAGGTTATTAAGACAAAATAACTAATAACTAATAATTTTTAAAATAAAATAGATGAAAAGAAAAAGATTTAATTGAAAAGTCCTCAGCCGAGGCTCGAACTTGGGTTTCTTGCGTGGAAGGTAGATACTCTCACCACCCACCCACCGGCAGATTTGGGAAATTTTTTCAATACTTGTAATTGAATTGACTTCATAGAAATTAACAAAATTTTTATAATTATAGTATAAATAAAGATATAAATGCTATTATTTATCGATTCTACACAAAAATAAGTCATGTTAATGTATATTTAAGTTCAATAACAAAAAATATACTGACAATTAGTTTGACAAAATTGTCACTTATTTAAAATTTTAAAAATACTAGTCGTCGGGTGACCAAAATATTAACTGCGATTGGGGGATTTCATTATTTTGCAGTGTTCTTACATTCTTATATAGAATGGATATAAAATATATACGTTCAGTTAAGCGCAATAGTATACTTTTTAGTTTTGTAGTCTGTGCATAGATAAGCTAATATCCATGTGGGTGTAGTTATTTTTACATTCAAACTATAATCTTTCATTATACCTACTTCAAATTATATAAACATATTTGAATAATTTTAGTTCAGGTAGTTTAATTAGGTAGTTCAAGTAGTAGAACCTTTTTATTCTTTGCTATAGAGATATTTTTTCTACACTCACATGGATATTAGCTCTTCTTCGCAACAGACTACAAAACGAAAAAGTTGACCATTGCGTTAAACTGAACGAATATATTTTATATCCTTTGTATCTACTAAGAACACTGCACAAATATGAAATCCACCAATCACAGTTCATATTTGGTCAGCAGACAACTATTATTTTTATAAATTTTAAACAGGTGACAATTCTATCAAACTAATTGTCAGTATTTTTTTAGTTAGTGAGTTTAAATACAGGGTGTCCCGAAATAAGAAGGTCATATGTTTACAGCATAATCTCATGCTGAAATAGGAAACAAGTCCAAAAACGTTTCGTTTTCGAGATACAGGGTGTTAAAAGTTAAAACACATTTTCGTTAATATATTATAAACGTTTAAAGATAACAGAGTTTTTGATCATCTTTATAGGTGGGTAAATTAGGAGGGGGGACTTAGGGGGAATTAATTTTAATAGTTTAAACGTCTACAGTTAAAGAAATAAATTTTCATCAATCGTTTTATCGGGCCAAATTCAACCAAACCATTTGGAAAAAACATATTTCATTTTAAAATAAATATTTAAAAAACAATTAAAGTTAAATAAATTTCACCGGTTTTGCAAAGCTGAAAATATATAAAATTTTTGATTCCACAGGCCTACTAATTAATGTTTGCACTTTCAAATAAGATAATATGAACATATCATGAAATTTTTAAATGCTTTTCTCTTGAAAATTGTGCGTCCTAAAATGTGTCATCAGGACTTCACTTTTAACACCCTGTATCTCGGAGACGAAACACTTTTACTCCTATTTTAGGATGTAGATTAAGCTGTTAAAATATGACTGTCTAATTTAGGGACACCCTGTCTAATTAAACATTCTTGTCAAGAATCGATAAATAATAGCATTTTAGAAGATATTCGTCTGTATTTACAAAATAAAAATAAAAACTTAAGTGTGTCGATAGAGCCGAGACTAGCGTACTTACTTGTATGCGAAATGTCTGGAGATGAAATCTGATTGAAGACTATTTGAATAAAATCTTTTTTTCAATTTCATATTATTTTACAAATTAGTAAAAGTCATAAATTATTTTTAAATTGGTTATTTTATCCTAATGCCCTAAAATAATTTTTAAAATTTGTAAATTTTTGTTAGTAGGTCGTAGAAAAAGTATACTGTACAACTATGGATTTTCCGTATCACACTAAGGCGGCACACTACGGCATTGTGCTCAAACTTCGTCTTCGTGCGATATGGCTACTAATTACCATTTACATTATATATTGACACTATTATAACAATAATATACTTTAAACAAACAGTTAAAAGCTTTAATGAAATATATCATGTAAAATATGATGTTTTAAACCAAAACAACCATTAAAAAATTGTTTTTTCTACGCCCACATGGATATTAGCTTATCTACGCACAGACTACAAAACGAAAAAGTATGTCATTGCGTTAAACTGAACGAATATATTTCATATCCATTATAGGTAGTGAGAACACGAAAAAAAAAAAATAAAATCCAACAATCACAGTTCATATTTTGGACATTCATTACTATTATTTTTAAAATTTTAAATTAGTGACAATCCTGTCAAACTAATTGTCAGTATATTTTTAATTATTAAGATTAAATATACATTAAAATGAGTTATTTTTGTGTAGAATCGATAAAATATCGTAAATAGCATTTCTATTTTTATTTGAACTATATTTAGAAAAAAAAAAATTTTAATCAAACTATATGAAACTATTTTAATTACGAGTATTAAAACCAAATTCGTGAAAGTGGACGTAGAGGCATGGACAGAGTGCTTACTTCCACGCGAAAAGCCGGGGATTGATTCTCGGCTGGTGGCTATTTTTTTTTTTCATATTTATTTTATTTTAATAATCAGTAAAATTCATAAATTATTTTGAAATTAGGTATTTTTTTCTTAATAACCTAAAATATTTTTTTAATTTGTAGATTTCCGCTAGTGGGTCGTAGAAAAAATATACTGTACAACTCGAGTGGATTGTCCATATCGCACTCAGACTCTTGAGCACTCCGCCTATGGCGTCGTGCCCAAATTTTGTCTTCGTGCGATATGACCATCATATCCAGTCTTGTTGCACAAACTACTATTACCTATCTAATGACTCGAGAGACTTATCAGAACAGTAATTATTTTTAGAAAAACATAGCAAGCCCATAATTGTATTTTTGTCTCTTTTATATTCATTTTATTTATATTTTATTCAGACAAATATTTATTCTACTAAAAGAAATGTCTTTAAAATTTTGACTGTTCAGTCTCGACTGGTCTATGTAACTACTATGCTTCAAATCTGCTTAAAAAGTAATATTGATAAAATGGCCCAGAAATATTTGTGTAAATTTATTTTGCAAATATAGCAGGGACCATCCATAATATTTTAGCTTATATTATTTTGAAATATGTCTTCTTGATGTAACTCTTTACATCTAAGTTCATACCTAATTAGGTACTTTTCTATATTTTTATTTATTACCGGTTTATCGTGTGGAGTGCTTTTTATTCGTGAAATTTATATTTAATAATTTTTTTATTCTAAATTACGTTTTATTGACTTTATCTATATTTGCTTCTAATCCCAAATATCATTATTGCTGCAGAATGATCAGATGGAAGATCAAAGATTCCTTCATTTATATATTATTACTTAGCTATTTCAGTCTTAGTTTTGAAATTAGGCCATGTTGTGCAGTATAGTTTTCCACCTCTAGATGTTGTTAACCTAAAGCCCCATCTTATATTATTGATATTTCATTCGCAATACTACATTAAACCTTTCTTTTGAATTTTTAAATCTAACTGTAGATTTAATTGACATGTATATCTTTTTTCATCTTGTAATTTTTCTTCTGTTTTAATTAAGTTTTTAAGGGATCGAATATAATAAAGGAGACTTGTGAACAGTTTGGAATACATAGTTTAGTAAAATCCTAAAATGTATTCATTTAATTCATTAAAAATTACATTTATAATGATGAAATATACTTCAAATTCATAAAAACAAAATTAAATCGAAGCGTTCATTTTAGATTAATTTATACATACTTACCTATAATCAAAGACTCCAGTAGTACCTTTAGTACGAATGAAAAACTAAGTGACGTTTATGCAGATTTGAGCAGATGGACGTTATCAATGCGCATGATGTATGGGGTTCAATTACACGACAACATGGCATTGTTTCAAAGCTTGACAGTAACATTGATTGATGGAATATCGTTTTCACCGATGCGTGTAGCTGAATTAACTGAAAACGTAGCAAAAACGCTTTTTTAGTATCGAGAATAGGCATAGACATTGGCGTATCAATCAAATTAAATAATAGTTCTTTGTAGAGTTGCTTATTTAATGAAATAAAAAGTGGAAGTTTTTTCTGTCTGCATAATGTTGGTAATGATTGTGGTATACATTTTGTTTTTCATTTATTTCTTAGAATATGACCACATTTGAGGTTTTGGATTCTCTTCTTCAGCTGTTAAATAATTTTACTGCTATCATTTCTAATATTTTTAGTGTAATAAATTATCAATGTTGTAGGTTATTGAGTTAGTGCAATTTAAATACAATAATAGTGGGTTATTAATTTTTTATTGTAATTCAGTGAGTTCATATTACAATCTAAAGTGTACTTAAAGTAATACAAACAAATATTTAGGGGGTATTACATAAGTAAAATTTCAATTATTTTAGACCCCCGCACCCTGTATAAAAAAATAAGAAAATCGTGAACCTCCTCCACTAAATGATAAGACGTCAGAATTTTTTCAAAACATTTGTAACGTATAAAAATAAAAACTTACTTGTTTAAATCCCGTTTAATGACTTAATACGTCTGTAGTTACCCTAATTGAACATAATTACATTTAAATAGACTACTAAAGGAGGGAACGCATTAGGCAATCGAGATCCCGTCTCATAGTGGGCTGTGCTAGTGTCGAACGCTCGCGGTCTTCTAAAATTCTTTGGAAAATGTAGTAGGAGAACGAGGTGCGAGCGAGCGGAGCTCGAGAACACCAAGTGCACTCGAGACTAGCACAGACCGCGATTGCCCAATGCGTTTCCACCTTAAGACTGCTGTAATTTTAGTAGTATAGCGTTACGTTAATTCTCGGAACACTCTTTTATTTCTAATAAGAAATATGGA
Organism: Psylliodes chrysocephalus; assembly: GCA_927349885.1. Lineage (NCBI taxonomy): Eukaryota > Metazoa > Arthropoda > Insecta > Coleoptera > Chrysomelidae > Psylliodes > Psylliodes chrysocephalus. The sequence goes on along the minus strand of OV651820.1, from coordinate 44,662,934 downwards.
AATAAATTCGGTATAAAAATACGAAAAACGCTGAAATGGTGGTTTTTACCCTATAAAGACTTGTGTCGGGACATTTGCCCAGTTATTTTCAGGTACATTTTGATCAGGCAATGTTGCACTCAAGGTGGGATGGTACCAAAACAATCCAAAATATTGGAGAGCAAGCATAGTCGTATTACACTTATATATTGATCGCGTTATGGCAAATAAATTATAAGTAGGGGATAAACAAACAATTTATCAATATATTAAAAGACAAAAAAAACTAAATATAAAAACAAATGAATAAAAAATTACTAAAAAATTACTACAAAATTACTAAAAAATTACTAAAAAATTACTAAAAAATTACTAAAAAATTACTAAAAAATTACTAAAAAATTACTAAAAAATTACTAAAAAAATTACTAAAAAAATTACTAAAAAATTACTAAAAAAAAAAATACTAAAAAATTACTAAAAAAAAATACTAAAAAATTACTAACAAATTACTAAAAAAAATTACTAAAAAATTACTAAAAAAAATTACTAAAAAAAAATTACTAAAAAAAATTACTAAAAAAAATTACTAAAAAAAATTACTAAAAAAAAATTACTAAAAAAAATTACTAAAAAAATTACTAAAAAAATTACTAAAAAATTACTAAAAAAATTACTAAAAAAAAATTACTAAAAAATTTCTAAAAAAATAATCACTAAAAAAATTACTATAAAAAAAAATACTAAAAAATTACAAAAAAAATTACTAAAAAATTATTAACAAAATACTAAAAAATTCTAAAAAAAAATTTCCAAAAAAAAAAATACTAAAAAAATTACTAAAAAATTACTAAATAATTACTAAAAAAAAAAAATAATAATATTAATAAAAAAAAAATTAATAAAAAAATTACTAAACAAAATACTAAAAAATTACTCAAAAAAAAAATTGCTAAAAAAATTACTAAAAAAAATACTAAAAAAAAAATACTAAAAAAAATTACTAAAAAAAAATTACTAAAAAAAATTACTAAAAAAATTACTAAAAAAAATATTACTTACAAAAAAAATGACAAAGATCGCTTAAAAATTAATAAAACATTACTAAAAAATTACTACAAAAAAAGAAATAAAATAAAATTTTCAAGCAGAACAAAACATTTTTAAAAAATATAACTATTAGAAATAAAAAAATTCTTTTTGTAAATTTAATTTCTCTTAGAGCAAGATTGATTAAATTTTTCATATAGCTTGTTTACTAAAAAGTATATCAGTTAAGGTGATTACAGCACCCCCTTATAATTTTCGGACAAGGATATCTCAAAAATAATTTTTTTAGAAAATTTAAATTTGGGCAAAATAAATTATGTAATAATATCTAGAATATGCATATTTTTTAAAGTTTTAATTCCTTCCAGTTTCCGAGAAAAAAAATCAAAGGTCTTTAAATTTTGAAATATCAAAATGAAAATAAATGCTTTCCTCAACAGCACTATTCTTTATATAATCCCCAAATTTTAGCTCTTAATCTCTTGTTAATGATTTTTTAAAATTCGCCGAAATTAGTGGCTAAAACGCCTCGTTAAGTGCTTCTTTCTAGTATAACGCTTCTGTAACTATCGTATGGTACACTCTGATTCATCATTCGTTTCTTGCAACGATTTACACCAGTTTAATCCAGTTTAAACCAGAAAATAGCACTTAACAAGGCGTTTTAGCCACTAATTTCGGCGAATTTTAAAAAATGATTGACAAGAGATTAAGAGCTTAAATTTAGGGATTATATTAAGAATAGTGCTGTTGAGGAATGCATTTATTTTCATTATATTATTTCAAAATTTAAAGCCCTTTGATTTTTTTCGGAATCTGGAAGGAATTAAAATTTTAAAATATATACATATACATATTTAAGTTTTTAAAAAAATTACTTTTTGAGATATCCTTATCCGAACATTATAAGGGGGTGCTGTATTCACCTTAAAAATAGTAAAACATTAACTTTTCGCCCATCTGTTGCAATTTTCGGTTTTTCGATTGGAGCACCCCCACAACGTTGCTCGTTTTTCTTTATTTCTTAGGTATATAAAGGAGATAGTTTCCAAAAATCAAAACTGATTTTCTTTTAAAAGTTTCACAAATTCTAGGAGTTTCCATTACAATAAACAACAGAAGAATAATAATATTTACTTGTCACGAATTATTTTCTTTTCTCGACATACATTAAATTTTTCACACATTGTTCTTAATAGGAATTTAACATAAATATGATTATGGTGTGTAAGTGACCCTAATGAGAGTAAAGCTATGAATGATTATCACCATTTATAGCTCCACCCCTATTTGCAATTTTCTAAAAAATCCGCCTATGCATTTCTTATGTGACTAATTTTACGAATTACAATCATTCCTAACGTTTAACATTTCTAACATTCTTAACATTCTATACATTCTCCAACTACCTTTCAAACACCTTGCAACCATAGTCATTTTTGAGGTTATTTTTATTCGAATTTAGTCGCTAAGCCTGCCAATTTATGAAAAATATTTAAGCACTTTCTTAAAAATTATTTTTATGGTGGTGCTAATTCAAGCTTACTACTAGTTTGCCCCTAGCCACAAAAACACCTCCATCAAATTTATTGGCTCTCTGTCGCAACCCCATAGAATAATTAATCAGCCATTTTATTTGGCAAAAATCAAAATAATGCTTGGCTGTGCCTGTCAAGTATCAAGATGTCAACTGTGAATGACTCTTAAATGTTAAATTATTTAAAAATGTTTGTATGCTTCTTTTGATATTTATTGCAAATCATTTGTAGTGTATCTAAATTCAGGCTTTCCATAAATAAAGATACAGCAAGACAAATAATATAATGTTCTTATACAAAGCACTTTTTTATTATATGAAAGAGGTAGAATATAATGCTGGTATTTTGTAGATAATTTTAATTATACGATTTTGGATTACATTAAGGGGTAGAAGTGCAATATCATGTAGTCCACATTATAACATATCGCAAAATAGATTCAACCAGTGAATTATAAAGAAAAATTAGTAAACTCCTAGTCATAAATTTCCTCAATTCATAATATTTAAAAATGAATCTTCTTACTTTGGTTGTTAATGACGTAATGTGATCAATCCATTTCAAATTTTGATCAATTATGATATCGAGGTATTTTATTGTGTTTGTTATTTTAATTATAAAGTTGTCATTTATTTGTATGTTAAAAGGTCTTTGTAAATTATATTGCTCTCTATCTACTTAAAATAAAAATAGTTTTGTGGCTATAATTTGCTATAACCTATAGTCGAAACTATTAATAATTTAAACATAGTAGGTAGTATTAATATAACATCAAGTAATTTATTAAAATAAAGTACATGATCTCAAAACAGAAATAATTTATAATAAATGCGGGTAAAACAAGGAGTAAAATAACAATAAATTAAGGGAAATACTTAAAAAGGGCAGGTTTAAAGAGTATTATCACAAAAAAGTATATCCGTTCTGTTTATTTATCAAGTATTGTTTGAGGTTACTTTTGAATACATTTATTGTTTTTTTTTTTTTAATTTCTGTAGGCAGTCTATTAAATTTTTGCAAACCTTTAATAAAAATTGTATTTTGGCAACTTTTAGTGATGGCTTGCTTACCTTGCATGAATATTAGATTGGCTTCTTGTATTATAGTTGTGATATTGCCAATTATATTGATTTTTTTCTAATAGATCTGATGCGATGGTACTATGACTGTCATTTTTATTTTATAAATAAATATCAGTCATGTACTGAACATAATTCTGAACTGAAAGCCAATTTATTTCTTTTAACATAGTTGCAATACTCATCCTTCTGTCATTTATTAATATTATATAAATAGGCGAAGTAAGGAGCCTAAATATTTTACATGAGCAAGCTTAAGAGGTAAAGGAGCAAATTATTATTGGATAAATTGCTCGAACAAGTTTGTAAACCCTAATAAAAAGGCGATATAGAATAGTTTTTAAAATCAAGGCTTGTGCAAATCATCACATGGTTTAACATAAGTAAAGCCAACTCTTCACAAACCAAAAAATTCAACGTCCTAATACTACTATCAGCTTTCGGTCTTTCGTTCCAAGTTAAATCATTTCTCATTTTTTTACGCTACGAGTTTACCCTTGGGGGCCTCAGTCTCGATAAGGTGGGAACCATTTTAGCGTCTCTCGAATTACTATTAAATATAAGACATTATTAAAAAAAAAAAAAATATTTTTTCCATATCAGGTTCCAAACAGATCAGTCTTCCTTAAACAGCGGATGAACCGCCACTGCTTGAAACGTCTAGTGTCGGCCAATAAGAACCAGATTATTTTATTGAGAAATCACGTTTATAGCAAATAATTCATGAATTAAGGATTGCCCTGTAATATCAGTATTCCATGAGAAAAAACTCGACAGATTGTCGAGAGGACGACATCGTACCGGTTCGATTGTAGTTCAGTAGACACGGAAAAATTTGTTATTTTTCCATAAAATTTATGATTTTGTTTATTCTTCTTGTCGGTTCGCCTTCCTGAAAGACGCGTCTAAACGGGTTCGCTAAAAGCATTTATTTTTGTTGATTTTCTTTCAGCTCCCAATGATTTATAGCAAAAACTTTTTGTAATATAAAAGTCTTCTATTCACAACTTCGGTTAAATTGAAATGATAAATAGATGTGAAAGAAATGAAAAGAAGATTAATTATTTAGTTATAGGAAGTTTTAATGGAGTATGTTATGTATTTTATTATTTATTAATTTGTGTAACTTAAAAATGTATACAAAGGAAAATGTACCTAAAGTTTTTCTTTTTTAGACTTGTTATTTAGAAAAATGTCTTATTAAATTTTTCTATTACATCGTTATGCATTTTTGGACCCATGTCCATGGGAACTATATTTTTTCTATTTTTGAGTTTTACCAGCCCCATCCCCCAAAATATTGTATACCATTTCAATGACACTCTGTATAAACTTGCCAGCATTTAGACTGGCTATGCTTCTGCATCTACTGCCGATACCAAAATAAATTTAGGTGATTATTTTATTAAATTTTGGGAAGGTTTATCATCCATTGGCTCCTTAGATTCACTGTCACTGATGCTAACCTATAACCAACAAACCAACCATCCGTTTTAGTAGTATTTTTGATAACCAAGAACCATTCGATGATGGATGAAATCAACAACAATTATCCTAGAAACCGTGATGGTATCGTCGTCGGCAGAATAAACTTAGTTGCACACATGATGGATTATTGTCACCATTATAGGTACTATGGAGGAGCCCAGTAGTTTCCTAAGTAGTGATGAGATTGACTCAACCGATACATTTACTAACTTTATTCAAGATAATCATGCCTTCTCATTTTCGGAGCATATACAACAATCACTGAAAATCGTGGAATAGTGGTGCAATATGCAGCACATTGCAAATCCTAAAAAACAACAGCAATAATTGAATAATGTACAGGAGCTTTAATATCTGGGATCATCTGTAAGATGAGGAAGGAAGGTTGCCCCCATATCGGTAGGCATATATTTACTGCTCCTAGGAAAAAATCCAACATCGCCGAGAGGTTTCTTGAACTGCCTCTTTGTTCGCTGAGATTCCGTATACTATTAGTCACCTCTTACGCCATGAAGATAAGCGATGTTGTTTGACAGGAAGTGGACATTTGGTAAGCTTCTATCACCCTGATAGTAATACTTGCCTGATTAACATATCGGACTAATCCAGGATATGAAGCTGAAAAGCACATTTTTAAAATGTTGGCAATAAAAGTGAAATAATAAAGGAACCAAAAAAGGTCAAAGGTTGTGTGCACATAGCTTAGATTAGCAAAGAAAAGTTTTGTGAAAAATTTTCAACGAAATAAAAATTTTCTATGCTAAAAAGAAAATATTCTTCGGGTTACTATACCAGCAGCTGTTAAAGGGAACATCAGACACTGCTCCCTCCTTTTGATGAAATGCACAAAGCGGTCCCAGGAAGAGCTACCTAGAGCAAGGAGGTGGTTTTAGTGGGTACACCAGCCTGACACCCTAAGCCGGGAGTCCCACACTACCAGGTAAGGACAGAACCATATGCCTGGTGTCCGTAATGGATTCCCACTCAACCAGAAAAAAACTATACCAGCAGCTAAAGGAAATAAGTAACTATGCTCTTAAACCACGAATGGTAAACAGCAATCACAAGATACTTGAATATATGTGAATGGTTAAGATAAAAGCGAAATTATCGTTATCAGATATCTAGAGATAAAGTGGTCCAACAGAAACACTACAACAGATAAGCCTTGGAAACTTTTCTAACCTATTTATCATCGACCTCCTGGTATAGTTGGAGGTCAGGAAGACATCGTTTGTTTATATTCTTGTGGGAAATAAAACTTGGCGACCAGAACATGCCAATATTGCGTTTAATGTTACAAACTATTTGTTGAAAATGAGCAGTGATATAATATTCCCCTAACTTCCAACCATACAATATTGAAAGTGGTTGAAAAGATGAAATATATAAAACGGCCCCTAGAAACATTCTAGAACTCTTTTTTTAACGGAAATTCATGCGGTATTAAAATCTATATTTGGTAAAATCTGAAAATGGAATCACAAGAGTAGAAATATTCCTCTAATCTCTGCGTGCCGACAGATTAACATGTGACAATTTTATTAGGCATTGGCGCTAGGGAAACATTAGCAAATATTTGCGCGGACATACGATGGTACTATGCGACCAACTATTTGGGACAATCAATTACGACAGTCATACTAGAACCACAAACTTTTGAATAATAACACCAAACTAATACTGGCTTCAATCATCTGCAATTCTGATGCTCACCAGAGTGCATTAATTAATTATGTAATACCATATATTAAGGAAACAACTGCACACTTTAGGCGGAAAGAGAAAGAGAAACTATTAAAAATTGAGATTTATCACCGTCTGTTATAGGCACTTAAATTAGAAAAAGAATTAAGTTCAAATCCTTCAGAATATACGAAGTTTCTTTACAGTTAAAGGTCTGTATCTTTGTTTTTACTTTCCTATCTGTATACAGATATAAGGAAAGTATAGGAATCATGATTTTTTTCGACCTCGAGTTTTCGACGGATTTTTACGTTTTGAGGTCCCCTAAATCCGTTTTGACTATTTTCGCGATGATGCCTATGTTATGTCAAAATTTCCTGAAATGGTCCGTATCCGAGAAATTTGACAAAATGTGCAAAATTCTGATTTTTATGAAAATTGTTGAACTAAAAGTTGTTTGCGATATCGATCTCTATAATTTTTGTTTATACATGATTTTTCTAAAATGGACCGTAATGAAAATGTGCTAAATTTAAATTTTTCAGTATTTTCGTTTTCAATGAATATCTATAGAAAAATGTTTCGAGGTAGATGTATGTGAACAATGTATATATTTAGTTTATCCTCTAAACATTTATAGAGATGCTGCAATAGGTTGTACAAAATAACCGGAAAAAGCCTATAATAACTAGATAGGAAAGTCATGTGTTGGACACATCAGATTTTTTTCTTTTCTAATAATTTCTTTGTTGGTTAATATTAAATAAAATAATGTAAAAATAGTATATTATGCAACGATCATGTAATAATGGTTATTAATACACGAGCATTAACCGGGATACGAAACGAGCCAAAGGCGAGTTTCGTATGGTTTATGCGAGTGTTTTAATAACCATTACATGAGAGTTGCATACGCTATTTTTTCTACACCCGATAAATAATCAAGACCTATAAATATTCTATTTATATTGGCATTGAACACAATAACAGTAATTACTCGTATTTCTATAAAAAATTCTACAAAATTGTAATTAATGGTATTACCTTGGGTATTGGTATTACCACAGATTTTTGGGGCAAAATATTTTGTACTGCATTTTCTCCTTTCTCCGATATGTGTGGAGAAGTCTTCTATATCGCTGATATCAGACATTTTAATATTATAATTATCGAAGTTTAGCTATCTACGAAAATTTAATACGTTTTGACAACTAAAACAATTACATAGGAATTTAGGACAAACGTCAAACATCATGCTTGATTGAAAAATTGTAGGTTTCTATTGATTAAAAATCTGTATCATAATGAAAAATCTGTATCATAATGGGTATCATTATGAAACGGATTATGGGCATATAAGTGCATTATTATAATACGGGTGTAGAAAAACATATATTTGTGTTCTATCACTTTGCTTGTGCATTCCAAAAGACACGGAAAACAAAATCTTTATTTTCAAATTATATAAGTTGATATTGGTTGTGATTATCAATATATATTAAATATCCAATCGTTGAAAATAATGCATAAAGCTGTGGCATAAGGGACCTACTAACCCTTCTGTACTTGTCGTGAGCCCTCAATACTTACTGCAGTTCTCGCATTAGGAAACTAAACGCCAGAACTACATATTAGTTAAGCTTTTTGCCGTAAGTTGAAGGCCTTAACATGTTGCTTATATTCATTCAATATGGATAAAAAAAATATGAATAGATAATTAAGGAAAGAATTGTTAATGTTAAGGTTAACGAAAAAAATTTTGTAACCTTTCTATTCTTAAAACACCATTTGATTCTTCATGTACATTATTATAAGGGTCAGGTAGATTATTATTATTATTATCATCATCTTCTTCGTTATGATATTCATTTATCGCGTTTTCTCCTTCGTGTTTACAAGCAATATTGTGACAACAAATGGTTGAGACATGCGAATCGTTTTTTTCTTATACCAAAATAATTTTCAATTATCTGCCTTGTTCGCTTATGAGCTCGGTTAAAACGTTGTTCATTTGGATCATTTGGATTTCTGTTTAATGGAGAAATAAGCCATTGTTTTTAGTTCGTAGGCACTGTCGCCTAGAATTACGGCTCTTGGAAATGGCCTCCAACCATCATCAAAGTGATGAGAAATTTGTGAATTGCGCAAAACTCTAGCATCGTGAACACTTCCGGGACAATTAGCGTTAACTGCATAAAATTTGAAATTGGGTCTCCATATCATCATGACATTTAAAGAATGTTTACCATGTCGATTAATATATTGCTCTTCATTTACAGTCGGAGCATATATATTAATAATAGTCCCATCCACACATCCACATACAGATGGAAAGCCTTCTTTTCGAAAGAACTCTTGAGCTATTTGCTGGTTATGAGGCCAACGTACGATGCCCATGAAAAGCCTGTTATCTATTGCTCTTGTAACACGACGAACCATTCTACATATGTAGGCTTTCGAAATTCCATGCATAGATACTATTCCATGATATTGGCCACCATTACCGTACCAGTGCAATGTTGCAAGCAATTGTTCTTTTGGTGATAATGTATGGTTTCTACGAGTCTCTTGAGCCAGATCACCTGCAATGGCAACCAATAAAACTTCTACAGCGGGTGCGGAAATTCGAAAACTTTCTTTGAATTGTATATTATTAAAATTGTTAAATTTTATTCTTTCCTTAAAGTTTTTTATATGTACTCTTCCGCCATCTGCGTTATCACTTTCATCACTTCAAAAAATTAGATTGTGGCGATTCATTAATAATTTATTATGGTAAAACAAAACAAAAATTACTAGAAACATACAAGAACTATAATAAATGAAAATTGAATAATCTGCAAAGTTAACGATGTTATTTTATGAAACACAAATACTTTGCACTTATCAAAATCATAAATTTGCATAGTGCAAAGTAGTTTTATGAAATGAGCCCCTGGTCAAACATAATATTTAAAAGTTACTATAGATATACTCTTGATTTGAGGAAATGGTTTCAGTTTATATAAACGAGAAGTAAGAAAATGTATATGTACATATATTATATGACGCAAAGTTATGCACGTTTTTTATCATCCGTATAAATAGATACCCTTTTGAATGGAATGTTATTAACATTAATAAAAAACCAAACACCGTAAACCTCATTATCGGTATCAACAACTATTCTATATCCTCGTCATTAAAATACCGTGACAGTGGTTCTGTCATCGGGATCACAAATTTTTTGAATAGTTATGATTTGCAATTTCCGCTGGGTTACCTGATTAGAATAATTCTAGAAGAAATTACATTTTATCTTATAAAATACCGGATATAAAGAATTACTGAGATATTGGTCATCGAACTTATTTTTCTTTTTAACAAACGTGTTACTTAGTTAAATCTTTCTTATTGTTTTTAATACTTTAAACTTATATATACCTATATATACTTATCTAAGTCCGAGTTTAAGGTCAAAAGTAGTGTTGCTGTTCAAGAGAAAATAAGTTAAGAAAATAGAATATGGTTTTATAAATAACTTAGTTAAATATGTCTAATTAAAGATCTATTTATGCTCCCTTATTATTAGTATTATGATTAAGCATTAAACTGGACTAAATATTCAAAAAGGGTATTTATACTCGTTTTTAATTAACATTAGTGCTTCTTTTTTAATAATCTCTTTCCTAATAAGGTATAATTCTGCCGTCAACAAAATGTTGGTTACTGAAGAAATGTGTAAGAGGCCTGTTATGTTCTTAGAATATTTTTTAAGATATTTGAGTTTTAAACGTGTTTTTATTAATATTTTTACTACTAAATTTTATTTAAAAATATTATTATTTAAAAAAAGGTTTAATTAAGAACATTTTAACGGATTTACGTCTAAAATTTATAACAGATAAAAAGAAGCAGAAATTTGATACAAATCAGACAGAAAAGAGGCCTTTGCTTCTTCGTGGTGACATATCATTTGTCAACTTTATACTCGGTAAACATTGCTGATACACAAAAATTGTATACAGCGATTGATTTGTAGCGAAATATTAACGTTTTCCAACTTGTTGTATTGTCAATTGTCATTATCCGTTGTCTATTAAAAACAAAGGCCAAATACGTCACTGATTCATTTGATAGAAAAGAAGATATTTATGATTTAACGTAAAAAGTTGAACCTGTCAACTATTAAGCATAAATAGTAATGCTAATACTAATCATAAATAGAGTATAAATGTCCCCAGTATATTATGAAGGTTGAACTTAATCCTTAATCATACTACTAATACCAATTCTAATAATAAGGGAGTATAAATAGACCCTAAATCCATTATTTATTAATTAATGGATACTCAAAGCGCTGTTTTTCCCAGTATTTAGTTTTCCTTAGTGGTTGTTGGAATCGGTAATAAATGATAAACTGTACAGATTTTAAATATGGTGGCCCATCAGTGAGAAGGAGTGCAATATCTCTATTATCATAAGAAATATGAACGTGTTAAAAAAAAGTTAAAATGTTTACTTTGTTGCATATTACCTATTGAAATATACAGATATTTCCTTTAATGTCGATGTCTTTAACTGACTATCTTTGTATATTTTTACACTATTAATTTTAGCGTAAAGGTCTTTAAATGTTTTTTATTCCACCATAGAGGGACTTTTCATATCCACTCTAGTCTGTGCTTTTTGAGTCACGGAATTGAAGAGTAGGTACCCGATCCATCCACATGTCAAATCTGATGTGCCTATGGTCAGAGCATGAGAGTTTGGTGGATACCCTCCGGTTAACAATGTACTCACAATTGACATACTGATTCTTATGCCTAAAATTTCCACTCGATGTTTCGTCACGAAAGTTGGTTCCGAACCTACATTGTTAACAATAAACCCTTCGCCAATAACACACATCACCAACATTCTTGGACCCCTCGAAATTATTAAAACGAAATATTTATCATGGCTGCTTTCTTGTACATTTAATCTTTATTTATTTCACCGTTAATACGCATCTAAAAATGTTTACAAACACACTAGGGATTCCCCGCGCTTTAGCTATCCGAATAGTGAGTTTGTACCAGGAAAATAACAGCGTTGACTGGAGACGTGGGACTGGGCTTCCTAGGGTAACTAATCCAAGAGAAGATCGGTATGTAGCAGGTTATGTACGTCGGAATCGAACCGTAACAGTCTCAGCTGTCCGAACTTATTTTAGAAGAACGTATGGTCGATTCATTTCCAGTACCACAATATGGCGGAGACTTGCTGGAGCCAAATTACGATCTAGGAGACCATTAAGAGTACCCAGGTTACTTCCTAGACATATAGCTGCTCGTCTACAGTGTTCTTTTTTAGTACGAAACCAGATATGGTTTAATTAATGATAGTCGGCAAAACAGAGTTTTCAGAGGGCCAGGGCGACCAAAAAGACTATAATTTTCCAGAGAAGTCATTCCATACCAAGGAGTAATGTTTTGGGGAGGCATAATGCATAGTCGTCGTACTCCATTTCCAAACACTATGACAGCCGATATATATGTTCGAAACATTATTAAACCCATTATTTATTCTCTATGAAATGAAATTGTAGTCAATTTTATTTTCATGAATGACAATGCTAGGCCCCATCACACGAGAAGGGTACAAAATGCACTAGAAATTCAGAATATTCAAAGATTACCGTGGCCAGCAAAATCGCCAGATGTGAATCCCATTGAGCACATGTGGGATTTCGTTGGACGAGCAGTCTCAAACAGAATTAATTCTCCTGTCACCCTCCAGGAACTCACAATCGCGGCCCAAGAAGAATGGAACAACATCCCAATAGATTACATTAACACCCTTATTGTTTCCATGCACAGGCGAGTTAATACCTTACTACAGAACAAGGGAGGACACACCGAATATTAGTGAATTTTTGATTTCGCTCTAAAGTGGTTTTCTTTTGTATTTCAAATTCTAGTAATAATTTTATTATGCACTATTTTTTGTTTGTATTTTTTTCTTGTTCAGTTAAAATTTTATTTAGCCAATTTGTATTGGATATATAACCAAAATAATTGTACCATGTAACACACTTCTTGACTTTTAAAAATAGTGACAAACATAAGGGGGTCCAAGAATTTTGGCGATGTGTATATAATTATAAAATTACTTACCTCGTATATTAATGTCGGTACTTCCCAAGTCCCTGTGGTGAGCGTTAGCGTCGCACCCAATGACAAGCTGCCTATAAAAAATTACTCGAAACATTCAGATTACAATAGGCAACTAGTTCTCGCACTATCGCTGGAAAAGGTGATTAGTCTTAACCTGCGTCTCCCAGGAGCAGACTACGACATCCTTACTGTTGTTCCCCAACCGTAATAGAGACCTGGGCTGCAATCACATCAGAGGTGTAGTAATCTGGTATTAATTCTGATGAGAAGGCATGCTTTTGGTTTGTCCAAGGCGTTAAAGCTACCAACTTTCCAGGACATTTTTCAAGGCCACTTATTCGGCCGCTGCTGCTGAAAAAAAGCGACGTCTTGCCTCTCTTTGATAAACCTCCTGCTAATTACATATGAAGTCGCTTAGGCGCGGTAGAGATTTGCTTGGAGAAAGAACATCGGCTTCCGCATTGTTAATAAGTAGAAGGGATTGGGGGATGGGGTGGTGCTAGAGCTCTTATTCTCCGTATTTCCCTTCCCTTTAGTTTTGGAGCCTTTTCGCACTGCTCTCTTGGACAGGGATTTTTTCACTTGTCCTTCGAGGAAACGGGCCTGCAATAAAGTTTTGCAAGTCGAAGGATCCTCTTGTTCGCCACTTCGGCATTTGATGAGGGTCTGTTTTTGGGATTCTCTCCGCGGATCCGGAATTGTACCATCCCGAAGCCGAAGTATGGCCGGAAGTTTATTTGCTTCGACTCCCTCATCTAAACATCGTCGATGGAAAGGTATGACCCGACTAACCTGAGGCTAGACCCGATGTAGACAGCTCTACTCCTGGATTTGCAGGCCATAGTTCATTTTTTGAGCCGCTTTCTTACCTGGTTCCATGTAAATCGGGTCGATCCTACACCATCATGGATGTAAACTACGCAGATGAACAGCTTGAATGTATCATTTCCTTATACCAAACTTAGGTGCTCGTAATTCCCTGGACGAAGTGTGTCCATGGCTCCTTCCAGCCACCAAGCCATTGCAAAATCGGCACAGTCCAGAAGGAGAAGATTCGTTCTGAAGGTGCAGCTCTGGAAAGGGATTTAAGGTCCTTTCACAGATTGCCTGTCCACGAGTCTAATGATTTAGAGATGTTTAGCTTGCAGCAGTTCATTTGATAGCTGCATGTCAGTGTGTTCTAGATGATTATTCCCCACTAGAATACTATTTGCCATGACCTTGAATGAGCACTTCGGCTACGACTTCGGCTGCTTTTTAACTTCCGTTTTAGGAATGAAAACAATTGATTCTAGACTCTTTTAGTGGGTTTTTTCCCTTACCGATTGTGTAGGTTGATTAGTTGGTCTCAAGGAGGGTGATTTATCCTTCCGTTTATACTTCAACTCTTTGAGAGCTTCATTCGAGGCGGTTCGATAGTCAATACCGCGCTGAAGCATCGTGTTGAGGCGCTTTCTGGTCGCTCCGAGTAACCTTTTGGCCTATCTCACAGGTTTTTTGAAGGAGGTAGGTGCCTCCTTTTTCTCTACCTGAGTTCAACTTCTATTGGAATTGGGTAATACAAATAACAACTCCTCCGAAATAACGTTGTTACATGGGATTCTCCTCCAGATTCCTGGAGGTCGAGGGAATTATCTCCATCGTTGTTATCGTCTTTCTGATCTATGCAATTCCCACGAGTAGTTTGGGAAAGCAAGGGTGGTTAACTACGGCAGAGCCCCGTATGCCGTAGCAAGGCTAATTACTACCGGGAGGTGGCCTGGTATCCCGCAGGCCCCATTCGCGGTGGCGCTCTTCCGCTACTATGCATCTTTTCGACACGTATCGTATGACACCTTTGGATTGGGAGGTTGGTCAGCGTCGCCTTATTGGGTATTAGGTGATAATCTGTGGGATGAATTATCGATGCTGTCAGTTCGGCCATCCGCCACTCACCGTCGCTCTCAATAGCCCAAGCTCTGAGTGGGCAACTCTAAAATTAGTATTGAACTTTAAGGTTTAAACAATAAAACTACCGTATAATGGGCATTTATCAAAAGTGCTAGGTATAATCATCACATTAAATTACAATTAATTATGTTTAATTATTATTTTTTAAAATAGATTCACTTGTAAGCAGTTTGTTGTAATGTCTCCTCATAAAAATACTATTTACAGTTTTAAAATTTTGCAACGATTTATTACCTCTACTCAGATGTTATTTATAGAAATAGCACGTTGAGAATACATAAGTAGTTCATTCGGCCGGACTGACACGTCACCCTATGGAAAAAAATTCCTATTACCTTATTTGGACTACTTGCTGTCTAAAATTAACTTGAACTTCTTTAATAAAACACTGATTCTGATGGGTAAGTAAGCAATGTAAAATTGCCGCTGGTCATTTATTTATTGAACTAATTAAGATTTTTAAATCACATCGCTCTGCCTTTCAATCGTATTTTGATATGGGTACAGCTACCTTGTAACAGCTAATGAATTTATTCATACTCGCCGTAACGAATCAATTTGATAATGTTTATCTGATTTATCGTTACCAGCAAGCATAAAAATAATTTGTACTTTCGGATTTTTTTTTGTTTATTTTGTTTCTAGAGTATCTACCAACGACATTTACCTACTATTAAAATATTTGATGTTAGATCTGGAAGTATCTCTATTAGTACAGTTTTTAGCTAAATTAAAATATATTTAAAAATACTTAATAAAAGTAAAATTAAAGTAAGTTATACAGGTACAATTTTACTTAATTTTACTTTCTCTTCGTTAAATAGTCGTATGATTACTGCATTCCTTTGTTTTTCAATAAATAAAATTTGTATAATTAATTATTGACAGAGATACGATTTTGCTGGGTTGCCTATCAAAATATAGCCGCAAGTACTTTCCTATTTTAAGGTATATTTCTGTTATTGTTGAAAAAAATACATATAACGAAAATTGTGCTGTTATTCTCTATATACTTACATGATTTCTCTAAAATGGACCGTAATGAAGAAATTTGAGGTAAAGTGAAAATATTTCTGTAGAGTATATTGAGTCAATTTATCCAAAAAGTGTTTAAAATATGGATTATAGGTAAAAATTATTCAAAATCATATTCCATAACTTAATTGCCTACGAAAATACTGAAAATATAAAATTTTCCACTTCCTCCATTACGGTCCGTTTTAGATAAGTCATGTATATAAAAATTATAGAGTGTGATATCGTAAACAACTCATGTTGAAAGATTTTTCTTCTATGATCATAAATAACAGAAATATAACTTAAATTAGAAAAAAGTACTATTAAAAATAATGTGCTCATAATTTGATAGGCAACCCAGCAAAATCGTATTTTTCTATTAACAGTTATTTATAAAAATTGTATTTACGGTTGGATCTTAGACGAATAGCTTCACAGTTCATGGAGGATCAAGCCTTTTCTAAAGCAGGTTACCAGGTATAGTCCTTCCAATATCAATTGCAGAACACAGTTATGTGGGGAATCATCAATATTTAATATATACGCACGGTACTCATGCCAAATTTAAAAACGAAAAATAATGCGGTAAATATTAAAGGAACGGTCAGTCAACGTGTACTTGATATATATGTGTCAAAATCCATCATCTCCGTTGTTAACCAATGAAAACATCGAATCGTAAACTTAAATGCACTGTATTGGCCGAAGGTTTACGAAGGGAGGAGTTCGAAAATATTCCTGGAAGACAGTCTGCGATATCAGTGGAGTACTGTCGTGCGGTGTGTTTTGTATGTGTGGTTGGTTTAATTTAAATTTCTTTTAATAAATATAAATATGACGTTCTTTAGACCGTGGGCGAATGAAGAAAATGAAATTGCACAATGTAGTGAGATTAAAGACAGGTATGACTTTAATAATAAGGATTTAGATATACAAACACAACAAGTTATTTTAAATATATTCGAATGTTTAAAAAAGGAAAATATTCAGCAGTCTGATAATGCGATCATAATAAGAATTGCTGAATTAACTAAAGTAAAAAAAATTCCATTTATCGGGTAGTCACAAAAGGGGTTGCTGTGGATCATTCACAAAACCGAAAAACATGTAAAGAAAAACTGAAATCAGTTGACAGAGCTACCCAAGATTTTATACGAAGGACAATTTATAGTTTATATAAGGAGAACAGGGTTCCAACATTGGAAGTAATACAGCAAAAGGTAGCAGATTTTCCAGGATACACTTATACCAGTTTAGAAACATTGCGTCAAGTTTTGTCAGCATGTGGTTTTAAACACAAAAAAATGAATAAACGGATGGCAATCATCGAATCGTCAAGAATAGTTCAATGGCGACAAGAATATTTGCGTCAGATAAAAGGCTACAGAAGTTCTAATAGACACATAATTTATCTAGATGAAACATGGTTTGACAGTCACGATGTAATAAATTTCGGTTGGGGTGACAGTAGTAAAAATTGCTGTTTGAATTGGCCATGTTCTAAAGGGAAACGTATTATAATAGTACACGCTGGAAGCAAAGACGGTTTCGTGCCTAATGCTTTATTATTATCTGTTTAACAAACTAAAAACTGTGCAGCTAATTATCATGAAGATATAAGCAGTTTAGCAGAATTATTTAAAAAATTGTTTAATGAACAGCTCTTACCTAACATTCCACCAGTCAGTAATCGTTATGGACAACGCATCCTACCACTCACGGCAACTCCTTAAAATACCAAATAGTAGCAGTAACAAAGCTCAAAATTTAGCGTTTATGTCTGAAAAAAATATTCCTATTCCTGCCAGTGATCGTAAAAAAGGCCCAACAAACAAAGAATTGCTTACTGTTATTAAAGGAATGAAGTTGGAAAAAATTTATTATATTGACAAGCTGTGCAAAGAACAGGGTCATACTTTTCTCAAACTACCTCCTTACTATTGCATATTTAACCCTATAGAGTTAATATGGGCAAACGTAAAATCAGAATTACGAAAATGTAATCAGTCTCCAGAACTGAGTAAAGAGGTTGTAGAACTCGTAAAGAAAGTTCTAGCAGCAGACCACCAAGAGCTTTGGAAAAAAACTGCGTCGAACATGTTATTAAAGAAGAAGATGAGTATGTAGTATTACCCTCTTTACAACCCATCATAATTCAACCAAATGATGACTCTAGTTCAAAGGATTCAGACTGCCATGATTATTTATAAAGATACTTTAGAATTGAATTGTTTTTTTTTGTTTTATTTGCAAAGAATTTATTTTCTTTTATGGTTTTTGCTTTGAAATTTCGTTTTCCAGAAAAAAAAACGAATGGGGTACAAAAACGGCTCAGTTCAGGTCTGGTACCCTGTTTAAACCAAACGCCCTTACAGGCAGGTACACTTTACTCGCTTTTTTACGTTTTGTAATTTAATATTCAGTTGTAGCAAGTTAACGAGCTATAATGATTTTTTTTAAGTCCAAGTAAGACTACAATTAAGTGCATCTGTCTAAATCAAGGCGTATAATAACATCCAATTTATAATGATTCGATTTCCTTTTAACGAATACTTTCTTGCATATGATATATATTAAAAGTATTTATAAAATAAATTTATAAAATGAGGTAGGTATCTACGCCTATGGCAGATCAAACAAAATTGTCGGTAAAGGTTCCGAACGAGTTTCTATGTTCTGCAATTGATAATGGAAGAACTATAGTATTTTATGGGACGATTGCTTCTAATCCCAACATTCCTGATCCTAAGTCTAATAACATTTGATTTGAGCGCCTCATAAAATAATTTTTCTACGCCCACATGGATGGTTACGGGTCACTTGCCCAGTTTTTGCGCGAGAGAGAACAACATAGAAAGAGAGCTCCTGCTAAGTATGGCAACATCGCGAATATGGGTGGAGCTATGAATGGGGTAATTACTAGTAGCTCCATCCACGTAAAAGTCACTTACCCACTATAATCATATTTATCCTAAATTCCTATTAGGAACATTGTGTACAAAATTTAATCTATTTCGTGGAAAAAACTGATATAAATAGAACCGAATAAAATAAATCCCGAATTTTAACCGGAACTGTTATTCCAGCTTAATTAAATATTATTAAATACATAAATATTAACTAAACCTACCAACATCTATAAAAATACGTTGATAAATAAGTTTTGAAAATTTCAGATAATGAGGGTACCTAGGTAGATTATTTTCCAGCAAGAAAATGTCACAAAAATTAGTTTGCAATCGATTTCCGACGTATAGTGAAACGTCAATAGGTCCTGTTATTTTTACGTTATTGCCTAACAAAAAGTACAACGCTTATAACATAGTTTTTCAAGAACAGAAACAATATCTACCGGAATGGAAACCAAGCCGTTTTATGATAGATTTCGAAACTAAACTTATTGAAGCTTTAAAACAAAATTTTAAGAATCCTGTCATTAAAAGACACTTTCACTTTAGTCACTGTTTGTGAAGAAGAATCCAAAGCGTAGGATTAGCTTCTTTATACAAGAATGACATGGAAATCCAAAACCACATAAAAACGTGTTCTTTGCTGGCTCATTTACCTATAAATCTTATTGATGAAGGGATGGCTGGAAATAATGAAGGATTGTCCAGTTAAAAAATAGAAGAGTTTAACAACTATTTCATAAACCAATGGTTTGAAAATAACTTGTTGCCAAGAGCTGTATGGAATTGCTATAATTTAAGACACTGTACAAACAATACCGTAGATGGATGGAATAACAAATTACAGCTCCGAATAAGAAACAACCCCAATGTGTATGAATTGATTAAGTTTCTTTGATTTGAAGTTGAATTCCAAGACAGCGAAATACTTCGAAAGGTGTTTGGGCTACCATTATCGAACAAAAGAAGAAAAGTATACATTGGTATAGATAATAAAATCAAAAACTGTTTATTTAAACTTAATGAAGACGGAAATATTAATAAATGTTTAAAAACTTTAAGCTATTTACAAAAATATTTAAATATATTGTTTTATATTTTTTTGTAAAATATTTTTTTTAAATTTGTATATTTACCTACAATGCCATTATTTACAAATATTTAATAATTTTTTTTTAAATATTGTTTACCCCATTACGGTTACATATTTACATAAAATGCAAGTAAATACATCTCATCTTTATTTTTAAATACAGTGTTAAAAAAAATAGAATTTTTATTTAAAATTTCTATTTGTGTCTAACAAATTACCGGTATTACCTACCATTTGCAAATAATAAGTAAGTAAATGCTTGAAACTTTTTGTAAAATTTTATTATTTTTATATATAGGGTGTTTCAGAAAGTACTGTAAACTGGGGATTTATAGATCTTAACTAATTATTAGGAAAAGCTAAATATAATTTTCCTGTAAACGTCCAAGTTTTCATTCTATAGGGTGATAAAGTGAATTAATTAAATATATAATTTGCTAAATATCTTTCCTTACTGTAAAGACTTTAACTTAAAAATATATATATGTAAGTTAATCGTCATTATTAGTTGACACTCTAATTCGACAAAATACGATACCCATTGAACAATAAAGATAACTAACACAATCTACAAACCATTACAATTTCTGACTTCAAGACATCCTTATTCCCTTAATTATTCCTCCCACGTAAGAAGTAAGGGCTGCTATATCTAGCCAAATTCATAATTAATAAGCAACAATGCATACTATAGGTGAAGATATCGCCATTGGCCCAGCTAACTAACATCTCATATTTGTAAGTTAAAATATTTACCATAATGATAGATATTTAGAAAATTTTGTGTTTATAAACTTTACTTTATCACCCTGTAAAATAAAAACTTGAACGTTTAAAGGAAAATTATACTTAACTTTTCATATTAATTTGTTAAGATCTAAAAGTATTTTATTCTGAAACACTCCGTATATACTTAAAATGCAAGAATTCACACTTCGAATATTCGGTTTATTTCTTTATTTTTTAAAGGAAATTTTATTTATTTATTTTTATTCACTTGTATTTACAGTTACTTTTTTTATTGTCATAATATCTAAATAAATTATTGTTTTCTTATCCCCTACTTCTAAAATTTCCTTTGCCAATACTACTGATGACGCGATCCTATATCTCTGGATCCTATCTATTGTACGACTATGCGTGCGCATCTTTCCGATGCTTTGGGGTGGTTTGGTACCATCCCACCTCAAGTGCAACGTTGCCGGATCAAAATGTACCTGAAAAAAACTGGGCAAATGTCCCGACACCACATGGGTTCGGGTATTATCTATTTTACGTGTAGATTACAGAACGAAAAAGTAGGCCATTGTAAATATAATTTTATATCCATTCTAGTAAGGACACTTCATATTTGGTGACCGGGGTACTATTATTTTTTTCTACATACATGGATATTATCTTATCTACGCACAGATTACAAAACGAAAAATTATGCTATTGTCTTCAACTGAACGAATATATTTCATATCCATTCTAGGTAGTGATAACACTACAAAAAAATGATATCCACCAATCACAGTTATTGAGATTAAACATACAATAAAATGGGTTATTCTTGTGTAGAATCAATAAATAATAGCATTATAAATAATTTGCTAATTTAAATAAAACTATATGAAGTCAATTTAATTACGAGTATTAAAGCGACAAAAATAAAAGAGTAGGTGGTCCTGTGGTTAGCGTTCTTGCCTTCCACACGGAAGACTGGAGTTCGATTTTTGGATGGAGAAAAATGAAATGAACTTTTTTCTTTTTTTTCGTTTATTTTATTTTAAAAATTATTAAAAGTTTTTTTTTTGTTTGTAAATTTTCGTTAGTGGGTCGTAGAAAAAATATACTGTACAACTCGAATGGTTTGTCCTCATCGCACTCAGACGATTGAGCACTCCGCCTACGGCGTTGTGCTCAAATTTCGTCTTCGTGCGATATGGCCATCATATCCACTCTTGTTGCACAAACTACTACAAGGTAGCGCAAAATAAAGTCCGCTATTTGTTTTTTATATAAAAGTAAAAATAAAAATTAAAAAACAGTCATATTATAAATGAAAAATATTTATTTAAACTCTAAAAATTTGTTTTGTTACACACTAAAAACAATATCGACCAAATGGCCACCCCCAGCATTAATGCAATAATGAGCTCTTTTTAAAGCATTTTTCATAACTTTCTCCAACATTTCAGGTGGATTTCTATCAATTTCTTTTCGGATGTTAACTTTTAATGCTTCTAGTGTTCGAGGATTATTTACAAATACCCTATATTTGATATAACCCCATAATCAAAAGTCTGGAACAGTTAAATAGGGAGACCTTGGCGGATATGCAATATCGGCGTTTTTCGAGATAAGGCGTCCAGGAAAAATTATGTGCAAAATGGCTGTCTCACGGGCCGTGTGTGCTGTGGCACCATCTTGTTGATACCAAATGTTTTCCATTTCCTGAATTAAAAAATCCAACAGTATGCTTCTGTAGCGATCTCCATTTACTGTAGTGGTTCTTCCCCGATTGTCCTTAAAAAATAAGGCCCTAACCACTAACGCCACACCACACGGTCACTTTTGGCTCATGTAACGGTTGCTATTGAATAATTTGTGGATTCTCACTACCCCAGAAGCGATTGTTCTGCTTATTCCCAGCTCCATTCAAACAAAAATGAGCTTCGTCGCTCATTATGATTTTGTTCCAAAAATCCTCAATTTCGTGTTCAAGGTTTACGATAGCATTACAATATTGACGTCGTTTTTTAAAGTCTACAGGCAGAATTTTATGGGTTACGTGTATTTTGTAGGGGAACAAGTGCAAATCTTTCACTAAAATTCGTTTCAATAAACGTCGAGTAATGTTTAATTGTGAAGATCGTTTTCTTGTTGATGAGCTAGGCCTTTCCATAACATCTCTACGTACGCGGATTATATTATCCCTTGAACGAAGTCTACCAATATGCGGTTTATCAGATGAAGACCCAATTTGTTGAAAATTTGTCGCTAATCGCCGCAATGTTTTTGCAGTCGGAACACCGCGTCTTCCATATTTTCTACGGTATTCTTGTTAAGCTAGGATAATCGACGAATTATTTTGATGAAAAAAATTTACGATTTCGGTACGTTCTCGAGGCTTGTATCGATTCATAATAAATTTCCCAAGTATCTACTTTGCAACTGACAGAAAAACTCGAACAGATGTCAACTACAAACGAAACCATGACAACATTCCATAGGGTACTTGATTTTGCGCCACCTTGTATTTTAAATTTTAAATAATAAAAATTCTGTCAAAGTATTTGTCAGTATATTTTTTTATTTACTGAGATTAAATATAATTAAAAATGAGTGATTCTTGTAAAGATTCTATAAATATTTGCAATATGTAATATATTCGTCTATATTTACAAATAACCAATTTTATTTTGAGTGTAAAAAAAATTGGTTGTTTCATATAGTTTGATTAAAATTTAAGATTTTTTCAAAATGTGGAGAAAATAAAAATAAAACTTTTATTATTTATCGATTCCACACAAAAATAACTCATTTTAATGTATTTTTAATCTCCGTAACTACAAAATATACTGACAATTAGTTTGACAGAATCGTCATTTAAAATTTTAAAAACAATAGTAGTTAGGTGTCCAAAAGATAACTGTGATTGGTGGATTTAATTTTCTTGCAGTATTCTCACTACCTAGAATGAATACGAAATATATTCGTTCAGTTCAACGCAATAGCACACTTTTTCGTTTTTTTAATCTGTGCGTAGATATGCTTATATCCGTGTGGGTATAGAAAAAGTAATATCCCCATGTTTTCCAATTTTTTCCTGTTTTGTGTATTGTTGGTAAATTTTTTGACTCAGTAGCTTTTATTACCACTAGCGCTAGATCGTCTGCAATAATAAAATATATTTAAAAAGGTACAAAATTTGCTAGATTATGAAATAAAATTTTATAGACAAGTAAAACTAATTAAGAACGAAATTAAAATATGTTCTTTCGAAGTTCATGCTTAGATTGACAATAATAATTAAATTTTACCTTTATTCAGTACTTAATTAGTGCATGCTGTAAATATTTGGAAAATTATTATTGTACAACTCTTATTTTACCTCTTTTGGTTGTACCAAATGATAATTGTTACAAAATTGGTGTATTTATTCTACAGTTCGACTCTGCGCGTTCATTCACATATTATAATTTTTATAAATAATTCATGTTGCATCAGCATGAGAATTTTTCAAAACAAAATAATACTACCTCAACGTTGCGTCATTTCGCGATGGTTTACTAACAAATAAGAGTTTATGTTTAAGGTTAAAAGGTTGTTAATCATAATAATTTTCTCATACAGGGTAGCGAAAAAGCCTGGCAATAAGATATTTTCCTTAAAATAAATGTATATGTAATTACGAAATTGTACACAAAAATTACACATATAGTACACATATAGTACACATATAGTACACATGGAGTGCACATATAGTACACATATAATGCACATATAATACACATAGTAAATATATAATACACACATAGTACACATATAGCACACATATAGTACACATATAATACATACACATATAGTACACATATAATACATACACATATAGTACACATATAATACATACACATATAGTACACATATAGTACAAATATAATACACATATAGTATACATATAGTATACATATAGTACACATATAGTACACATTTAGTACACATTTAGTACACATATAGTAACACATATAGTATACATATAGTATATACTGATATTAAAATATTTAGTTTTATTATAAATTATGTAGATAATTTTGATAAAATAGAAAAATTTTGTTATAACCAATCAATTTTACAATATATTAAAAAAATTTTAACTCACCCGATAACTCGACTCTTATTGCTTAATCTCAGGGTCCGTAGGTTCACAACAAATACAATGATTTGGATCTTAATGAGTTAGAAAATTCTTACCTCCAAGTTTTACTGATTTACTCGAAAATTCCCTCAACGTTTGGTGAACTTACATTAATTTTGAAACTAAAAGAAATCAATATATCAATATATTAATTCACTAATTATACTAAAATATTTTCTTTCTTCTTTCTGGATTCGACGGTTATCTTGGTATCCTAATTGTACCTCACTGCTTCTTCTACTATGTAACTTTTCTGATTATATGTTATTTATATTCAACTGCTTACTAAATTACTTATTCCGTAGTATTCTACTGGATAAGTACTTCTTGCATGAATATTTTTAATAAAAAGTACCTTACTTCCCTTTAATATTTATTCTGTTCATGCTTCAAATAAAATAATCAAGCACAGGTCCTTTTGTATCATATATATTTATCTTTATTTAATAAATCCAACTATTTTTTACATTTCTATTCAATAAAACCTTTTCTGACAACCCTCTAAAAATATTTGACAATTCTCATAATTCTACCTGACAATTCTCTTATAATCGACATCCTGATTTCCTTTTAAAAATTTATTTTTCAGGACCGACCTTACCCATCAAACGTTGATTATCAAATTATAAATTTGAAAGTCAAAAACATGTAATACTTCTAATTTTAAATAAAAATATCATATCAATACATACACATATAGTATGCATACAGTACACATAGAATACTCATATAGTACACATAATTGTAGAACACATATAGGACACTATAGGACACATAGGTATAGTACACAACTTTGTACAACTGTAGAACATATATAGGACAATATAGGACATATATAGTACACAACTTTGTTGGAATACTTATTAAATTGAAATAACCATAAATTAAAATTTATTATAACTTTCTAAAACTAATTGCAAAAATGCTGCAAACATAAAGCAATATATTGTAATGGAAAATAAGGTATATAAGAACAATGAATATGTTGGAGCAAAATTGATATAATGAACCATTGAGTAAAACTGATTGAATTTTAAAATTGGTTACCTAAAAGGGTACAAAACTCTAAACCATGTGAATTTGCAAATGAGAACACCATAATTTATTGATATCAGCCAATTAAATTAAAAAAAAAAAACAAAAGTAAAATTAAAATAAAAGTAATAGGATAATTATTAAAAATTTATATGATCAAGTAAATTGTATGGATTACAAAGAAAAAAGTACAAATTAACTAAGACAACTTGTAAGAATAGTTTTAAGTTCTAAAACAAAGTGTTAGTTAAAAGTGACGTATACTTTGGTGTAAAAAAATGATGGAAAAGCACCTTAATTAAACGGACATTGAATGATGGATTGGAAGCAATTGAAGGGGAGAAAGATAAACAATTTAGAAAGACATTTTGAAATACAACAGACCAAAAGGAAAAATTGAGAAAAATTAAGACTAAAACCATATTAAAAGGAGAATTAATTTGTTAAAACAATGAAAAACATCTACGGGACGAAACAGGTAAAAAAAAACAACAATTTTAAGGCCCATAAATAAAGATTTGCAAATCAAAGTACTTACCTTGTTCCACTGAGATAAATTGTTTGAAAATCCAATTTGGAGATACTAAATAATCGTAATCCAGGAAGTAGAACCATTTTCATTAGATACAGCTCTAAATTCTACACAGTGTCACAAAAACTTGAAAAAAAAAAAAGAACCAACCAAAAACTGTTTCCTTGTCAATTAGATTAACTTTCACAATCTTAAATAGTGAATAAAGAACTTATAGTAGCTTAAACAATTTAGTTTATAGGTGTACATAGTATAATAAATCATTAATTATAATTTCTGATATCATTGTTTTATATAAAATAATTTCATTATTCGAATAACCTCAAATAAATTTGGGGGTGTCTATTGAAAGACGACTCGTAATTATTTTAATTGTTAGTTTATGATCATAAAGTTAGTGTTATAAATTGATAACAATAATAATTTTTTGAAATAATTTGAAATACTTATAACAATTTATTTGATTTTTCTTTCCACAATAATAAACATGGTATTATTATTTAAAAATTAAAAAAGAAGGAAAGGTCCACGATAGAACCGACACCTTGCTGAGCTGAAAGGCAAAGATAAGCATAATTTTTATTAATTTTCTCATATGGAGTTTTGCACCAACATTTTCAGCGTTTTGAGTCACATATATAATAATAAAAGAAATTTATCAAACTATCAATCATAATAAAATAAAATATTGAATAAAGGCGCCCAAACAATAAATTTAAAAGCAATAAACTATAATAATTAAAAAACTCAAAATAATAAAAAAAAAATAAATAATAATTATTATTAGATATAAAAAAATATTATTTCAAATTTTTTGTTTATATCATAAATAAAAATTTGCAAAAGTGTTATAAACCAATTACATAACTCATAACTCAGTTTTTGGATAAGCTACTCCAATTTGCAACCTTTTAGTTTGCACGGAACTATTTTTTTAAATAGTAAATAATTCTTTATTTTTCTGTAATTTTGTCAAAAAAATGCAAAAGTTATTATTTTTCTTAAAAATCTGGTAAATTTGCAACCTCAGACAAGGTCCGGAATCTTGAAAAATTAAAAATTTACAATTCAAACTTTCTGCAGTCGCAAAAAAATTTGAAAAGTATTGCAAATTTTACAGAGTGATTTGAATAACTAAATGCAAAGTTGCAATGCTCCAAGATTAGCACAAATGATTATTTATTGTCTATGGTTAACTATGAACAAAAGTGTTGCAAATCTAAGGAAATAACTACAAAATGAATTGAAAAAATATCGAATTTGTAACCTTATACCTATCATGCAAATATTTAATTAATTTCCTATTTACAGCTTTACGGAGAACACCATTGCGATTTAATTTAATTTTACCTTTAAAGATCTTTGTTCATATAAACTAAAAGAAAAATGTATTGTAGATATTACAAATATTACCTTATATTTGTTGATTAAAATGACTAGAAAATTTAAGACAAGAATTGAAATAAATTGATAGTTTAAAAAATTTTAGGAAGAACACCAAATATTTTATTTTGGAACAAATAATGCTGAACATCTTCTTTAAGAAATTCTCCGTCACTGATTTATATTATATTGGGGTATATCTCCTGGGTCATAAACATTTTGCAATGATTAATTTTCAAATAAACTATAAGAATATTTTGTTATTTGATAATTTGTAAAAACCCGCTTTGTTTCGAAGATACAGGGTGAACAAAATTTTGACAGTAACGACATTTTATTACCAAAAGTACATGATCATTAATCTACAAAAAATTTTCAAAATGACTGCTTCCAGCTTGGATACAAGCATTTAATCTTCTAATCATTGACTGCTGAACTCTTTCAAACACACCCTGAATCTTTAAAAAAAAGCGGGTTTTCACTGCTCATCAGATAACATTTTCTCAGAGTAGTCCAGGAAATAACCCCTGGCATTTTTGCAACATGTTTACTAAACACCCTGTTTTTTTTTTTTTAATTTGGTGTCATCGGCAGCAACTACTAAGGTTATTAGCCTCGTGTTCTGTGTAAACTTTGTTACCGTTTCCCAGCGCTACTTTAGGAACAGCACTGTTAATTAGAACCCAACAGTGAATGGTCGAGAGGGAAATCCTACCAAGGCATCAGAATTAATTTTAAATAATTAAATTAATTTAAAAAAGCCCGGCCAATGGTGGGACTCGAACCTGGGACCCTTGGATACGCAGGCAGAGACTCTACTACTGAGCCACCCACCCTCCCAAAGCACCCTGTTTAATTGTTATATTGTTGTTATATAGTTTTTCTTAATTTGCATTTATCGGTCATCAGAAATATATGGGTAAAAAAATAAATATTTAGTCTAATATCAGGGCTATCAATCTAGACAGAACTATGTATAGATTCTTCTTCCTGATATTAAAAAATAGAAGCTCGGATCGAAACATAAAGACAAATATGTAAACCTTATTAATTTAATATTTATCTTTATAAAAAGATCTATATATAGCTATTAAATATGAAGAACATTTTCAAAGTATAAATTTCGTAATTTTAAATTTTAATTATAAATTAATGAGAAAAATAGGAAAACATTTATTAATGGACTCACTTGTCAATAATTTTTAAACATTCATTTTCTCTTCTATTATAAGTGCTTTATTTAGCAACAATAAAAGACAATAGTTGATATTTATCACATTAACTACTGTGATTGCATAAGGTTTGTTATTAGATTTTATGGAAATTGTTCTGTAAATAATATGAAATAACATCATCTTATAGGTATGGTCTTATTTTTTCATTTGTCAATTTTAGGTTTCAGTGTTATAAGGTCGAATGATCCACAAGAATGTTATGTTTGATAAGAAAGTTCTACTTGTAACTTTTTAAAATAATGATTTTATTGACTATATACATAATATTTATTGTTAAAACAAGTAAATGGAAGACGATATTTTGTGACCGAGTAAATGCATCATTTGAAACTTTAAGATAGTTGGTTCCACTTTAAACAAAATCGAAATATTTTTTTGATTTGATCCAGGATTTTCAAAAATTTTAGTTAATTTAATAGTAATTTATTCTAAATTCATTGATTCTTAAAATTTGACATGTGGGTAGTCTGGATCTTGATATTCGTCATCGGATGATGTAAAATTTTTAAAATAGGATGTCTTTATAGACTGGCCTACATGCTCAAATCATCAAGGATAGATTCTTAGCATTACACAACAAAAATATGAAATGCTTCATAAATTTAACTCGTCTTTTAAGCACGCATAATAATACTATAATGTTGGATTTATTAGTAAATTTTTAACGAACCATATGATATGTACAACTTTTAAATAATTTTAATATAGTTTAGTTTAATACTTATTTGTGGCAAGTGGATCTAAATCACCAAAGCCAAAACCTCAGGAATTTTTTTTTTATCTAGTTTGTAGTCTAGTAATGGTATCCGTTTAATCAATTCTGTAATATTTGAACCTAATAAATTACTCGTTTTCAGAAACTGGTTTTAATGAAACGCACACTTCGGGGGGCGCTTTTCGTTTGAGGAAATGATAAATGATAAAATAGAGTTCATGGCGATCAAGAAACCAGTTGTGTATGTGTGTTTCACCGCAGCAGTCTTCGAATCAGGTTGCTCGAGCGCTTATCTCCTTCACTTCACCACTAATCTACCCACATACTGCTCCGGACTGGGTTACATAATTATGTGACCATACCCGAAAACGCGTCTGTTTCCTTATAGGCCAGTTCAATTACGTAAGAAAGATTACTTTAATAATGACCAATAAATTCAGGGGGCAGTAGAAAATTCAGGGCAAAATGGGGGGCGTTAAGGCGATTTAGGCGGGCGGTGACACAAACTGAAAAATTATGTTTTAATACGTATTTTGGCAGCTCTATAAATAAAATTGTTTCGATACCTACTTGACTTATAGAATCCCGTGTTAAAACTAAAATTAAGTAGATACCTACCTACCAGTAGCCGTTTATCCATTAGTACGTTTGTGCAGTGAAAGATTATATCTAATAATAAAATAAATAACTTTTAAGTCAAGAGAGGGGGGGGGGGGGTAAAGTTTTTAAACTTTTTTTGCATCATTTTTATATTTGATTTTGTGAATGGAGAACCTTTCCAGAATATTGTGTGAAATTTTGAGATGAATCGGGGCAAAACTAAGAAGATACAGCGGTTTGAGTAAACGCGCCTCATACATGACTCAGCGCATCAGAAAAAACCTGCCAGTCCCGAGCGCGATATTATTACCTGGCAGCTGTTTCGCTCTCTATATAATCTCTTATCTTACCTCCTACACTGAAAAAAAATTGTAGAACAAATTTCTACAATTATACATTTTTTCTCTACAATAAATAGTACATATAGGGACAGGGACAATTTGTAGTAAAAATTTCCAAATATTTGTAGAGAATGTATTGTAGAGTTATTATCTACAATATGTAGTAAAAATATCTAAATGCATCATAAGAATTGTTCTACAAATTGTTATAATTTTTGTTATTCATTGTATGAATTTATATTAAAAATGTATTGCGTTTTATGAAAATAAATACGAAAATTTTACACAATAAATAGTAAAAATTCATAAAAATTGTAGTAATTTTTATTAAAATTTGTAGTAGTATTCCATAATTATTATAATTATAACCTAGAAAAAATGTTCCTTAATAAAATATTCAATTTATTGTTTTAATATAAAAGATACAAAGTCTTAATTACATTATGCAATAAATAACAGTAATAATAGCGCCCTCAGTCTCAGTTGGGTTTTCTGCATCTGAAAAATATGAAATAAAAATTAATAACTATTGAACTGTTATACTGTTAATACCCTTAAAACGGGGATATTTATCACCTTTACACTGATTCGGATATTAAATGACTAAGTCAGATAACTAACAAAAATGAGAAAGTAGGTATGTCACAATTAAGACAAAAAAAAACATCATTGAACTTGGCACAACATTCGATCGTTGGGCACAACATTCGATCGTTGGCAACTATTTTTTTTTAAATAATCTACTAAGGTTATTTAAATTAGTTATCTAAAGGTAAATTATTCAGAAACAATAATAAATGTATTTACCACTAACAGAAGTTATTATTAAAATTTTCTCAAACGCATCGGTACTTATAATATAATAATGTGTTATACTCGCATATATACCATGCTTTGTTGTGTGAACATGGCAAACGGCTACTGCTGTCTGGCCATTTATGATCGACGTCAGAAAACGTTGGCCAATAGCAGAATTCTGTTTTATTCACATGACTTAAAATTTCTACAATATTATAGAATATTTTTGAACCAAATTGAATTTTTTTCATAAGAAGGTATGTAAAGTATTACTATTTTTTGTAGAGAACATTACTATTTTTTTGTAGAGATAATTATTAATATTTGTAGAAATTTTTACAGAAGTTAGTAGTAGTAATTACGATAATTGTAATAAATTTCTACTTCTACAAATAATAGTAAAATATACTAAACATTGTGGTTTTTTCCTATTGTTGTAGAATTTTATTCGACAATTCAATTGCTACAATAATGAATAGTTTTTAACTATAAATTGTAGTAAAATTTTCTACAAAATGTAGTACAAAAAGTATTTTTCTACAAGTCTACTACTACAACATTGTAGTAAAATTTTCTAGTCACATTTTTTTCCGTGTACTTTTTTTTATAGAAATTTCAAAAAAAGTATAAATGTGTTAATAATAGGGCAACTTTTTCAACAACTAAAAATTTTAATATTATAACCTGGGTAACGCAGAAGACGCATGAAATCAAAATGTCAGCAGTCGCTATGAAATATCTAAGAAAAAATAGTAATGAAAACAAAAGATAACCGTAAAATAAAGCATTGGAGTAGCAGATACAAAATGAACAACTAGAACGATACGCATATAATTAGCAGATTTGGGGACGCTAGATTTTCAATAAAAATGCAAAAAAAAAACAAAAAAGAGGGGGAAACGTAGAACAAGAAAAACAAATGAAAAAATTCTAAAAAAATCGGAAATAAGACAAAACCGTTAATAAAATAAATGAATGGGGAAAAATAGATAGGTACGCAAGAAGATACGTAAAAATTGGACACCCGAAAGGGTACAATGGACGAATAAAAGAAAAGAAAATTAAAAGAGAAGAAGGTATTCCCTAGGAAATGTGAAAATTAAGATAGGTTGTTACTTCTGCCTTCAATCCGATAGTTTTTACTAATATAATTAGATGCTTAGATGCTTAGAGGAAAGCAGCACTTACCACAAACAAGCAAATAAACGATAATATAATAATAGCCATAAATCGAATAGAAAAAGCTATAGAATTGAACAGAAGCCAAATACCACTCGATTAACGTCTCGGGTATTTTAAGGAGAATTTTGGTTTATGAAATTGTGGTATTACCCCTAAAAACTCGCTTTATTTTATATAGGTATTATTATGTCAACAATCTCACAAGTAGTATGCAAAATATTGCTTTTATAAATTTTTTATTTTTTAACATTTATAGTATATTTAAAATCTACATCTAAAAGACAATTTAAACAAATTTGTTAGTTGAACGCTTGAAAAGAAAATTCAGTAATAAAATTTTTTTTTCCTCTATTAAATAATAATGTTTCACCACTTAAACTTTGAGGCCAAGATTTTCCTACTTCCACATATTAAAAAACATGATTTAATAACTGTTAGCCAATATAAGACAGTAATACACTGAATTTATTTGTAGATGAAAGAATTATTTAGGAATATGACAAATCAAGAGGGCTTATTAGTATTCTGAGGATCTTCAATTGGAACCTTTGTAGTATTTTGAACTTTATTGGTTAGATACCTCCCCCTAGACCAGGGATTAACAAGGAGTCAGTATCGGTTTCCCAGGAGTCGACATAAACGAAAACTGATTTTGGGAGTTGACGAGGTCTAAAAATCGATCCCTATTAATTAACACTTAGCAACAAGTTTTTCATTACATTTAACAAAAATAATAGCATCTGCAACAAAAACATTGAGTTTCATTTTTCGTAACTTCAACAACATTAACTGCTTAAAAACACTATTCAATACTTATGTACGATCACGCCTAGAATACTGTTGAATTGTCTGGTCACCTGGAACAATATTTACATTGTCCAAATCTGAATAAGCCATTCTCTTTTTTATGTCTTCAATTATAGAATCTGACGTACTATAAAGAAGCAATTTTATATCTCTTCCAAATAAACCTGGCCTCGGCTGCCATGGTTTAAATGCCATTATTATTAATAATAATGGCAATCATAATTTAAATCCTCTCTCGACTTGCTAGTTACGGTTATATTTAATAAATGTTTAGATGAAGGTAACTGGCCTTTATCTCTTAAGATCCCTAAAATAACTCCTGTCTTTGAAAAAGGTAATGAATGTGATTTGGGTAATTACAGTCCTACACCGATAGCAGAGTTGGGTCGGATACAGGAAAAAAGTATCCGAGTACCGGATACGGATACTTACAATGTATCCGGATACTTTTTAGGATACTTTCACCTAAAAAGTACTTGGATACAAGTATCCGAATACTTTTTTCGGATACTTTAAGGGACACTTTTACGTATACTTTTACGGATACTTTTACGGATACTTTTACGGATACTTTTACGGATACTTTTACGGATACTTTTACGGATACTTTTACGGATACTTTTACGGATACTTTTACGGATACTTTTACGGATACTTTTACGGATACTTTTACGGATACTTTTACGGATACTTTTACGGATACTTTTACGGATACTTTTACGGATACTTTTACGGATACTTTTAAAGTGAGTTAAAATAATGTTTTCATACCAATAGTTATAATTATACAATAAGATTGACTACGAGTAAAAATAAACAATACTAGGCATAAATAAATTATCGAAAATGGAAAGCGATATAATAGAAACAGGAAAAAAAAACTACTCAATAAATTGTTTATTATTTTTATTCTGTGAATATAAAACATAAAACAAAATGAACAATAAAACAAAGGAGCGTGTAAATAAAACGAGTCGCGCCTAAACCGCGTCAAAAACCAGCCAGTGTCGTGTCCATATAAATCTAACGAAATAAGCTCGTTGTTGGCGCGACTTGCCATGTTTATACAACCTTTCGATATTCTCGTCAATGTCAGATGTATTCGACAATCCATTTTTTGTGGATCCTCCGACGAGCGGTACTTGGTAGAGTCGAGAGCGTCGAAAGGAGGAGGAGTGAGAGATTGCTGAATGTTTCGTTCTGATGGCATAGGCAAAGCAGGCTCGTATATTTGATCTTGTCAGATCTGTATACTTAATTGATGTTGATGACGACATAAATAACACATGGTCAGTAACATTATGAGCAACAGCGTCATACATATATTTTCTCGACTACATTTTAAGAACTAATAATGTAATTAGACATTTTACAAAACAAAAAATTCTAGGTACCTACACCTACTTACCTTTGCGTATAGTTAGGCACTAAAACTGAAACAGAAAGAAAGTTTAGTTATATTGCACTATATAAAAACACAGGAACAACCGTCTCTTGTCTTTGCCAACTGAAACATAACTGGGCTAATGGAACCTCCATAAGTTCGTGACGCTAACACCGGGCAAGAGTTTCCAGGGTTTTCCCTTTAAAAACGTGCCGCAAGATGCTGAATCCCGACTGTCTGTATACTGCTTGAATCGTCGAATTCATTCCCTGCGATGTGAATTTTTTTTTGCGTTATTTTAAATTTTACAGGTTGCACGAAACAAAACTAGAAGTTATATTAAAATAATTATTTAACTATTTTTTATTTAAGTAGGTACCTATTGCAATTATGTCTTAAATATTATAATATTGAAAAATACGTATTTTATTTCTAATTATGCAGGATAGCTCAAAATATTTCGGTTATATATTTTAATAGAGATAATATGGATTGAATCAGTTACGATTGTGGTAAATAATTTAAAAGTATCCGAATGCCGAAAAAAGTATCCGGTATCCGGATACTTAAAAATTTGGTCACGGATACGGATACCGGATACAAAATTTGAAAAGTATCCGTTTACATTTTTCGGATACACATAAAGTATCCGGATACTGTATTCGGATACTACCCAACTCTGACCGATAGTGCCAGTTATCTCGAAAGTATTTGAAAAAATACAAAAAGAAAAACTTATTTCGTATCTGGAAACAAAATCGCTACTTTCCACTGCTCAATTTGTATTCCAGAAGCAGAGATCCACAACTACTGCTTTTATTGGTGCCATTGAAGAGGTAGTCGAAAGATCGGATCAAGTTGCTGCTACTAACGCCGTTATGTGTGACTTAACCAAGGTCTTCGACTGCATCACCACTAATAGTTTAATTAGAAAAATGGAATTCTACGGCCTCAGAGGCCAGGTCTTAAACATATTTAATTCCTTCCTTGTAGATAGGTTTCAGTAAGTAAACTATAACAACCTGAATTCTAGTCTGACCGTTATAAAAAATTGAGTATCTCAAGGTTCAGTTTTGGGTCCTATATTGTTCTTATTATATGTTAACGACTTGCCTTTCGTTTATGAGCAGTTAGAGTTAAGTTCAGCTATTTGCGGATGACACCAACATACTAACATGAAGCGATGGGCAAAGAGAGTATAGATGTGACAAAAATTTGGTTAGCTGCTAGTAAGCTAAAAATCAATAAAAAGAAAACTCAAAATATATTATTTAGTACGAATAAATTTGCAACTAAATCAGAACCAGTTAAACTTCTATACATAACACTTGATACGAGTTTAAACTGGTTCAGTTATATCGACACTCTCTGTTCTAAACTTTCGACTCAATTATTTTTAATGAGGCAGTTGCGAAGTGGTATCAAATGTAATAAAGTAATGGCCATGGTATACTATGCTTTAGTACATAGTCATTTTTCTTACGGCCTAATTTTCTGGACCTCTTCAATTCAAAAGGCGGCTGTACGAATTTTTGATGCTGCAAAGTGTCACGCCCACTGCTGCCAAGTATTTAAAAAGTACAAGATTCTTCCGTTTCCATGCATTTATATATTTGTAAATACATAAGTATATAAATTAGAGATTCCAATGAGACACTTTCTTCAACTCTCCTGTATCTTCCTTTGCCAAATTTTTCAATAACTTCCTTAACTCTTCTCTTAATTATAAACCCAAATATACTGTTTTAAATTAATTGATTTAGTTAACAAAATTAAAAACATAAATCAAGGACCTTCTTACTAAAAATAACTTCAACCTTCATTATATCAATAATATCTTGGATTTACTTAAAATCTGTCTTGACCAAGATTTCTTTATTTTTAATAAAACATTCTACAGACAACTCAATGGCCTAGCAATGGGTAATCCTCTAAGTCCTTTGTTAGCAGATCACTGCCAAAAAAATTTGGACGATTTCCCTAACCACCGAATTTCACACTGGTACAGATATGTTGATGATATTTTTGCAATTATGAATTGCAATTTTACTGAGATTGATGACTTCTTATTTTTCATTAACAATATCCATACTAAAATCAAATTCACAGTTGAGCTTGAAGTCAATAAATCATAAACACGCTATAATACTCCCACCAGCCAAATGTACTGAACCGTCAAACCTTTCTGATCTCCGACCAATTAGTATTTTACCTACCCTTTCCAAATGCTTCGAGAAAATATTCAAAGATCAAATAACTGAATACGCCCATGAAAAAGAAATAATAAATTCCGCCCAGTCGGGTTTCAGGAGACAACACAGCACTACCACCGCCCTTGCATCCATTACTGATGACTTATTCCATGCAACTGATCAGGGCAAAATTACATGTTTGGTTATGTTGGATTACAGTAAGGCATTTGTTACTATTGATCATAAAATATTATGTAATAAACTTAGCCACTACGGTTTTTCCTTAGAAGCTGTTGCCTTGCTTTCAAACTACCTTAACAATAGAACATAGAACTCACAAAGTTAAATTAGATCATGAAATATCAAATGCCTTACCTGTAACAAAAGGGGTACCTCAAGGAACCATTTTAGGACCAACTCTTTTCTCCCTATACATAGCGAATTTTCATATTTTCGTTAAAAACTGCTCAGTACACCATTATGCGGACGACACGCAGATCTATTTATCTTGTAATATTGACTCATTAGTTTCTTTTCAATCTAATTTTAAAAATGACCTCAAAAGTTTATTTAACATTTCTGCGGCACACAATTTAAAATTGAATCCTAATAAATCTATTGCCATTTTATTTGGTCCAAAAAAACCACGCGAAAGAGCTTTACAACAATTGGAAATTAAAATAGGCGATATTCCTCTTTTATTTACCAACGAAGGAAAGAATTTAGGTTTGTGGCTAGATTCTAATTTGCGATTTAGCAAACACGTTAATATGTTATCCCAAAACTGTTACAATGTGTTGAGGTTGATATATCCTAATCGAGATTTGCTCTCCACGAAAATAAAAATAAAACTTTGTGAATCAATAATTTTTTCAAAACTTTTTTACTGCGACACTGTGTACGGCCCAGCATTACTACAATCTGACTCTTTGCGTTTACAAAAAATTCAAAACAGCTGTTTACGGTTTGCTTATAGTATCCGAAA
This sequence comes from Psylliodes chrysocephalus, assembly GCA_927349885.1. NCBI lineage: Eukaryota > Metazoa > Arthropoda > Insecta > Coleoptera > Chrysomelidae > Psylliodes > Psylliodes chrysocephalus. The sequence continues at coordinate 44,624,916 of OV651820.1, read as the reverse complement.
ATTCGAACATATTTCACATAAAATGAAGGAGTCAGGTTGGCTAACACTGTCTAACTACCGGTCGTTACACTTGCTGGTATTAGTTCACAAAGTTTTAAAATTACGAAAACCGGAATACCTTTTCACAAAATTAACTTCTTTTTCCAATATTAATAACTATCCCACTAGAAACAGAACTACATTAGTAGTACCCATGCATAGTACCACATTATTCGAAAGATCATTCTCGTACGTTGCTAGTAAAAAATATAATGTTATAACGGCGGAATATAGATCCTACAGTATTCTTAATTTTAAGAAACGTCTCAAAGAAAACCTTTTAGCTAATCAATCTGCATTATAAAACGAAAACATGAACTGTCAAGAAATAGGTTTATTCTCTTGAAAAATAATTTTTGTAAATATAATTTAAGCTGTTTTCATCAATATTCATTTTGTGTATGAAATAGAATGTATTTATTTGCGTTGAAAAACAGCCTTGTGCTGAACTTCGCCTTTTCATCATTTTCCTTCTTTTTTTTGTTATTGTAAATGTGTAACTATGATGAATAAAGACCATTTATTATTATTATTATTATTATTATTATTATTATTATTATTATTATTATTATTATTATTATTATTATTATTATTATTATTATTATTATTATTATTATTATTATTATTATTATTATTATTATTATTATTATTATTATTATTATTATTATTATATTATTATTTAATTTCCTAGACCTTTCTATCAGTCGTCGGGATAATAAACTTGAATTTGATATCTACAGGAAACCTACTCAAACTGACCATCTAATTAATTTCCACTCTAATCACTCTTATCAATACAAGTTATCAGTCATATATTGTTATGTTCATCGTTTTTTCAATATACCTTTATATAATCATAATTTTAATAAAGAAATCAACGTTTTAAAACAATTAGCTTTTAATAACAACTACAATCCTTCCATTATTATTAACGTGGTTATCAATAAAGTCAAACTCAAGAAAAAGTCATTTTGCTTTTAATCCTACTAACGAACCTCCTGCTAATTTTAAATACTTTTCACTACCATATCTCGAGAAAATTTCCAATGATGTCGCTGCAGTTTTAAAAGATTGAAACAATATTAAAATTTCTTTTAAAAATGTTAAGTCGATTAAAAGCCAACTATCACATACTAAGGATGAAATCGAGTTGCTACACAAAAGTGGTACCTATAGATTAAGCTGTAACGACTGTAAAACGTCTTAATATAGGAAAAACTGAGAGAAGACTCAACATACGAGCTGGTGAACACATTAGATATCCAGATAAGTCTACTCTCGGACATCATATTAAATTCAACAATCATAACTTCACTCCTGAGAGTGTTACTGTTCTTCATCATATTTTTAATTGTAACTTTAAACTAAATCTGCTCGAAGACCTTGAGATATACAGAGAGTTTAATAAAACAAATGTCACATGTGTTAACACTCAAATCCATCTCAATAGCAAAGTGCCTCCTCCCTTTAAAAGAATTGGCAACGGTTGGTCTGAAGTTACCTAGTCAGCTTCGCCTTGAATCTTCTTGCAGCGGAATTGATCTCTTGTCCGGCGATTGCTGATTTCGTGACCAGGACGGTTTTTCCTCTACTTTTAGATGGAAAATCTGGTCTGCCTATGACTTGGTTTCGCTGTGGCCTCAATTCTGTTGTTTTCAGCTTGGCACCTTTTTAATTTTTATTTTTTTTTTAATTTTACCTTTATTTACTGTATATTTTATAATTCTATTTAATTCATTGTAATCTTTTGCTATTTAAAATTTAAGTCCCGCCATAACTTGATCTTGCTTGCTCAGTGGTACCAACCCACTTTTATCATTTTTAATATCAACCTTTAACAATTTTTCACGAAATTCATTTCAATTTCAAGTTGGTATTTTTCTTGACAACTTCATTGTCAAATTTCAATTGTCACTCATTATGTTTTGGTACATTGTCAAGATGGTCACGTTTTAAAAAAAATATTTTTTGTACCCCAACTTGCCTTGGCCTCATGGAAGCAATTGGCAAAATTTTGCTGCCTTCATGTGGAAGACTAACAGTTTCTTTTTCTCTGAATTGTTCGAGTGTTTTGTTCTACTTGATCGGATGAACCTCCACTTCATTTGTTAAAATTTAACCACATTTTACACTGGGTCAGTTACCGAATTTCGGTGTGGTTTTTCTATTTTCAATTATCTGAGCTGCAAGCTATGGTGGAGACTTGGGACTGGTGTGTTGCTGTCCTTTATTAATTTAGTTTACTTTCATGTGTCTTCTAAAGTTTTTTTGACGAGTAAGTGTACAAGTTTTTTTATTTTATTTTTTTTTAGTAATGTTGGAGTTGATTATATTATAACAGTTCCGTTTTTTTCTCTTTTATAGAGCCTTTGAAGACGGCTTAAGAGGCCGAAAGCGCTCAGACGAATTTTTTATAGAGTTTTATTGAATAAAACTCAATTTTACAGACTTTAAATACTCTTTCGATTCATTTCTTATTACCCAGTGTGTACACACACTCAACCTCTTCTACAAAATAATAAAATTGATATAAGATTATATAATAAATTAATTAGATTGTATTCGTAAAGAAAAGCATATCAAGGACATACCCCTTAACGAGTTTCGCATACTTGCCAAAACACTTCTTAGAGAACATTGTTTCTACAATTTAATATTTAGATATTGTAATAAAATTGTTTATTAGGACTTTAAATTTACAAATAATAAAGTATGCAAAAGTGGTCAATAAATGTATTGTATTATTATATTTTTCATATATTTCATGGTACTAAATAATTTACAGTGCACCGATATTATTCGCAAATTATCAAAGCACAAATTCGATTCCTACAAATATGTACCAATTTGTATAACAAATATTCAACAAAAATTAAATTTGTTACACGGTAACCAGGAATATATGAATGCATGCAATATTATGTATTTTCACGTTAAAGCTATAAATCAAGCTGTGATTAATATTCCGGACGTACGTTGTCGAAAATATATTTTGAAACACGATTCTATTAATATTCCAAATTTCGCCTTATAATAAATTATTATTAAGGCTTACTTACTCTATGATTCCGATCTGAAAGAAAGAAAGAAAGAAAGAAACACGCGTTTTAAGTTTGGAAATTACTTAATAAATTCGTAATATTTGACTAGATTACCAAACAAATTTTCTAACACCTGATAATTCACAATAATTATAGAAAATATGTTGAAAATCAAGACAAAATTGGTGAATGAGTTTAAAAGGAAAGAAAAAGAATAGGCAGGGTACATTTATGATAAAAATTGACAAATTAATTATGTATGAGAGGGGTTGGATAGAAGAAAAGGAACAAGATAATGATAATAATAATCTAATTAGAGTTTATTGACCTTTTTTGTACAATAGTTACATTGTTACTTAGTCATTACCATAAAACTAGTAAAAATAATAGCTAGGTCAAAATATTAGTTTACAATTTTCGCGACACATTTAACAGATAAATTAAAGTGTAATTAACATTAAAAAAATACGTTCGAAAAGTAGACACTCTAAGCTTTAAAATGGTGTGCATTGAATAACAATATAATGAAATATGAGTTTTTAATTACTGCTTGTTTTAAAGATTTCTAGAACTCCGAAAACGTATGAAAAATGCAAATAAACAAATCAATTTTGTTTTAAAACGCCAGGAAGATACTGGAAAAAAATTTCTGAGATCATTCGAGACATCTCAAGATCCCATTTAAAACAAAAATGGGATAAAAAAACTATTAAAAGAAAAAAATATGAATGAATTACTATAAAGTGGTCCAAAATAGTGGGAAAACGCAACTTTCACCCCTTTTTCAATGTTCTTGACAGGAAATAACGGGCTTCAAGGTACATGGATCGATACCTATTAGTTTTCCCATTGTAATGAACTTTGAATCATCGAAAAATGTCAATTTTTGACCGAGTTCTGAAACAATTTGTCCACCCGTTTACAAGCTAATCAGCATTGCTATAGAGATAAAGCAGGGGCTGAACGAGGGGACTTTTATTTATTTATTTATTTTATTTATTTATTTATTTATACATTGTTCAACAGGTTAAACCCAATTACAGAACAGGAGTACATTTGAAAGAAAACAGTTTAACAAAAGGCATATAGATAATTAATCTAAAATTACAGTAAATAAATTCAAAATTATTTTAAACAATGTGTTTTTATGTTTTTAACACTGCAATTAAATATATCCAACTGTTCACTAATATTATTATAATTATTACACATGTTATATACAGGTGAAAACTTCAGAACGTTTGTCCGAGGAGTCGCTATGTAAAATGATTCAACGTTTCGAGAGGTTGCGCGTGGGATTCTAAAATTAAGCATATGTAAAAGAGCTTCACAATTGATTTTAAAATTAACAACTTTGTAGAGGGTAATTATGGAGAAGTACTTTCGTCTTACGTCGAGACTTGTCAATCTGTGTCTAGTCAGTAAAGCATTTTGAGTAATACCAATCGGTGGATAAATTTGGTCTGCCCGAAAACTTAAGTATTTGAGGAAACGCCTTTGTGTGGACTCTATCCGACAAATGTGTATTTGATAATAAGGATCCCAAATAAACGAGGCATATTCGAGTTTAGATCGAACAAATGAGAAATACAATGATTTAATAGTATCTGTGTTTTTAAAATCACGGCCCACTCGTACTATGAATCCATACATACGATTTGCAGCTGTTGAGATGTTATCTATGTGGTATTTAAACGACAATACTGGGTCAAATGTAACCCCTAAATCCATAAAATTGTTGGGTTTAGAAAGCAAACGTCCATCAAGGACATAATCGAATTTAATTGGATGCGCTTTTAATGTGTATGACATTACGTTACATTTGACGGGATTCAGTGTAAGACCATTTTTGTTGCACCATTCAACAACTTTGTTCAAATTTTCCGACAACTGTTCACAGTCAGAAATATTTTCAATAGCTGAATATATTTTTAAGTCATCAGCATACAGCAAATAATCAACATTTATAGCGTCACCAATGTCGTTGATAAAAATATTAAATAACAGCGGACCCAAATTTGAACCTTGCGGTATACCAGAGGTGGCGCAATATTTGTTAGACTTGAATCCATTTAATTGATCATATTGTGTTCTTTGAGAGAGATACGATTGAAAAAGTGTGATCAAACTATTAGAAAGACCAAATGCGCAGAGTTTCTGTATCATAATATTATGATCAAGTCTATCAAATGCTTTTGTCATATCCGTATAGATGACGTCAGTTTGGACCCGATTATCAATATTTTCAGCTATTTGCTGTGTGATCACAGAAAGATTTGTTACTGTGGAACGCCCTTTAACAAAACCATGTTGCTGAGCTGAGATTGCATTACAAACATGTTGATAAATACTACGTTCCAGTAATATTTCTAGAATTTTGCAGAAATTGCAAATGATAGAAATCGGCCTATAATTTTTGATATCAGTACGTTCACCTTTTTTAAAAATTGGGCAGACTTTAGAACATTTCCACATCGAAGGAATTGTATTGGATTTAAGGCAGATATTTATCAAAATAGTTAGAGGGCGAGCTAATACTGCTGAACAATCTTTTAAAATGAACGCAGGAATATGATCCGGTCCTGTGGTACGTTTAGGTTTAATGTTTTTTAAAGCATCCTGGACCTGGGTTTCAGAAAAATGAGTTATATGAAGCTGAGATGGCTGGACGTCCTTTAATGATATGTTTGAACCCTTGGAAGCGACATAAGATTGTCCAAAATATTCCGCAAAGCTTTCTACTATTTCTGTTGGATTATTTAATGTTTTATTTTCAAAACTCATGGTGCTTGCAACTTTACCTTGGCATTGTTTATTATTAACGTATGCCCAAAATTTATTTGAATTTGCTGAGATTTCAAATTCAAGATTTGCTATGTAATTTTTATAAGCTTCAGATACACAAGTTTTAATTTCAGCTCTGATGAGCTTAAATTCTTGAAGAGCTTGTATATTATTCTCATTCTGATATAAGCGATGAAGTTTAGACTTTTTTCGAAGTTTCTTAATAATAGAACCATTAAACCACGGAGGATATTTTCTTTTATTACTTACAGTATATTTAGGTATACACTGATCTAGTATATTGTATAATTTACCATAAAAGTACGTGCAGGCATCTTCAGCATCATAGAAAACCTCCAAAAAATCCCAATTCACAGTAGATAACATTTCATACAAGAGTGGAAAATTTGCTTTACGAAAATTGTAGCAATTCGTGTAAGAGGATTCAAGATTTTTCTTATATTGCTTTTTTTCGTTTATTCTACAAGTAATTTCTAAAGCCGGATGATATTTATCTTCTTCTACCAAAGGTTCTAAAGATTTTTCAACCAAACAGAAATGTTTATAATACATCAAGTCTAAGAGCTTATTGTAATCATTGAATACAAAGTTATGTTGAATCAAATCTAGAACGTCGGCAAAATTATTTAAGCTATTTAATTTAAGATTAGTTTGAATGTTAGATACATAATCAGGTATGTTAAAATCACCTATCATTATAAATTTACAATCATGTAAAAAATCTAATGTCTCCAGAGAATCAAACAATTGTTCGTATTCACCAAGTGGGGTTTTTGGTGGGATATACAGGTTACATATATATAAGGACGTTAAATTAAGCTTAATTTTTACTAATATTAAATCTATAAAATTAAAATCGGGAAAAGAGTGCTCTTGTACATTAATGTAAGTAGATATAAATTCCTCATGTACCGCGATCAACACCCCACCGCCTCTAGTTGTATCACTCACATCATAATTCCGATCCTTTCTAAAAACATTAAAATCGGACGAAAACAGTTCTGAACTATTTATTGACGATTCCAGCCAAGTTTCTGTTAAGGCAATAATTTTGAATTCAGTTTGGGATATAGAACTAAAAAACTCAGTTGTTTTTGTTCTAAGACCTCGAACATTTTGATAAAGAATTGATATTTTATTTTCCAAATTTATAAGAGGTGACTGTACTCGAGAAGTACCTACCTGGGGTAGCCGAGAACTAGTCAGTGATTGCTAATTTATTTTACTTAAGTTAGATTTCAGCTTATTCAAATTCTCAATGTAAGCGGAGCACTTTTGCCTCTCCCATACCGCATGGTTAATATCAAGAGCTGTATTTTTTAGTTTGACGCAATTGGAGCATTTTTTTGTGCTTGATTTACAATCTTTAAGATCGTGAGCTTCACCGCAAACAGGACAGGAGATGTTTTTTGTGCATCTCTGAGCAGAATGATTAAACTCGTTGCACTTAAAACATCTGTATACTTCCAGTGCGTCATACACAACGCAGCTATCATACGCAACAAACAAATTACCCGAATTTAATGCTCTTTCATATACCGTTTTATCTACCTGTATAATTGCTTGATAAATATTATTATTCTTTTTTGTAGGAAATACTTTTACAATTCTACAGACCGACTCCTCAGAAAAAACGTTACTGTTACAGGAAATAATATACTCATACAATTCCGTTGATGTGAGATTTGCCGTCATGCCTACAATACGGATTTTTTTAAGTACACCGCCAACTTCTTTAACGCTGTACCCTTCTGCCATTTTTTGCTGTACAATAGATTTTACTTTTTCATTGTCAGATTTGCTCTTGCATGCAATTAAGATTCCTCCATCTCTAACAGTTTTTACTTTAGCTAGTTGTATACTTTCCTGACATGGATTAATATTGCGTAAGATATCCGCCTTCGTATGACTGTGAGATTGACTGTCATCCTTGGGCTGTATTATAATGACTGGCTGCGATTTGTCTTTCAAGACGTCTGAGTATCTTAGTTGGTTTTCTGGTGGTTCTGCCTCAGTAATTTTAGCTACTTCTGATTTAATGGATTTTATTTCCTCATGCAACGTATCTAGAGCACCAGTTAACTTATTATCAACCAAATTTTGTATACCAGCGGGATTTAGTAATATGTAATTACTAACACAATCGGAGCATTTCCAGAAGAGCCCCGGTATAGTATTTAACAGATTAACTATATCTGTATTTTTTGTGATACAAACTGAATGGAACTCCTTTTTACATCCGTCGCAAGAAATGGCTGGCCGATTTCGGCTTACCGGATTCGAACATGAAGCACGGTTAACCATATTGGAAAAAAATATCAACCATACCTGTGTGTGATTTCGATAATATTTATGCACAAGAAGTTAGATACACTTTCAATGATACACTTAACGAGATTTCAAAATTTTATCAGTACTATTTCTAATAGAAAAAGCTGTATACTTAAACACGATGTGAAGCGTGTAACGGCTATTTAATTACGGTTATCTCGAAACCTGTCGAATTCCCGATAAAAATGATAGGGACCATTTTTGTAGATAATGATAAGATCTTTCTTTTTTATCTAAACAAAAATTGTGGAAGATATTGGCGGGAAACCAGTTTTAGGGTCAATTTTTGGCCCTTTCCGATGCAGCAGAGTTGGTAAAAGTTTTCGCCCTTGAAAGCAACCGTCAAGACCTAAGAATTGAGCCACAAAGGAAATCTGGACCGACTTAATGACAGCTTTGCATATTTTCAGGTCTTCAGTTACTGGTCTATACTGAGGTACAACGTTATTAGCGCCCCAGTGTTAAAGGAATGAGCGTGAGAATTTTTTTGAAATACACTAATTTTTTTGTGTATTTCCAGTAAACTTTCAAATATAGTGTTGGCAAGGGCATTATGTTGACCTTATTAAAAAGAGGTTGACAATGAGTAGTGTAAATGTATACTAGCTAAGATGCATAGAGCTTGCTTCTAAAAGCTAAAAACACTATTGGAGTGAATAGCATAATAATATTCCATAGCTAATATGACTATAAATAATTTAAATATAGACAGTAGGAAGTACCACAATATTCAGAAAGGAAATTTGTGTCGACATTTTCCTACAGATTTGACCATGTTGTTTCCTATCTAGGGATCCACAAAGGCTCCGCGATAATACTAGTTATAATAATAAAAAAAAAACACTAAAGGAGTACTATAAGGTTGCAGAGTAAAATAAAAATTTAATTAAAACATTAGTAATGGCTATTTGATATTTCTGTTAATTTGAAAGACAGTGCGATAGAACTTGGTTTGTCATAATTAGGCATTCCAAACAAAATGGCTACCCGTTTTAAATGACAGGCACATGATAGGTTATAAGGCAACACTATGGGCCTGGTGGTTTGACAGAGTCAATGATATAGTTAGTTATATAGATTGATCATCTATCTTCTTAAAAATGAACATCAGCTCATGCCTTGAAGTAAATATGTAAGTAAATATATTTTTTAATATATTCAAAGGCTGGAAATTGGTTTTAAAACATATTTTTGCTACGGCGTCGTGCTCAAATTTAGTCTTCATGCGATATGGCCATCATATCCACTCTTGTTGCACAAACTACTATTATCATTACAAAGTAAACAACCAACAGTGTTTAACGCTAGTAACAAAATAAGCGCTTTCAGGAGAAACTTAGATTTTTGGATTATTTGTGTTGGTACAAGAACAAAATGAAAATGAATTCTTGGATTCAAAACCTTTTGTACCCAATTTGCTATAGCCCGAAAGCATGTCAAACGAGATTTATGAATCATTTTTAGAAATGACATCAGATGAAACACGGGTTATTGCTAGACATACAGTAACAAAAATTTGGCAAGATACCTCCATCAAAATTAAAAAACAGGCTTTTATGGAAGGGGTCTCTTGTGAATTATAAAATCTAACAGGAAAATGAAATATTAACCCACATTGGAAGCACCTATGGATTTTTTCCAGATGGTTTATTATTGTTCGAGTCAACAAAAACAAAAGACTTTTATGAAGAAATGGTCCAAATAAAGACCTGATGGGAAACTGCTTACCAAAATCATCACAGCGGCATGCAATAAAATAATGCAATAGTGCCAAAATAAGAAGCCTGTCTACTGGTGGACAGAACAGGTAGCGGAGAAAAGGAAAATATGTACACAAGCCATGACTAGGGCAAACAAAAACAACAATTCAAACATAAAGAAAGAAAGATACCGAGAAAATAGGACCATCCTAAAGAAAGCTATCGCGGAATCTAAAAAGAATGCATAGAAGAAACTGGTGCAAGAAGTGGACCTGGATGTATGGGGTAAAGGGTATAAAATTGTCATAGACAAATACAAAGGAAACGCTCCGATAACCTTAGATGACGTGTAACAAATATTAGTGGCACATGAGTTATTCTCGACGTACCTGAGAAAAGAATGCCAGTAAAGGAACAAGACATACCTTCCTTCATAAAGGACAAACTGCTAGAAGCGAGTGATAAGTTAAAGGAGAAGAAATCCCCAGGTCCTGATGGCATACCTGCAGAGGTAGTTAAAAACCACACAAGATACATTCTAGATATTTTTAATAGATGTTGGCTGAAAGGAACGTTCCCTAAGAATGGAAAGTAGCAAAATTAATACTTCTGGAAAAACATAAAACAGAACAAATGAACAGAACTATCTGTAACCTAAGTGTATTGGCAAAATTGATGGAGCATCTTCTCCTAGGAAGGCTGAACTGGTAGCTAGAAAGAAACGGTGACTTGTCTAGTGAACAATATGGTTTCCGAGAGGACAGACGAACCATGGACGATATGGAAAAAGTTCAGCAAATAGCAGACGAGGCAAATGAGAGAGCAGGCAGAAAAAGATATGCCCTCATTACAATCGATGCTAAAAATGCCTTTAATTCTGCCCCGTGGGATGGAATTCTAGAGTAACTGAGAAACCCAGGTATAACCCCACAAACGTATCTATCTAGAAGACAGGGACAAAAGGAAAAATGAGGAGGATGACGTGTGGGGTACCACAAGCCTCTGTTATAGGACCAATGTTATGGAATGTATACTACGATGGCATCCTAAAACTCCCGATACCACGCGAGGTGAAGCTAGTAGGCTACGCGGACGATGCAAGCGTAGTAGTGACGGGGAAAGACGCGAAAAAACTGCAAACAACGGCAAATGAGGTCCTAGAGAATATTACACAATGGTTGACAGCAAAAAGACTAGCCCAAGCCCCACAAAAAACTGAGATGTTTATCTTGCAGGAGGACGTACCGTCAAGAAAATCAAAGTTAGGGTGCAAGACGTAACAGCAACGAGCCAAAAGGAAGTCATATATCTTGAAGTATATTTTGACCATGACATGAGAATGGGAGAACATATCAGAAATGTGGCTAAAAAAGCGGAAAGGGCCGTAGGAAATATTAGCAGAATTCTATCCAATACTGGAGGACCACAAGAAGGAAACCGGACAATTTGGTGCAACGTAGCTATGTCCATAATTATGGGGCAACGACGTGGAAACGAGCTATGGAAAAAAAATATATAGCAATACTCTTCTAAAAGTTCAAAGAAAAGTAGCAATCAGAATTACCTGCGCATACCAAACAACCTCAACGAATGCATTAATGGTCATTGCCAGAACACCTCCTATCCATTTTTTAGTGGAAGAAAGGTTTATAACAGTCAAAACCATGGAAGCATGATTAAATGTAACGATAACTTTTATTAGGCCGATCAGATGTAATAAAATTTTTATTTTTACTACAAATAAGCAATGAAGGATGAGGTATAAATCAAATATTTACAGCATAAACATGTACTACGTTCTGCAAATTAAATTACTGCACTTCTTCCTTCTCTATACTAGAAATGGGGCTTACAAGCGAGCCCATAGCTAATCTAGTTTTTTGGTGAATATTTCATTGTTGAAAAGTTTGTTAAAGACTTATTATTAGTAAGCTTATAAATTAATTAACTAGTTCAGTTTCTAGTATATTAGAATTAGACAAGTGTCCTTCACCGGGACATATTTGATTTTATTTATTAATTGTATACTGTTTTTTTATACAAATGAATACCATTTTATTTAATATTTTTATAATTTTTTTAAACGCCTCACCCATGTATATAAAACAAATAGAAATGTTTCAGTTTTCTCCACACAATCCTTAAAAAATGGATAATAAAAAATTGTAATTATGATGTATCGACAATAAAAAAAAAAAACATTTTCATAATTTAATATGGTCCATGAATAATTCGTTTAGTCTGAATGGCAATAAATCCAAACCATTTTACAAGTACGAATGTTTTTTATTTGTTGTTCATAAATAATTTTTCCGTTATTTATTGGAAGCAATTTAACAAATAATCTGAAGTATTTATCGGGCTAATACAGAGTATTATTAATTATTTTAAATTTATATTATACGCTCAAAATAAGATAGATATTATTTGTTTCATTATTTGTGAAGTATTTCTAACAGGTATTCTAAAGGGACTGGTGAACAGTGGAGACTGATCAAAGCACCAGCCCTGAAACATTTTCAAATGACACAAGATATCGTACAAAAAACAATATATATGAACAAATATGATTTTTTTGTTTAAAAACAACACATGAACATTCTAAAATATAGGTAGCTATTACTTTATTGTGCCAAGTAGAACCTCATTATAAGATTTGTTGAACTTTCTTACAGACATTTCTTTAACACGTTTTGGGATATCATTGTACATAGCATAAATAATATAGGTGAAAGACCGTCTGAAATTAACAGCATTATGCATTGGAGGTGAGATACGACCACAAAAACGTAGATTAAGGTAATGAACATCAGAACCATAGAAGAATTATTATTAATTTAATAAATAATTGAAAGTTTGACTAGTCTGTCAAGATCTTCATTAATTTGATTACTGGCTGATCGAAACAAAATGTAATTTGAGTATCATCGGCATAAAATAATGGCTTACCATTCTTAATGCTATTCCCAAAGTTGAAGATATATGGTTAGAATAATAATGTCACAAGTATTGATTCCTAAGGAACTCCACAGGAAATTTGCTTAGTATTTGATGGATCAGTAACTACAATTTGCTTCCAGTTATCAAGGTAGCTATTAAAAAGTTTAATAACATCATTAGATCAACCAATAAAATGTAACATTAAGAATAAATTTGTATGGATAATAGTATCAAATCCTTTGGAATAATCGAGCACAACAAGTGCTGGTGATTTTTTAGAATCAATATCCTTGAAGTGACATGAAGTAGAGCTGTAGCACAGCTATAACCAGAACGAAAACCTGACTGTCGCAGTGAAAGTATTTAATTATTTTCTAATTAAATATGGAATTGAAATTTCATGATTTTCTTTTAATTACTTTGGATAGCACTAGCAGGATAAAGATGGGACGCAAATCGTTCACACTCGTTACGTTCTTCTTCTTCTTCTTCTTCTTCTTCTTGGACAAAGGAAGGACTTTTGATAACTTCCAAGATTGCGGAAAAAAGCAATCGGTGAGGCAAACATTTATGATGTGTGTAATTATAGGTAGAATTTTGGGACAGCACACCACTATTCCTGAGACATTTTTTGTAAGAAGAAACAAGATTTTTCGTCTTGTTTGACACAAACCGAACTAAAATAGGCCTGGAATTTAAGCTATGCTCACTATATTTACCAATGCGATGAAATTTGTCGATATCAGCTGCAGAGATATATGTTAATTTTATTTTTTCGGTAAACATCCGATAATACAATAATCCAATACAACTAAATTTGTTACAATAATATGATCTTTGACATAAATATATTAATTTTGGTTGAATTATAGGATAGTTTTATTGAAGAAATTAATAATCTTGAAATAAGATCAGACTGTTCTTGCTTTTTGATAGAGTTCTCACTGGTACCTATCCACCGAAAAACATTTTTCAAAATTGTTTTTAGTTAATATTCCAAATTCCTCTGTCCTCTTAGGTGTTTCTCCTACAATTAAAAAAAATTAATTTTATAACTTCAAAACCTAAATGGAACATAAAAGTTTGTCCTACTAAGATAAGAGGTCGTATCTACAAAATAAATATTTTTTATAAATGTGGGTAGGCAGATAAGTCCTTCTAGACTTCGCAAATAAGTTTTGCATATTTTAGGAACCTTTTCTTATAATTATAGTAAATATTTTCTAATGCAAATATGCCTTTATTATTTTGTGTTATAATAAAATAAGGTTCAAGCTTGTTAAATTGGTAAGAATCTTGAAATCAGAATTTTCATAGATACGACCTCTTGTCTTAGCAAGGCAGAAGTCGTCTTTTCAAAAAGTCGTCTTTTCAAAAAGTCGTCATCCAGCATCATACATTCCATTTCATTTTAATTTATTCATACACTTATTAATTAAACCACAAAGAAATTCTTACAAAAAGTAAACCGCAACCATAACGGTACAATGCAAACATGTTAAAAAAATGGACAATAGGATGAACACGTACTAATGCCAATTTGCCAGATTCTCTATAAATGCGTTGTGTCTCTGACTTCCGAATAATAAGTATCGCATCTCAACATGTGCCAGTCATATATATACCGTATCAGTGCAGGGTTGCATTTTAAAATAAGTTTCATCTGGCAACACCACGCAGTGAATTTATACTAGCTAATCTTTTGTGAAGTACATAGGTTTTTGATTCGAATTTAAATGCTTTGAATCGAATCCTTTTATAAGATTGAATCAAGTATGCAATAGCCGGTTTAAAGAGCATATCATATTTATAATAAACGTAAAAGCTTTCTTGGATTAATTCACAATTCTATACTCGAATGAATTAACTTATTCTCAGATTAATTATTATAACTCTTAAAATACAAGATTATTTATTTTCTTATTGTATCGAGAAATATTATTTGAAGCAAAGTCTGCTTTATTTCAAACAAATGTAATCTTTCAAGTGTAAAGCTTTTCTTGAATGTAGTTGATAATTTTTTTCTGTGTGCTGGGCGTGTCGCTTTTTGATGCTTGCTTGGATGCTCGTTCCTTTCTGTTAAATTATCTGGTATTCTGTTTTTAATTTGAAAATAAAATTCCCTTCTATTTTTTTTGTTTAATATTTTTTTCTTAGTTTAATTCTCTCGATATACAATTCAATAATTTCTAAGAATACATAGGTATAACTGACAATTTTACAAAAACCCTTGTGACAAATAAATCAATCAATAATATATCCTCATTTCAACCCTAACTTGATTTTCTCTTAAAAATACTTTAATTTTTACACCGCACATCTATTGCTGATGACAAAATTTGGACAATCAAAAATATTTCTAACCCAATCAAGTTGTCCTCCAGAAATTTCCATATCAGTAGAGAAATATTTCTTATTGTTAAATGTGTTTTTTTATCAGGAAAATTAATATCTTTCTTATATTTAATATTTTCGTTGTTCTGTTCCTTTTTCTCAAATCAAGTTTTATAAGGAGATGAAGCATACTGATTCTGAAAAAATCTGATTAAAAATGGGGGTAAACTGTTAAAATATGAAGAGCATAATATAGAATTACAAGCATTATATATCTTCATTCTAGTTCTACTGAAAGTTATGAGGCTCTATAATTAATTTTTTAAGTAAGTAATAATTTTTAATTATATTTTCTTATAAACTAAACATTTTTATTTATTTTTGATTAGCATTTAATATATTTTATTAATACTACAACTGTCTACTAGTTAATGATGGTAACCAATTTCCTAAAACCAAATGTACTTAGGTTTCTTCCGACCTCTGTAAGATTCATATCCTTAGAAAGCTAGTATATCACTCTTCTTTTTTTTCATTATATATATATTTTGGTTTATTGATGATAAGTTTATTCTAACCAGGTTGACCCCAGAACCACTCTCGAACGCCTTAACCTACTTGTCATTGTCCTGTGTTAGTATGTTTAAGTCTAAAACTCAAAATTGCAATCAAGCTTTACTCGAAAATCAAAGACTACTTCCCAAAGCAAAAGGTATGTAATGCACCATACTTTACGATAACGGAACTAAAGGAGGCAGGACTAAGACTGAAAGTTGGTAAGGTACCAGGGACAGATGGAATAGCCGTAGAATCGATTAAAATGGCGATGGAATGAAATGAAATAAATCTTCGGTTATACTAATTCCAAAGGGGAACGATGGGGTGGAGCAGATAAACTTTAGGCCAATCTGCCTTCCTGGTGTATATAAGCTACTTGAACATCTCATCAGGAAAAGACTGGAAGATGAAACAAGGGCTTTAAAGTATTCAATTCGTCAGGAAACAGAGGTCGACCATCGATGCCATTAACCAAGTTACTGCATGTGCAGCAGATTTAAATTATTCGTGGAGCGCCATCATTCTAATTGATGTTAAAAATGCATTTAACACAGCCGTATTGAGTAAGATAATCGATAGGCTTCAATGAATTGGTATTATTAAGTACATCATCAACGTCATAGCAAGTCATTTAAGGAGGTCCTTTCGCCACACCTCTCGCCTCAAATGTTAAAAAAAAAAGTTATTAGATTATGACTAAAATTAATTATTTTCTAATAGTTGAAGTGCTTATTTATCTAATACTGAACTTTTAACTATACCTTACCTTGCAAATTTTTGAGAATTTTTTTTTTTTTTTAATGTGAGTATTTGTACAGTGCCTCACGAGAAAGTAAGTCCTCAACAACCATTCTCGAATTATACTATTATTTATTGATTAGATGGAGTAGAAAAAAACTAAAAATAAGGTTATTGAAATATTTAGATTTTGTTTTATACAATAAAATATAATTAAACCAGTAATTTGTGGGTAATGCAGCAAATGAAAGAGTACTTTTTTAAGTTTATTCCAAGCTTTCGGAAATGTTTATTTCCATCATCAGGGAGACTAAAAAAAATAATACCACATATTATGATAAAGTAAGGTAAACATTTTTTATTACTTACATCTTAATTAAGGTTGTTCATTTTGGTGGTATTATTCAGTTTAGTGTAAAGATACAAAATGGACAAGCTGAAGTCAATTACAAAATAATATACACAAACAATAACTACGATACTTTAAAACTAAAAAAATATAAATAATGAAAGGTCAATTTGACAATTTGACATGACAAGTAAAATTTTAAATAAATAACAAGTTATTAGAGGTTAGGAAATAAATGTGGATAATGCTATGTTTACATAACATTAATATTTTTTAAATGTTCAAAGAGTGATTTTTATATTAAATTAGCTCTGTATTATTTAAATTGTGAATTTGGTTTGGTTTATTGTTCAAATCCAATAAATAAGAATAAATTTCACTTAAATTGTTAATATCTGTCTTTTTGTTCATAGAATTTGGTTCCTGTGAAATGAAAGCCATCTCCAAGAAAAGTCTTTTATGGTAGTTATTTTCAATGGCTAATATTTTAATTTCGTCATAATTTATATTATGTTGATATTTATTAGCATGTTCAGCCAAAGCACAACGTTCCGGATGCAGTCTGCAATCACTTCTATGAACAAAAAGACAGATATTAACAATTTAAGTGAAATTTATTCTTATTTATTGGATTTGGACAATAAACCAAACCAAATTCACAATTTAAATAATACAGAGCTAATTTAATATAAAAATCACTCTTTGAACATTTAAAAAATATTAATGTTATGTAAACATAGCATTATCCACATTTATTTCCTAACCTCTAATAACTTGTTATTTATTTAAAATTTTACTTGTCATGTCAAATTGACCTTTCATTATTTATATTTTTTTAGTTTTAAAGTATCGTAGTTATTGTTTGTGTATATTATTTTGTAATTGACTTCAGCTTGTCCATTTTGTATCTTTACACTAAACTGAATAATACCACCAAAATGAACAACCTTAATTAAGATGTAAGTAATAAAAAATTTTAACCTTACTTTATCATAATATGTGGTATTATTTTTTTTAGTCTCCCTGATGATGGAAATAAACATTTCCGAAAGCTTGGAATAAACTTAAAAAAGTACTCTTTCATTTGCTGCATTACCCACAAATTACTGGTTTAATTATTAACTAGTCAGCAACGACTATCAACTCTCCAATAAAATATATATATAGTAAACCGTGGAACTTATCGAGAAATTAATATTAAAAAATCACAAAAAATTTTCAAGTAACCTAGTTGAAATTTTTTTGTGACTTTTTAATAATAATTTCTCAATAAATTCCACGGTAACCTATACATTTTATTGTAAAAAACAAAACCTAAATATTTGAAAAACCTTATTTTTAGTTTTTTTCTACTCCATCTAATCAATAAATAATAGTAAAATTAATTATAATTCGAAAATTGTTGTTGAAGTCTTACTTTCTCATAAGACACTGTACAAGCACACACATTTTTAAAAAAAAATTTTCTTAAAAATTTGCACGGTAAGGTATAGTTAAAAGTTCACTATTAGATAAATAAGAACATCTACTATTAGAAAAAAAAAAAATTTAGTCATATTCTAATATTTTTTATTTAACATTGGTGGCGAAAAGACCTCCTTAAGTGATAGAACTCTAAAAATAGCAGCTGCAAGCCACAAAAGGAGTCCTACAGGGGTCGATCTTGGGCCTAACTTTGTGGAATGTTCTTTACGATGGAGTGCTCAAACTGGAATTAGTGGAAAACTCTAGTACAGCGGCATATACAGATGACCTTGCTTTGGTGGTAGGCGCAAACTCTAAAAACTATTAAACATATATTGTTAACTCTGCGTTAATACGTATTGAAGAATGGATGACCAATAACAATCTTACTTTGCCCACAGAGAAAACAGAAGCGGTCGTGGTCAGGGGCAAAAGAAACAGGACGGCAATAGGATTTCAACTAGGAGGAAGAACAATCACCCCAAGCAAGGAAGTCAAATATTTGGTAGTGTAGCTAGATGAAAGACTGACTTTTGGAACACATGTCAAAAATGCTGCAATTAGAGCCGAAAAAGAGAGCAGCTCTATCTAAAATAATGCCCAACGTGGATGGACCTAGTGGATTAAAGAGGGTGTTGTTAAATGGCGTTATGCAATCTGCAGTAATGTACGCAGCACCGGTCTGGAAAGGCGCAATGGATGCAGAGAAGTACAGGGACCTACTTTTTAAAGTACAGCGGAAAATGCTACTCAGGGTAGCGGCGTCTTACCGCACCGTATCTGCAGAGGCTCTACAGGTCATCACAAGATGCACCCCTATTGATATTCTGGTGAATGAAAGGGGAAGACTACATGACAGAGTGTGATAAGGAACACAAAAAGACTAGAAAGCATAAGAATATGGCAGGATAGATGAGCAACAAATAACCTGAAAGCAGCCTGGACAAAAGACTGATTCCTGATATTAACCCGTGATTAAAATGTTCATACAGAAACACAAACTACTGTAATTCGCAATTTCTATCGGGATATGGTTCTTTTGGCGAATACACATTTAGGTTTAAAATCTCAAATAATAATCGGTGCCTCAGATGGCAGCAGGATAGAAGGGCACTTGAATCCACTCTAGAACCTCCGTTAACTTTGGAGAATATTAAACAGTAAGGAGAAACGACAATCTGGTTCTATAATAATAGCGAGGTTAATGGCCGAGAAAGAGAAGGAAGAATGGGAGTACAAAGCAAAACAGAACTGAAAATAGAAGAACGCAGCAGGTACATGAAGTAATATCCTCTGGAAGACAGTTCCGGTACCTGTGGAAAAGGAGGTGGTTTTAGTGGGATATACTGGACTTGCATACTAAACCAGAATTGTATCACACTACCAGGGAAAGGACGAACCTGTACCTGGTGTCCATAAAGGATTTCCACCCGACAAAAAATAGTATTTTTATGTCTTATGTATATACTGTCAAATGTCAAATTAGGTACGCTCTTTTCATGTTGCATCGTTACAGAGGACGTTTTAAATAAATTATAAAATAAGGTTCGGTGCCTTTGCCAACCTCAAATTATTGTTTTAATTGACAACTTAAATGTATATTGTCATTGATCCCATGTCGAGGGTATCCTAGACGTTATAAGATTTTAACATAAACTAATATTTCAATTGTTAATTTGTAACGTATTTTGGAATGGCTTTGTGATGATGGCTTTGTAGAAAGTGCTCAGCCTAATTTTGTATTACCATTATTTCAGTATTTACACACTGAAGTATTAATTCCACTTTCATCTCACTATTAGTGTGTATATCATTCTCAGTAGCTTATAAACAGAGATCTCGCTCCGCTCGCCCCGAAAATATTCACTTGTTACACAAATCAAAGTATTTCGTAACTGGTTACATAATACCTATTATTAAACAGACACACAAATGAAAATGTACATTATAATATATCAACAATAACTTATGCAGCGAAAATTGGGCATTAGAGAAAAACATCAGACAATAAAGAATGTAATGGAAAAAGTTAATAATTTTAGGTAAGGAATGAAGATATAAGAAATCTAACTAAACATGAGCCACTAAGACAACGATAAAAAAACAATTACACTGGTGTGGTCACCTTTAGTAAAAATTAAGCCAGATAAAATAACGAGAAAACTAATGGAAAGAAAACGGCTACGTGGAAAATTCTGTAGCAAATGGGTCGACTAGATTAAAGAGATCGGAATTAATAAGGGTAAAACTTTGATCGAAATGAAGGCACTAACCAGGAAAATAAAAGACTGGCCTCAGAAAGAGAACAGAACCCAATCCAAGCTCTGAAAATGCAGAAGAATATAAAAAAAATGTTGTTTATATTTAACCAGAAAATATTGCATGGCTTTTTTCCTTACATTGTATTGCATCATTATTTTATATATAATACCTAATTTAATTTTTGCAAAAAAATTGGCAAACATCAAAGGTACGAATTTCATTAACTTTCCAGAGGTGCTACGGTAGAAGTGGATGTTTAATAACCAAAATGATGAAGCAGTTCTGTTAAGGGTTAATGAGTCGTATCGAAATGCTTTGAAGAAAGGCCGAGACAGGTGATATGTCTGCCATGTCCGTCGATATTTCTAGACCAGCCATGTGTCTGTACTCCCTTTTCTTGGCCGGCAGCGCCCGCTGAATAGTTGGCCGTGATCCACCAAAAACAAAACAGAGAGTTGAAAGCTACGCACGCCGCCATCTTGACACACGGATCCGAAATTTATGTGCTTCGTAGTTGGTTATTAATTTTTGGAGAATCATTAATCACCGGACTTATACATTAAGTGCTGCCTTATTTATGTTTTTGATTTTTTTTTGTTAATGTTTATGGAATAGGAACAGTTCGTCTTCAACTCGTGATATATTTGATATGGAAATACGCATAACTATCCAGTTATGAATTTTCCTAATCAGTCTAAATTAGATTAGTTATAATTTTGCAATTTTATTGTATTTTTAAACGGTATCTGGAAGATTCTTCAAGAGAAATTGTTACAGGATACAATCAAGAATATTTAGAAATAATAACCTAAGACCCAATAAGTAAGATAATTAATACTTATGGTTTACTAAATTTTAGAAAATTATTTGTTTAAAATACGTACATTCTTATGCCCGTTTGTTCCATCTTTAAAGAAAGAAAACAAATGATATAAATAATAAACAATTTTACCACTTATATGTTTATATTATCAAATCATTCATAAAAGTTACTTAGTTATTTACTAACATAGAAATGTCATATTGAAATCAATTTTAATGAATGATCATTTGAATTAATGTTTTATAGAAGTAATGATATTAATTTAGTTCATCATTTATCATTCATACATCTATACGGGGTGTACAATATTTTATTGTTATAATTATTCTGGTCTTTAGAATTTTTCATAAATATTTGTAAAGTTAGTTATCAAACGTACAGATCGACAATTAGTTACAATTCTCCGCTTTTGCACATGGGTCTTAAAAGACCAATTTTAAGTACCGAAGGGCAATGACATTTTAAAATTTTTTATTAATTAGGTGTACCTACTACTGATATTTCTTCCTTGACTTTTTCAGAAGTTTAGCTTTTAATAAATCATAACTGGGGTCTTTACGAGGTTTCAGAGATTCTATCGTTTCAATAATTTTATTAGTATTTGTAGGTGCAAATGGAAGAAGAAATAGCTTTTGCTACAACATGACAGTTTTTTGGGACTCTAATTTCATTTGCTATTTTGTTTCCAATTGTAGCGTAACGTTCATTAAACATTTCAGCTATTTCAACTTTGTTTTGTTATTATTCCATATGTTTCTAAAATGTTGCTAATAATATTTTGATTATAGGCACTAAATATTTAATTAAGGGGAGTATTTACTTGTCTTTAGAGCAGAGCATGCAAGGGTTTTGTAGTACCCCACTTTTAAAATTTATTCAATAATTTTTTATTGTGTTAAAGTAATGTATATTTTTTGGAACTAAGTCAATCATTTTTCTTGCTTTCGTGCGTGGCTTTGATCTGTTGCACCATTTGATGTGCGTTACAAAAGAATATTTTCTTAAAAGTTTTCTAATGTCTATATATGAGAAAAAACCGATTGTGGCACGAGATCAAGCTGATTGTGCATTGTGGTACAATGAAAGACGAAAACGAGTCACTGCTTCAAAATTTGGAGAAATTTGTAAAAAAGGAAACGTCCTCTTTAAAAAATCTTATAAAATCTTATCTTTTTTGCTAAAGCCACCCAATATGGCATGGACAATAAATCCAGAGCAACATAAAATTTGGAAATTTATTTGCAAGAAAAAGTTTTTAAATGTGAATTCTTTATTGATTCCAAATTGTGCTAACTGTAAAGAAATGGAATGAATATGCGGTAGAGAAAAAGCATTTTGGAAAGGAAGGAGGAGAACCACAATTTGTATAACATAAATGGATTTTTGTGTTTTGTGCGTTTGGACTCCTCGAGGAATAAAACATTTGTCATAATGACAGCTTTTGGGAAAAAAAGATGCGAAATAAAATTTTTAAATGCAATATGCCTTCCCAAAATTTATTGACAGCAGAGCTAATAGACATGGAAATAGGGGCCAGACTACCAAATAAATGTTGAGAAATTTTGTTTAATTTTTATTAACATGACGCAAGGAATCTTAAATTATTTTAAATATGTTTATGAATTTAAAAGAGCCAAATATTAGTTAATTAAAAGTAAAACCATTTTTTTTGTAATAAAAACTAATAAAATTTCAAATACGTACGTACGAAAAAAAGATGTGCACATGTAATAGCTGTCGAAGATAAATATTTAGATCGCGAAATTATAATGGTTGATGTTGTAATTCCTACAGTTATTATTAATGTTAATAAAGACAACAGTGATAGTGATGATTTTGATGACGATTGTTTAGAACTCTGTTAATTTTTTTATGTCTATTTTGTTTGATAGTAGTTATAGCAACAAAGAATAGAGGTTATATATTTTAAAAAAATCCTCGTTGTCTTATTTTAATATTTGTATGCTGATGACTTTAACCACTTCTACTTCACCCTCACATTTTGTTTTTTAAGAGAATACATTTTAGCTCATAGATAACAAATAAATTTTAACAAATTCTGTAGTACTTAAAAACCTATTTACATAATTGCATTTGATCCATTGTGTAGGTAATCTGGTATTTTTTATAATACCATCAAATGATAGCCACTGTTCTTAGAAACGAGGGCGGACTCGATTTGACCGGTATTAAGGATTAAAATTTTAGGTAATTTTCTTAAAATTTTAGGTAATTTTCTTAAAATTTTGTGATTAATCTGACCGTGATCGTTTTAAAAATCCTAGAAAATTTATTTTAAGCGAAAGTAGTCTTAATTGTAGTCTTACTTGGAACTTTAAAAAAAAATCATTATAGCTCGTTAACTTGCTACAACTGAATATTAAATTATAAAACGTAAAAAAACGAGTAAAGTGTACTTGCCTGTAAGGGCGTTTGGTTTAAACAGGGCACCAGACGTGAATTGAGCCCTTTTTGTACCCCATTCGTTTTTTTCTGGAAAACGAAATTTCAAAGTAAAAACCATAAAAGAAAATAAATTCTTTGAAAATAAAACAAAAGAAAAAAAAACATTTCAATTCTAAAGTATCTTTATAAATAATCATGGCAGTCTGAATCCTCTGAACTCTGAGTCATCATTTGGTTGAATTATGATGGGTTGTAAAGAGGGTAATACCACATAGAACAGAAGTAAAAGTTGGAAATGCTTTTGCCAGTTCTCCCACTTTATACACATAAATTGACAGGTTGGCACCGGATCTCACCGAAGTGGACGCGATACATTGGCGTACAAAATTATTTTATAGATTTTAATAACAATTTCGAGTAAATAGTTTAATAAATTGTGAATAGCTGTTGAAATTTTGTAAAATTATAATTTGAATATTATAATACATGTTTAATAATTATTTATAATCCATAAATACATGCGATTGTCCGGTTCCGCCGATAACAATTTAAAATTACTTATTCTATGAAACGACACTGGCAGGTAAACATTACTGTGAAATTCTCGGAGCTGCCCGACGTGGTTTGACGTTTACCCCCTCTCTACCTACCAAAAGACTTTTCAACTTTTACTTTCTCTATACTCATCTTCTTCTTTGATAACATGTTCAACACAGTTTTTCAAAAGCTCTTGGCGGTCTGTTGCTAAAACTTTCTTTACGATTTCTACAACCTCTTTACTCAGTTCTGATTTTACGTTTGCTCATATTAACTCTATAGGGTTAAAATAAGTATGGAATAGTAGTCTGAGAAGAGTATGACCTTGTTCTTTGCACAGCTTGTCAATAAATAGTTATTGCTTTTATAACTTTTTCATACTTTCCTTAAGAATTAGATACATTTCCGATAAAAATCAAGTAGGCAAACCCTACATTTTCTGAAAGCTCATGGTATGGGCTATCCTGGTATGGCCTCATTTACAGGGTGTTCCATTTGAAAAAAACTGAGAAAAAAGTTCCGAGTTTTGGTTGCCCCTGTATGGGAAAAGCGCTATTCGGTAAAATTATGAATAGTAAATGAAAATACGCTATTGTCGAGAATATTCGGCAGAAAAAAAAATTTATTCCAAATTATTGATTTAGAGATATTTGATGTTGAATAAACCCATTTTGTTACCTAAATCCCACTATAAATTCCTAACCACCCAGTATAAACCCATACAACCCTATATTTTTGAGAAACACTCTTCCAAAGAAATTTAATCTAGTAAAAATATATAGGGTGTTTCCTTTAAAAAAACATTACTTCGATAACTCATACATTTATCGGACACCCTGTATATTGGTAGTTATTTTTGGAACGTAGCTTTAAATGCCCTCTACAACTTTTATTTGAAGCATTTTTTCCTATCTCATATAGGGAAGGAGCTATCGTTCACCCACGCATCGTTGATACACCCTGTATTTATTTAAAGAAATTTCTAAATTAAACCAACCACACATACAAAACACACCGCACGACAGTACTCCACATAGATAAATTAATATTAATTTATCTATGGTACTCCACTGATATCGCAGACTGTCTTCCAGGAATATTTTCGAACACTCCTCCCCTCCGTAAACCTTCGGCCAATACAGTGCATTTAAGTTTACGATTCGATGTTTTCATTGGTAAACAACGGAGATGGTGGATTTTGACACATATAGATCAAGTACACGTGGACTGACGGTTTGTTAAATATTTACCGCATTTTATAAGGGGAGTAAACATTATTTTTCGTTTCTTAATTTGGCATGAGTGCCGTGCGTATATATTAAATATTGATGATTCCCCATATAACTGTGTTCTGCAATTGATAATGGAATGACTATATACGCTATTGAGCTTTAATAGTAGCCAGTAAGAACGTTTGAAGGTGTGTCAGCAGTACGCAAACGTTTTTGTATTTTTGGTTAACTAGCTTATTAAATAGTTCTCTATCACAATTTGACATCCACCTTCTTGTTTTTTGTTTAAATAACTCGAACTTATAAATACTTTTTATTTCTTCAGGTGCCAAATTTAAAACTAATCCAAAATATATAATTTTCATGTCAGAAATTTCTAAATATTCATTTAAAAGTCTAATATGCGACAAGAAATCTCTTAGCTTTTTAGTTAAATGTGACATAACGTCGTATTGGTGGTGAAAAGAGCTAAGCCACATACTTATTAATTGGAGAAAATTAAGAAATAAGTTCGTAACTCTTAGGTTAAAACAATTTTTGATTTAAATTTAACTCATTTTGCCTCAAAATATGGCTTAGCTCTTTTCACCACCAACACGACGATATGTAAATTCCACCTTAAGTGTCACCATTGATATTTTGGTCAATTTTTAATGACCCTAAATTGGGTAGTTTATGAATTTATGAGGTAAAGTGTTAGTGTTTTATTTTTTCCACATTAAGGGTCAATTTATTATTTTTAAACCATTTTAAGATGTTGTATAATATTACAGTATCATCTGCGAAGCTTAGTATAGTGCCTTGTGAATTTTGTAGCAGTAAGTTGTTGATATATATTGTAAATAATACAGGCCTAAGTACTGTACCTTGGGGTACTTGGTAGGTAATTTTTTGTTCACTACTGACTAAACCATCTTTGTTTACGGTTTGTTTTCTTTTAGATGGGTAGTTTTTTAACAAAGCATATGCATTTTTCAAGCAGTTTAGTGTGAGATACCGTATCAAAAGCTTTTGAAAGATCGACAAAAATACCTAGAGCAGTTGTGTTTGAATCTAGTGATTTATAGATATAAGATGTAAGTTTGTATATTGCGTCCTCTGTCTTCCATCTCTAAAACCATACTGATGTTCCGATAATATTTTATATATTTGTGTAAATCTAATTTTTATGTTTTTTTTTTTTTTATTTTTATTATATTTATTATATTTGATTATAAAGATACTGGTCGATAATTTATTATTTTAAGTTTACTTCCATTTTTATGTAGTGGTTTTAGAGAACTGATTTTGAAAATATTTGGGAAGTTTTTTGTATCAAAACAAAAATTAATTATGTGTGCTTGGAGATGCAATTAAGTCTGAAATATTTTTTAATGTTTCTGAATTTAGGTTATCATTTTTTTAATACTGTCACAAACGATAGGAAAATAGATCGTACGAATTCTTTATTTCTACCTATTCTGTATATTTATTATTAATTTATAGTTAGTTATTAGCATTCAATATTCCTCTCTGACAATCCAAACCAATCTCTAAAATTTTATGACAATTCAAAAAATATCGACATCCTCATTTTTTATAACATAGAATTCAATTTTTGGCAATTTTACTACCCGAGGATAGTTTATACATTGATTTCCTATTGTACAGCCCTACAGCCCATACAGATAAGTCACCATTGAAAGAAGAGAGAAAATTAAAACAATTTTGTTATCATAGTTGCACTAGTGCCATAAATAATAACTACCATATATACTTGTCCTGTAGGTATTATTTGATGTTATTGTACAGAGTGTTTGAAAGGTCGATGCAAAGTCTTGGAGAGGTGATAGGGGAAGTCATTTAGACCTAATTAAGCCAAACATATCTTAGTACAAAGGCTTACGGTTTTCGAGTTTTTTGAACATGCATTTTTTCACATTTTTCTTCTTTTATTTCTAAAATATAAGATTACAGTTTAATAATATTTTTTTTTTAATAGCGGAACGTTTGTCTTTTCTGAAAGTGTAAAGAAAAGAAAACCACATTGACTACAAAAACTAATAAATAAATTTTTGGTAATTTTTCTTTTTTACTGATAAAAAAATACTTTTTCTATTAAAGTTTATTAACAAAATCAGCTTGTCAGCAGTATTAAAATTAAATTTAAAAACATCTGTCAATTATGGCCTTTTAAAAGTGTATTATTATGTCTAGTCAACTTTAAAAACCACAACCAAAAAAATAGTAATTTATGTAAAAACAAGAAATCGAATTTAGACCATAAACAATAAATAAAATAATATTTCCTGTTAAGACAGGTTTATTTTTCTTCATCATTTCTTGTGCATGCTCTCAAGCTCTACTTCTTACTTCGGTAGATGTTGTTCGTAATAACATGTCCTGTTGGATTACTTATAAAGCCTTTTCAATTTTTCTTTTTAAATGGTCTCTTGTTACAATTTCTTCATTGTACACTAATTCTTTAGCGCGCCCCCAGACATGAAAATCCAGTGGCGTCAAGTCCGGAATTGGTCCACCTCTGCCGATCCAACTATCTGGAAAAATATCATCCAAATATTGTCTTACGTCTGGACGAAAATGGGCTGGACATCCGTCGTGTTGGAAAATAATTTCCATGTCATCTGCAAACTCTAATCCTCCAAGTAATTCAGGTAGATCATTTTGCAAAAACTCTAGATAACTGTCTCCGTTTAATCTTTCAGGCAAAAAATGAGGACCCATTAAATTTCGTCCAATGTTGCCGGCCCATACATTAACGGAAAATTTGTGCTGGAAAGATACTTGTTTTTTTCAGTGTGGATTTTCGTCTTTATTAGTCCATTGATGCAGGTTATGCAAAATACTTTTTAGGAATCGTTCGTCCTCAATGTCGCTATTCAAGAGGAAACGACAAAACTCGCGTCTCAGAAAAGGATCACCATATTCAAGTCCTTGTACGCCGGTCAAACCTTCCATATCGACAAACCAAGATCAGTAGCAACCTTTCTACTACTTGTAGTGGGATTGTCTTCAAACGCTTGAAGGATTAGATTTTCGACCTCAGGAAGATGGCGACCTGGATTAATCCCAGGGGTATTACGTTGTACACTTCCCGTCTCGTAAAGATGTCAGTAAGTGTTATAAAACACCCTAACATTAGACAATCTCCTCTCAGGAAATCGCTCTTGCTTCGTGCTTCTAATCCATTACCATCTGCTCTGTATTACATGTAAATAATATTTGCGTATTCTTCGTTAGTGAACGCAGCCATTTTACCAACTAATTACTTCAAGGTTTTAGCGAAAACTTACACTTGATGTTCGGTGCTGAATCAGCAAAATTGCATCTTGACACGACTGGATTAGTAATAAAACTAATAACACAGCAATGAAGGCGCAACGCTAAAGATAAGTCGAAAACTATCAGATTTGCAAAACATTTTTGTTGAAGGCTTGTTATCAGTGCTTACATTAAAATTTTTAGATTTGACCCGATAAGATTGACTGTTTGAGAAGGCCTAAAGCACAGATATTTAAAATTTTTATAATGTAAACAAGCTGATTATATTAATAATACTTTATCAGAAAAAGTAATTTTTGATTAGGAGAAAGAAAAATTACTAAAAATTCATTTATTATTTTTTTTGTAGTCCGTTTGGTTTTGTTCTTTACATTTTCTGAAAAAAAAAAACACGATCTGATATTAAAAAAAAATTATTGTCAAGGTGTCATCTTTCATTTTACAGATAAGAGGAGACAAATATAAAAAATGCATTTTTTTAAATAAATCCAAAATGTTCGAAAAACTCGAAAACCGTAAGACTTTGTATGTTTGGCTTAATTAAGTCTAAATAACCTTTCCTATTACCTCTCCAAGACTTTGCATCGACCTTTCAAACACCCTGTATTTTCGAATAAGTAACTATTACGTAATTAACTAGTAAACCCATTGGACCGTCTTTGCAAACAATGCAATTATTTCTAACTCGGTAAAAATACAGCGAGCACTCGATACGGAAAATTAATTTTAAAAGTAAACTATAGATGCATTGTTAATTACTTAAAGACAGGAATGCATATAAATTATTTCAGATCAGCTTGTGAAAATCTCTAATGTAACATATATAAATAAATTATTAATTCAAAGCCAAATTACCAGAGTCACAGCTAATTTAGTTAGATTTTGGACACGCATTTAAGATAAATAGTGCTTGTAATTGAACTACACGGCGCTGTATTCATCAGTTAATATTTGTGTTAGCTAATGGGTATAACAATTAACACATTGTATTATGTATACATTGTTGTATTTTATAAATAACAGGTTTGGGTGTTATTGAAATAAATTGTGTTCAGATTAAATCATAAATGCTCAGTCATTTAGGATAACTACTCCGAATGCTAGAAATCTGTTCATGTGGATCGCGACATCTATATTGATATAAACATATTCTAACATTATAAATTATTCTTGAATACTAATAACGCCACCTAGTTATAGTAGTTCTAAGTATAAGGGCGTACATGTTTTTATTTACGTCAAAATTTCATGTGTGAAATCATGAGCTTACAAAACGTTATCCAATTTAGATTTTTTGTGGTATTTAAGAGAAAATTAGGCAAGTAAATAACAAACTTATTAGTTTAAAAGGGATTTTAACTAGTTTATTAAGTTTGTTGATCACAGCATCCACATTTTAAGAAAATAAACGTATATTTTTAGACTATATTCACATACCCAATTTTTTTGGGTAACTATGTTATTCTAATTTAGTTATTTGGATATTCAAACACGAATTTTTTCTAGTAGAGTCGGGATAATACCAAGGAAAAGGTCTGGCATGCTACCTGGAGTTCGCCGTTATGGGACAAAATCAAATTATAGTATAGAAAGTCGAAACTCTCCACAAAGCTCTTGATGAAATACAATCGGGCACTATAAGCCAACGAAAAGCTGCCAAAAATTATAACATTCCAAGATCAACACTAAAAAATAAATTAAAGCAAAAGCACGGAAAAGCGGTAGGCCGACCAGCAGTACTGACTCGAGATGAAGAAGTCATTATAGTTGACCCATATAACTGTAGTTAGTCAACAGGGTATTTCCATAACACTTTATAATTACGATTCATTTTAAAAAGTTACTCGAATAACATACAACGAAAAGTTACAATATTTAAGGACAACAAACTAGGCTGGGAATGGGTAAAATTATTTCTAACCAGATATCCAATAATAAAGCAGAAAAAAACAATGGTAGGCGATGTTGAAACTTTTTTTTTGTTAGAGTATTATTACTAGTCATTATTAACTAACCTACAATTTTAATCTAAAAATCTTATAAACTAATTACTTATCTTAATTGTTTCTATAGGAAAGCATCACAAGTTGGCGCGACGATTTATTACACTGTTTTACACTAGCACTAACATTAACGTTCACTACACTAGCTCAAATTTCTTCTTCCTTTTGAGCCTTCTGTTGAGTGTAGAGTTGTCCAGTAATTGCAGCGCTTCTGGATTTCAACTATAAACCTTTCCAGTTCTTTATTTAGCTGATTTTTCATTTCAAGTGTTATGGTCAGTTAAATAGTCCTCTTGAAAACATTCCCAATTAGTTTTCCAATTTGCTAGAGTCAGTTTTGCTTCTTTTTGAATAACATTATCACTTAGAGTAAGGATTACTGCAGAATGATCTGAATCCATATCAAAGTTTTCTTCTACTTGTGTATAGTTTGGTGAAATTTTCCTCAGGATAAGGAAATCCAAAAGGTCTGAAATCTTATTTGGGTCGGTGGATCAATAGGTAGGTTTTCTGTAAGACTGGTATGTACTGCCACGTTCTGATGCAGCTCAGTGCAATTTTTTTCCTTTGACTGTGGTTAATCTTGAATCCCAGTTGGTGTTTTTGGAGTTGTAATCTCCACCAATTATAAATTTGTTACCTAGTTTTTTGAGTACATTAAGGTAAACTTCTTTTTCCTGGTTGTATCTTGGTGGGCAATAGATTGCAGCTATTGAAATTTTGCCCTACTTAAAGTTAATGGTGCTAATGGTTACCTGATTTTCTGATTCTTGGATGCTTCGTTTCTCATAGTGAGAAATGCTATTTTTAATAATTAACGTACTTCCTCCCCTTGCTGCATTTGATGAATGGATAGTGTGATAGAAGTTGTATCCTCTGCATTTAATGTATGACTCCATTGTAAGGTGGGTCTCAGAAATTATACATATATTATTTTTTATACGTCCAAGAAAACTTGGATATCAGTTTGTTTTTGGAGAATACCATTGCATTCCAAGTGTCTATTCTAATATCTCTTTTGTCCATTGATGGTTTTGTTATATAGTTGGGGTTTATTTAATTCTTCTAGCTTCTGGAGCCTGACAGAGAGTGAATCTATTCTGGTTATTAAGAATAATGATAATTCATGAGTGGTACTTTCTGCTAGGCTGGCTGACTATGCAGTATGCTGTACAATTTGAGAATATGTTATTTCATTTCTGACAGAAGGAAAAGCGTTTATGGGTCTCCTCTGCCTCGTCATTAATTTAGGTTTAGTGGTGTTAGCCTTCCTTATCTGATTGGTTTTAGCTACCTCACATCCTCTGTAGTTAGCAGGATGTTCGAATAGGCAGTTTATACACTTCGGTTGTTGTTCTAGAATTTTTACATGGACTTTTTGTATGATATTTTCCTACGCACTTCACGCATCTTGATTCTCTTTTGCAAAAGTTTTGTGTATGTTCAAATAACTGGCATTTTTTGCATTGCGAAACTAGTTTTGACTTTCTTATGGTTTCTATTCTAACTTTTAGATTAAGTATTGCTTTAATTTCGTAGATTTTCTTGATATATTTGATATTTTTGAAGTATAGCATGAATAGGAGCAGTGATATTTTATTTAGTTTACGAGTGTTATCCTTGATTAATTATATTTCCTTCTTTATTAAATTGATAGCTTCTTTACATTTTACTTCTTGAGTTTGCAAGTCTTCAACAATATCTTCTGGTTTAGATGTAGATGATAAACCTCTAGCCATTACTTTATTGTCTCTGTTCTGTTTAATTTCATAGGAATGCCAATTTATGTCTTGATATGACATTTTTGAAATCTTCTTTTTGTTTAGTATTAATTTTAAACTGGTTATTGCTTAGAGGTGCGGCTTGAAAGGAAATATTATTTTCTGCCAGTGTATGGCACAATTCTTCATACTTATTGATGTTGCTTGCTATTATCGGAGGAAATTTCACTGTTTTTTCGACTGTTTCTTTCTCTTGTAGAATTTTGCTACCTCCAGATGATGTTGAAACTAACAAGTTTTTCAATCATCTTGATCAAGAATTAGAAGCTGTACCTCCCCAAAATATATTTAATTTTGATGAATCTGGCTTCCACGATCAACCTAAAAAGAATAAAGTTTTATTCAAGAGGTCTGGCAGACATCCCGAAATAATTCGAAACTCGACAAAATCCTGTTACATAGTAATGTTTTGTAGCAGTGCAGCCGGGGATCTTATACCACAATATCTCATTTTTAAAGGAAAATATGTGTACAAAGCTCCATCAGGCACTAGAATGAATGTGTCAAAAAGTGGTTGGATTGAAACATGTTTAATGACTGGTTTGAAAATCATCTATCACCAATTTTAAGAAATAAAAAGTAAAGGACAATTGGGTCATCGGGGACAATTTAAGTTGTCACATAAGCATCAAAACTTTGAAACGAAGGGTGTGAGCAGTATAACATAAAATTTTTATGTCTTGTACCCAATTCGACGCATTTGCTCCAACCCCTGGATGGTTCCTTTTTTCGCCACTGAAAACTGCATGGCGATCAGTACTGTTTATAATGGAGAATGACATCTATAAAGCCTTCCAAATAACCGTTTTGCACAATTTCTAAGTGACACCCTAGTTCAAGTAGAGCCAGATATCTCTGTAAAATCCTATTGCAGGCTTTAAAGCAACTGGTATATATCCTTTGTCTAGAGAACGAGGTATTTCTAGACTATATGAAATCTGCTGGTTTTAATAATGTGAACAAGTGCTGTTGGAGTAGAATTTCAGCAATATTTTGAAAATATTCGTATAATATGATCTCTTATCTCCTCAAAGGAATAGGAAATATTACTTACCTGTCCTCCTACGTAAAAGTGTGTGTGCCGATGAAGTTGAAACATTTTTAAAAAATAAGGAAGCCGCTAAACAAAATTGCAGAAGGTAAATAACGAAAGAAAGAGGCACCATCAGACCATGAAGAAAAGTAGACCTAAAAAGAAAAAAGCATCCAAACAACGGAAATCTGATCTGTCTTCAGACATTGAATCAGATATCGATATATCCTTAAATAAAAATGACAGAGCCTGAATTGGAAGAAAGTATACAAAATAACGAAGAAATATTTTTAGAAGAAGAAGATAATGAGTCTAGAGCTAGAGATAAATGTGAAATATTTTTAGAAAAACTGGATTTAAAACATGACAAGGAAAATGAAATATCTGGAGCAAAAGCCGAAGAAGAGAAAGAGCATTCAAAATATTGATGAAATGCCTAAAATAAATAAATTTTCGGCCGCTTCTGCTGAGCGAATATATTGTAGTAGGACCTGAGCTACACAAAGTTTCGGAGTTCTCAGCTCCAAAATATCACTTTAATGATTATGTTGTGGTTCGTTACAATAATCAATATTTTCCAGGAGTTGTGACATTGGAAAATCAAAATATTGCTTTTGCCTACCTTGTGAATGCTAAGGAGCAAGTTGGAAAGAAATGGCATTGTCCAAAGAGAAGAGATGAGATCTATGGAGAAGAAGAAGAAGAAGAAGAAGAAGAAAAAGAAAAGAAGAAGAAGAAGAAGAAGAAGAAGAAGAAGAAGAGAAAGAAGAGAAGAAGAAGAAGAAGTAAGAAGAAGAAGAAGAAGAAGAAGAAGAAGAAGAAGAAGAAGAAGAAGAAGAAGAAGAATAAGAAGAAGAAGAAGAAGAAGAAGAAGAAGAAGAAGAAGAAGAAGAAGAAGAAGAAGAAGAAGAAGAAGAAGAAGAAGAAGAAGAAGAAAAGAAGATAAGAAGAAGAAGAAGAAGAAGAAGAAGAAAGAAGAAGAAGAGACGTAA
The DNA here is from genome assembly GCA_927349885.1 of Psylliodes chrysocephalus. Lineage (NCBI taxonomy): Eukaryota > Metazoa > Arthropoda > Insecta > Coleoptera > Chrysomelidae > Psylliodes > Psylliodes chrysocephalus. The sequence continues at coordinate 44,590,266 of OV651820.1, read as the reverse complement.
TAAAAAAAATAAATAACGGCGTTAAAGACAGGTTTATCTTGGAAAAATGGAAGTGGTGATCAGGATATTTCAACACCTAGAGAAACAAAATAACATGAACAAGATTATGTGGTTGTCCATTATAAAAATACTTTTTTCCAGGCGTAGTAACAGAGCTACAAATAGAAGAAGAAAGCGGAAAATGTATTTACAAGGTAAACGCTGTAGAGAAATTTGGCAAACAATGGAAGTGGCCAGTGAAAAAGGACGAAATAGTCCTATACAGAGGAAGATATTATAAAGCTAATTAAATATTCAGATATATTTCCATGCATTAATAGAAATATTCTCATTAATAATAACTCATTTCTTGCAAAAAAAGTGGGTTAGTTAACTTTTTGATAGACAATCATCATTGTTTATTTTAATATCTTGAGGAATTATAATAGTTTTTGTATTTTTGAAATAAATATCTCATAGAATTTGATTTGACTTTCCAAATAGCTAAAAATTTTAATATAAAATTTAAAAAAAAAAACGCTCTTAAAATTGCCTGTATAACTCAGTCCATAAAGAAACCCAGTAAAAATTTTACCTTAAAAAAATTATATCTACAGAAAACTAATTTGAATAAATTCTTGCTGATTTTAATTAGAGTGGAGTGGATTAAAAATACCGTGAAAGGTTTATAAGACAGAAAAGCACGTATTTTAATTGATTTTTTAAAAGGTGTATTTTATTGTTTTAATGTTTAAAAAATTGCTAAACAAGTATTTCTCATATGAGAAAAGTTTAGCTGTTATTACCTATTATTATCTTAGGGTAAAAATTAGAAACTATTAGTCGATAATTTTAAAAATTCTCTAAAAAGTTACCCCGACTGACTGTACGTATTTCAATTCAATATTCGTTTGATGAAAAAATCTTCAATTATTTAAAAATTATAATTTTTATTTCATTAAATTCATTCATATTTTGTCCGAGATTTTAAATCTCCATGTAGATTTAACGAACTTTTTATCCGTTACTGTACCCTAATGAAATAGTAGGGACCCCTGTATAATTTAAATAACAAAATGTTTATTTATCGTAACAACACTAAACAGTATAATAAAATCATTAATACACAGTTTTTAAAAAATAATAAAAATACATACATCAATATCAACACTGCAAATTAACTTCCCATCCAACATGATCCGAAAATTTAATTTAGCGTTAATTTAAATCATGGAGTTTCTGAATCATTTATTGATTACGCGCTGTCTCTAGTGTTATAATTCATGACGCGCATGGCAATTTAAACAAAAATTCACTGCGAAATTTATTACATGTTCGAAATTGAAGTGCATTCGGTGTAAAAACAATGAATTCCTAATTAGACACCAACCGAAATGTTTATAATCGATAAATCATTGGCAGTGCTAGATGTAGACAAAAATATTAATAAGGGAGACATGGGATTTTACTATGCGAATAATTGTGGAATTAATTTAATTAAAATTTACCTAAATTGATTTTTAAATTTAAATCATGCAGCCCTGTATTAGCAATATGTAAATTAAGTCACTTTATCAGGTAAAGTATTTGTATTTAAGCAAAGTCTGATTTAAAAGTAATAGAAAATTAAAAAAGAAAGTCAGAAAAGTGACTAAAATATGAAGTATTCAACTTTTAGTTCGTTAATTGTTTTTTGATTATTATTATTGTTTGCTTTGTTATTACTATCTCTACGATAGGTGCAAAAATTGCAAGATCGATCTGGGCAAGTTTTTTGCATTTTGTTCATGTAGAAACATTTAAAAATGTTCGTACAATCGAGGTAGAGGACAGTATCACTGCCTTCTGGATGGCTGCTATTTTGTCGACAATTCCCAGCACCCTTAAATTGTTAATGAGCGATTTATTTTGGAACTACACCGGTCGATGATATAATCAGCGGAACCACAGATACACTCTCCTGGCGCCACATTTGTTGAATTTCTTTCCAAGTCTCTCTACTTTGCTTCCTTCTCGGCGTAATAGGTCAAGATATTGTGACCATTTGAAACTCCTATTTCACTCCTAGTGCACCTAGTGCACTCTTTTTTTTATCGATGATGATGTATGGCCTATTATGGACCACTGTGTGATCTCTTAATACAGACCTATCTCAGTATAATTTGTGCGTAGGGTTTTCTAAGACAGGTCTAGGCTCGTACTGGTAATATGGTACCTCTTTACTCAGGAGGCCATACAAGCGCGCCAGGCTTTGTTGGATAATTCTAGCTACCCGATTGTGTATCCAAAGATAATCAATTGGTATGAGTTGGATGGTTTCGGATTGTTGGTGATATTTTCTACTTGAGCCCTTATTACGTACTTGAGGTAGTTTTTGGTAGCAATAACTTGGTCTTGGATGGCTATCAAAAATATCTCTGTCTCTCTAAATATGTCAGCTCATCCTAACCATCCATTCAAGGCTTTAGAGTCGTCATAAGGTTGGCTGAGGATGTTCGCATGACGATCGTGTAGGGGTTTGGAAGTCCAGTCCTACCTCTTTGCTTGGATGTACGTAATCAGAGACTAATTCTGTACTATGATGCAGTAGTTAGAGGGTTTTGGCTCCTCTAGCACACGAGCGCCATTCTGATGGTCACTTTCTGAAACCTTATTTACTGCTTTTGGGTAGACACTTTATGAAATAAACAACCATATGAGATTGTCCTCCTTTCCCCTACACTCCATAAACACAACCGACTAGCATAGGTTCTCTACCTTTTTTGGCATCGTCCACATTTCGAAAAAACTTTCCATCGAGTACTTTTGAGTATTTTCCAGGGGGCGACAGTTGTTCCTCAAGGCTCCCCTAAATTTGCATTGGATCAGTGATAATGATTTTTATTTTTGATGATATTTACACTTTCAATTTTTGCTTCTGAAATAAAAATGAGTTACGTTCTTTGCCCAGAGATACCAGCTCCTAGTTTTTCTTTCGAAAATTGTAAAAGAAATGCTACAATGGAAAGCAAAAGATTCGCTGTACTGAAAGCAATAAATACCGGTACTACTATTATAGGAATAACTTATAAAGATGGAGTTATACTTGGAGCTGATACCCGCGCAACAGAAGATACCACTGTTGCCGACAAGAACTGTGAAAAAATTCACTATCTGGCACCTACTATGTATTGTTGTGGAGCAGGAACACTTAAATGGTAGCAGCACAATTGAAGTTGTATAAACTTTATACAAATAGGGAAACTAGAGTAGCAACTGCCAATCAATTTATAAAACAGTACTTATTCAGTTATCAAGGTTAATAGGAGCTGCTTTAATTCTAGAAGGAGTGGATATAGAAGGTCCACATGATTCATCCTCATGGCTCTAGTGTGGATCTACCATATGGAACCATGGGATCTGGATCATTGGCTGCTGTAGCAGTATTTGAATTAGGTTGGAAGCCTGATATAAAGGAAAAAGCAAGAGTTCAACTTGTAAGAGATGCTATTGCTGCTGGTATTTTCAATGCGTTATTCGCAGTTTTGTCTACTAAGAATTTAGATGTAGAGGATGTATCCGTAACTCCCATAGAGGCCGAAAGGATAGACGTTGTTTACTTAAAATTTCTAGATTATATATAAATTATTTTATCAAAAGCTCTCTTCATCGCATACTGGTGGACGCTACCACTCCTGTTGGGAACCACTGGACTGGACATTGGTGAAAACCGAATCTGATTTATAGAAATCTAAATCTTTTTCAGCTAAGAGTGCATTTCTTCTCAATAATTTTTCCATTTTTGACGTTTAGAATGACGAATTATGTTTAGATATTATGTTTGTTAATTTGGACTTTTTCTTCAGTTAGATCAGGTAGGATGGCTCTTTTGACAAACGATTATTTCTCTAGTTTACCTTGATACCAATATGAGAGGGTATGTAAATAAGGGTTGCAGATACACTTTCAGAAGAGTTAATTGAAGGTTTGATGAATAGATTGAGGTAGAATAAGGAGGATTTTATTGATACAAGTGAGTCAATTCAAGTTGCAATCAGCTCTTTTATGCGTATACTAGAGGTACTTGGTAATTGGCATAATAACTTTGTATGTAAAAGTGCTTGTTATCGCGAATACAACACCATTCTAACCTTTGTGGCAATATATATAATTTTATTAAAAACAGAATAATTACTATTGATTGTAAGAAAAACTTACGTTAGAAATTCACTATCAGTTACGTTCTTGCCAAAAATTGGTCAAAGCAAGGTTGATTTTAGATATTGGTACTTTTCAAGGAACAGAAGTGTTTATGGTGGGTGTAGTTAGTATCGAGTAGATTGATATCTAAGAAAAGTAGTAATTATTATGTCCATTATTTGTAATATAGTTTGAGTAGAGGTAAACCTGAGATTAAGAAGAATTCATTCAGTTATTTTTAGTGGCAAAATAAGATAAAATGTTGGTATCTTAACTAAAGGTGAAACTCAAATTAGACTATATCTGAAAATACAGATTTTTAGAGTAGAATTATGAATTATATTTAAGGATTTTATATTGAACTTATAGACAAACCTGCCACAATAGAACCTAGGTCTAATTAAGGACATATAAACTTTTGAAAGGATCCCTTTTTACTCCTCAATCGTTTATTACTAAATTTTGCATTTATTTTAACATATTTCAGATGTAGTGACTGAAGTCAGGTTAGATTTACTGATCTTTATCTCAGTTAAGTCAGTTTATTCACACATCGAAGAGACTACCTCAGACCAAGGAAATAATTACTTAGCTTGTTCTCATAATTATAGAAATAATCAAAATGTATTGTCTTAATTTATTGAATACTAAAAACATCCAAAGAGAGACAGAAAACTTCAAAAAGTTCAAATTGATAAAACCAGATTATTAAGCAATTTAGAAAGCATCAATTATTAAATGTTGTATTAATGACTGTTATCCTTCGAATTGTGACTTGTTCATTACAATCGAATTCCAAATTATACGTGTGTTAATTGGACACACCCTCTAGAAATGTCTTTGTGTCTTTAGGTTAAACAAATTTACGTAACATCATAATAATACCTTGCCAAGAGAAGAATATAAATGCAAAATTAGGTACCATACATCGAATCACAAGCAAGTTTAACCACTATGATTTAAGATTAAGGGCATGGGATAAGTATTTGTAGGCAATGTGTGGGGCAGAATACAGCAAAGACAATCTACTATTATAACTAAATTACCGTAAGAGAGAAAAAAACAACAACGAGAAATTGAGCATCAGATTGTCAATACCGTAGACAATGTGTATAATCACTGCACCGGCAATGAACATGCACATTAAGATTTATAGACTGGTAGAGAGTTAATAGTATGGCGTTATATGGACATCGCAAACATTGCGTTCTATTATGTGCCATTTCCGTCTTTGCCACTGTCACTGTGGAAGCAAAAACCGATAGAACGATAACCCACTTTAATAACTTTATTATTTGCTTGCTGCGAAGCATATAGTTTATGTTTATTTTATACTTTAACGACAAATTATGGAAAAGTGTATCGTAAATCAGTTAATTCCTATGTTTGCTGCCGCACCGCCGGTCGGTCATTCGGTTTATCATTACAATGAACAACGGTAATATATTTTATTTTATTGATCACGACTATTGTTTCTTGAATTGTGGCAGTATTCTCGTTTTACAGTCTTTTTTTAATAACTTACTCCCTATATATAAAAACTTACAGAATATATACTACGTACTATTAGAAAAAAAAAGTTGCATTTTAGTAATATTGTAAACGGTTAAATACTTAATTCTATTGGAAAGACATACAAAACTATATTTATGGAATCAACCAATATTTCACAGAAACATTTTTTCATTAAAAGGAAATTTTACAATACCTACTGAAAGACCTGCGGGGCAATGGTAGTTTAATAGGTATAAAAATTACAACTTAAAGGTGGAGCCTAAATATTACAAAATTATTTCCGAGACTAAACAAAAATCAGCATTTATTCACAATTTTAACAATTGCATATAGGTACGAGGGATACATGATACACAAACAAAATTTAGTACAGAAAATATATTACCTTTTATAATTACAAACGATGTAACGGGTCATTACATAACTATACCACAGATTATGTTTTCAGATAAACAAGAGAAAAACGAACAGATAAAAACTAAAACATATACAAAATATAAAAAACTCTCTAACTATATAAACTCTGTCTCGTGGGATGCTGTATATTCTCAAGCTGATCCAGAATATGCAACAAAGACTTTTATTAAAATTATTAAAGACGCTTTAAAACAAATTCAATAGCTAAAAAAAATAAACGAAAAAAAAAAAACTAAATTATCCCCTTGGCTAACAAACGGTATTTTACACTATTAATACTAAAAACAGAATGTTTAAAGAACCTTTAAATAATCCCGGCAATGAAATTCTAAAAAAATCAGTATAAAAGATACCGTAATAGTTTAATAAATCTCATTTCAAAAACAAAGGTTGAATTCTATAAAAATCAAATTAAAACTAATTCTGAAGATTCTAAAAAAAATGTGGGAAATTGTAAACAAATTAACAGGTAAAGAACAAGAAAAATTAAAATAATTGATATTGAAGGAAATCCAAAAGATATATGTAAAAAATTTAATCAACAATTTATCAAAATGGGAAGATTCTGGCCGAAAAAATTACAAAAACTTACTACCAAGATCAAAAGCAACCACCAGTGAATTCTATGATGTTGTCTCCTACTGAAGAAAACGAAATCATTAAAGTTATCGCTGAGTTAAAAAATAAAAAAGCAGTAGGAACCGACGAAATACGAGCAGAAATCCTAAAACATATTTCAAAATTGCTGGCCCACTCAAACACATTATAAATATATGCTTTAAAAAAGGTGTATTTCCTGATACTTTAAAAGAAACAATTCTAACACCGATCTACAAAAAAGGCGATAAAACTTTAGTTAATAACTACCGACCAGTATCTTTGACAACTCATATATCTAAGATCTTTGAAAAGATAATAAAAATTAGACTCACTTCATATATGTCTAAGTACAAAATATTGTCTCCAAAACAGTATGGTTTTAAAGAAAATACTTCAACAGAAGATGCCATCCTAGCCTTAGTAGAAAAAATATACAAAGCTCTAGATAAAGGTAGACAATGTATGTGTGCATTTATGGATCTTAAAAAGCTTTTGACACTGTAAGTCATGAGCTACTCCTACAGTCTCTTAAAGATATGGGAAAAAGAGGAAACAGTTAAAAAATGTTTAAAAGCTATCTCACAAATAGAAGGCAGATTGTTAGAGTTAATAAAACGAGTAACTCTGAAATACTAGTGTGGTGTTCTTCAGGGCACTGTTCATAAACGGACTTTTTTCAATACAAAGCTGCGGTGAAATAATTGGATTTGCTGATGACACAGTAATATTTTATAAAGGACAAGACTGGAATACTCTAAAAACCGTTGCTGAAAATGATTTCGCTTCTATCAAACAATTCTTAGACTCAAAATTACTGACGCTAAATCTAGAAAAAACAAAGTTGCAATGCAGGTGGATTACCAGAATTTCAAAGTTTAAAGATAACTAGCAATGGAAAAGTGTATAATATTTTATCTGAAAAAGAATATAAAAATCAATGGTGTGCCTAGGGCTGTGCTTGAGCCGCCCCTGTAAAAAAGGTATTTATAAAAATTGTAAATAGCTCGTTAACTAAGAAAGATACAGAGTTCATTTTGCTATAAAAAAAATTTAAAAATTCATAGTTCTTTTTGATTTCAAGATCGATAAAGCAAGTTTATTTATGTCAAAAATATACGGGGGGGTTAAAAGATACCCAACCCCCAACCTTTTTTAAGGGGGTCGCTTTAATTTTTTTTTCACCTTAGAATATTGGGCCTTAAATCTACAGCACTGACAAAAAATTCAAAGAAAAAATCGCAACAGCAAACTTTTTACAAAAAAAAAACTTTTTTTTTAATGTTAGTTTAACGCCCTGTAACTTTGTTAGGAGCTAGTTTTTGATATAGGTAAATATAGCCAAATCCACTTATTTTTTGGTAATCTATCTGAGGAAGAATTTGTGACATACCTTTTTGAAACCCCCTGTATAATGAAAGAGGCTTTTTTAATTACTTTTTATTGCTCTGCAATTCGTTTGAAAGAAACTTTGATATCGTTCACCCTGTATACTTGAAACCAAAAAATTATATACATAGAAGCTGCATAAAACAACAGTTTTTAAATAATTAACAAATAATTAAGTTATTTATGGAATTTTTTGATTTGTGTGTAGGCGAATCTTCATGTAATAAATCTATTAACTATGATAATTTAGCTAACTATAAAACCTCTGTATTTTAATGAGTAATTAATTACCTTCCATTTTAATTTGTGTCTGTCTTTTTTATTTATTTATCACTCGAGAAATTAGATGTGAAAACCGATAATTCTAATTGCATAAACATCTAATCTATTCTTAATTTATAGTCAATTTAAAATTCATTAGTCAACAATGAAAAAAGGTTAAATTTACATAAGCATTGAAACATTTTGTTATAAAATTAATTGATTTACATTAAAACAGCAAAGACATATGATACTAATTGAAAGAAAACAAAATTAATACAACAAAAAATTCTCAAAGTCGCAGTAAATTTATTAAATTAAAAGTTTTTTGAGCTACTTGTTCTCACTACGCAAGGTCGTCATCAGGTATAAACAGAAAGTTATTATAGTATAAAAAGGGGGGAGGGGAATGATGAAGACACAGGTTACAAGAGAAAATTACTTGTGGTGATATCAAATTGGTGCTATCAAGGGGGCTCCAGAAGGAGGGGTCATAGGGGCCATGCCCCCCCCCCCCTTCCCGAGAAGAAAATTCTTACGATTTATGAGCCATTTATTCAAAAAAATATGCTAAAAAGCGAATATCTAAAGCAGCGTAACTCAAAGTGTGGTTTGCGGAGCCCTGGGGCTCCATATAATAGGACTGCCATAATCCGCACTCTGTAGGGAGTACAAACAAGAAGATGACACCACCGAGAATATCCTCTATGATTGCCTAACGCTGTTATTTATTGGAAGATTTATGTTCGGCGAGTATCGGCTAACTCTGACCGATATAAGAGAAGCACCTCTTGGCAGTGAGGTCCCAGTTACGGCTTGAATGGGTGACCGAATTTGTACAGCTCGAAACCCACTTGGACCTTAGAATAAATGGAAGAATGCTTGAGCTGATCGCATGGGAAAGAGTAGAGCATCCAAATGGTGGCATGATAAGCCATCTGTGCTAAGGGCGTCTATACGGAGGTAATTACCCCCAAGGATTTTAAAAAACTAACTTTTTATAGGTACTAAAATGTATACCTGAAACTGTAGAAAAGAAACACAGAAACACCTTTTGACAACGTCGTCCACTACACTAAATCTGACGAGCTAAAAGGAGCCTGTCAAATTAGGAGGATTTACACTTAGCCCAGTGAGGCCTAAATGCCGTGGGGTAACCTACCCTCCACACGTTACAACTACATATTAAGTACTTTTATAAAAAAAATGTACAAATTATATAGGTTACTGTTTGAGACAATTAAATTTAACGTTTTAATAGAAAATTTTATTCAATACAAAAAATCAAGTTACCTATGGGTGAACGAACAATCTAGAACACAATGTATTTTTCTTATTTCATTTTAACACTAATCATCCACCATTATATTAACCAGCTGTTATAATACCAATATTAATACTTTCTTATATTACAGATAATGTTTATCATAGATAAATAGGTAAATACTTCCAATTATACAGAGTGGCCCAAAAGTCTGGAAACGGCCAATTATCTCGTAAATAGCTGGTTCTAATTCTACAAAATTTGGGGTACACCTATTTTGGGATACAGTGATTCCAGATTTGATATTTGCAATGTTGCCAGATTTGCCGTTTCTCTTAAATTATTAGTCACTTTGGTTTTTCAAATTTATCATCCTGTATATTCAGTCATTATTGGAATCTCCTATTCAATACGAGTTCAACCATATGTAACATTTATTATTTTATGTAGTCTGGAAGGTCTTAAATAAATAAAATAAGTCTGGCAACGCCTAATTCTCTCAATAAATTTTGTAATACAAACTATTTTTAGCTACATTAAAACGTAACTATTATATACTTTATCAACTTTTTAAAATGTGCTCCATTTGTGAGTTGACAGTACCCTAATTGATAGTAGAATGCGTCTACCACATTTCTCCATGATTGTTTTATTTATTTAAGACCTTCCAGACTACATAAAATCATAAGTGTTACATATGGTTGAACTTGTATTGAATAGGAGATTCCAATAATGACTGAATATACAGGGTGATGAATTTGAAAAACCAAAGTGACTAATAATATAAGAGAAACGGCAAATCTGGCAATATTTCAAATATCAAATCTGGAATCTGCGTATCTCAAAATAGGTGTACCCCAAATTTTGTACAATTAGTATTAGCAATTTACGAGATAATTGGCCGTTTTCATACTTTTGGGCCACTCCGTATATTAGATTTAAGGTCCACCTGTTTGTAACATTTAGATAAGATTTGTTTGATCAGTCACTCTATATCAGCCACTTTTATATTTAACGTGTCTTTTGCAAACACATCCAATCAATTACACTACTATCTACCATTTCTACCATTTCCTGCTACATCTTCTTTGGCTTATATAATTTTACCAATCCTAAATCTATTTATCATACGTTTGACATCTGACATTTGAAATTTGACATTTTCCATTTGACGTCTGCTATTTGACATCTGTCATTTGACAGTTGACAGTTACATTTTACATTTGGTATTTGTCATTTAACATTTAAAATTTGACTTCATATAAGTTTTAATTGTAATTCCCAGCGACATACATTTTATTCCTTCACGCATTTTGAGTTAATAAGACTGACAATAAGTGTCAATGCTTCTTCTAATATTAAGTAATATTCTTTCAACCTTCGATAAAACTGAATTATATCTACCAAGATAGAAATTTCAACCAAGGGCATATTCCTAGATCCATTTCACTTTTTGTTCCCCTTACTGAACATAAGTCTTCTTAATGCATATATTTTTTGGCTGTAAATAAACTGCCGTTTTGGGATTTTTTAAAGAAGACGAAGCAACGACTTTCGATGGATGGTGGCTTCGCCACTAGAAAATATCAACCCATATCTGGCTACGCTCACCGGCATAGACTCCAACGGTATAGACACAGCTCAAATTAAAATGAAAAGTCTCACATACAAATCACTTCGGGAACCAAGTTCACCTGCCGGCCAGACGCTTTATTTGAGAGTTTTGAGACATATCTATTAACGGCATTTTAGTACACGTCAAAATGCCTGTGACCAGGCGCAGATTCATAGTCAAATATTTTTTGCTGTAGTGGTGTCGAGATAACTTAAAAGCTTCTTGGACACTTGCAGCTTCTTGTTTCATCCCATTTTTCTTTTAATTTATCAAGAGAATTTTCTTTAATTATGTTTGTCACTACCGATGGTATCAGTTCAATGGAAGGACCAGATCTAGTATTTGGTTGGCTACCTTCTTGACTAGTGAATCAACAAGACGGTTACCTTTCGATGTGGCGTGACCTTTGATCGATCTTAAGGTGACCACATTGTTGATGGATACTTAGGCCAAAGTTTCGTTACATGTTAGTAATAACCCTGAGTCAATACGTCCAAGGTGAGTACTGCTTAGTTATTTGCTATCTGTATGGATGAAAATGTTCCTTTCATGATATTTTTTCTGGTACCTTATTTTGCTGCTATAAGAATCCTCGTGACCTTCATTTGGACTAAACTGGCATTATTGCTTACAGCCCATTTTATATTTACATTTAAGGATTTGGAGTATATTCCACATCCTGAACTGTATTTTGTTTTAGAATCGTCGTAGAAGATATGGATCAAACCTGCCACTTCCAGCTCTTCTATTTGCTTTGTTATAATTTTATTTTGCTGGAAGATATATCTCGGAAATGCGGAATCCATGTTCGCTTGAAGAAGTGGAAACATATTGTGTTTTTCTCGCCAAAAGCAACATCTCGCCTCATCAGATTCCCTATGAGGTTCTACTCGTATTCCAAACGTGCAGAGTCGTGTCACTGTCATTCTAGCTCTTGTTAGTGTGGTTGTCATGGCTTCTGTTATGTTCTTTGAATTTGTTCTAGTTTGCTGTTATTTGTAGAGTTTTCAAAACTCAGATATCTGCACCATCTTATGATGGCCGTGTAAGTCCATGTGCCGACTCTGGCGGAGAAACTCCAAGTGCGTTACGCAATGCGGCGGCATTTATCATAAACAATGTATGCTCTTTTAAGGTGTGATTTTCATACTGTCGAAGGAGCGGCCTAGGTACTTCACCGTTGTTGCAAAGTTTAGTTTTTTAAGAGTTTTTCTTTTTGAGAATTGGCATCATGTTTAGGAGTTCTATTCTGGAGGTTGGATGTACTTCAAAAACTGCTCTTCCATAATCCATAATAATATGGCGTCATTGACAAATTTGACATAAGGGTAGGCTTGAGTGAAGTGGAAAAGGGTATTAAGAATATTATCTCCCCCAAATACATACATACAACTCATATAGGGACCGTGCGTCATGACTTTAACGCTAACTGGTGACAAAAATGTGAACTTTATGGGGTGTATTTATTATAGTTTTATACGGCATTTATTCTTTAATAATTATTAATTAAATAAAGTCGAATTATTTTCGTAATATCATTATCGAAAAAACTTGTTGCATCCGTGGATCTACAAACACATCACTTTGGAAACCGGATTTCATTCGATAGTAAATAAATTTTATAAATTTCCACAGAGCACAACAATTAATGTCTCACACCCAATGATATACATAATTACAAAGATTGCTTATCCATATGTAAATCAGACGATGAAAAGCGTATTTCACTGGGCAAAGTTTTCTTTTTATCTAGCTTATATCAATTTTGAGCACTTAGTTGTAAAGAAATCATTTACAGAACCGGTTTAGAAATTAGAATCTTTAGTGTTTTCTTGTCATTAAGATGTTTACATATTTAAATGAACATTTTATATAAATATAATTTTACAGATAATTAATGGTTTATTCTGTTGATTAAAACTAATGTAGAATGTTTATTATGAAATAAGAATGTCCAATTTGACAAAAATATCACGGTCCTCTTTACAATTTATTATTAAAATAAACAAATCATAAATAATACATTGCAATTACTGTCAAAAGAGATTGCAACAAACTTTAAAATATTAAAAATCCAGTGATTTTTTGTAAATTTTTTTAGTGACATTACCATTAAACATTATTTAGAATAATAGATAAGTGTCCAATTACAACTCTTACCAAAGTTGTTTATACCTCACCTCAAAGTTGTTTACATTACCTTTTCAAAATTGTATTACATATTGCAATTATGTATTTTATGTAGTATTATTTCTGAAATAAGAGTAGTCTAATAGTTAATTATGCAACAAGTGCAATAAACACTTTTTGCACGAGTTGCATACAATATTTTTTCTACATTCATGCAGAAACCAAAAAATGTTTTATAGGACTACAGTTGTATTATCCAAATCATAATAGGCGTGATCGTCTACCTTTGTTTGAGGCATTTATTTACGTTTGTATTCATAATTTGTAATGACATTTTTAATAAAATACATTTTTGTATTAATTTATTTATTAAACGATTGAAAATAATATAAAATATGCAATTGTTTATAAAACGTACTACAGAAAATTAACATGGACTAAATATTTGGCGTTGATTTTAATATTTATGTTTGTCATGATCATAAAACGCTATAGTAAAATGACAGATGATTGCAATAAAAATTTTATTGCATTAGTGCAATAAAGACCCAGTTTGTTCACTAAATATAGTTCAATAAAGTTTTGTTTTTTGCATGAACGTAGAAAAAATTATTTATATCCATCTGTTATAAAAATTGTTTAGATCTCTTAATATTATTTAACTACATGGAAACGCAACTTTCCAAATACATAATAACATGTCTTGAAGTAAAACTTTAATTATTTTCTTTTTCTAAATATTAAAATGCTGAAATTTTATTTTAAAACACATTTGGGCTAGAACGGCTCTATTTAGTGAGCACTAGGAAAGGCACATTGCAACCCGCTTTTCATAATTTTTTTATAAGTGGGTGAGCAATCTATAATATGTATCATTGGACATCTCATAAACGTCAGTGGATGAATGACATTTCGACTAACAAAGCTAAAAAGATTTATTATTATTACTATCAATCTTTTTTATTAATTTACATTTTTTAAATGTTATTGTATTACTTGTAAATTCAGTGTTACTAAATACCGATATTTTGACATTGGATACACTTGTTTAAGGTACAACTTTACAATTTATTGTCACTTAGCCATTTAAATCTTTTTGCTTAAAATGTATATACATGTCCAGATTTTAATGTTTCACATTTTACGTCATTTTGACCATGTACACGATTGTTTGGTACGGGCCGGTATCTATTTTTAACTATATTTAATATTTTAAAAAATATCCTTTATTATTTACTTGCAATGTTTACCCCATTTAATTCTAAAATTAAATACTAGAGAGGGCTAACTTCGGCAGTAGTGCTGCCTCTATATTTCACGCACGGTCCCTATCGAACTTAAATTTTACCCGAAATAAAGCCATACGAAACTTTCGCGCAGACACCCGGTATATAATAACATTTTTCGATGATCGTTGACCAGATGATTAATAAATAATTTTTGACTAGGAATAAATGGCTTTTTTAACCGACTTCAAAAAAAGAAGGAGGTTCTCAATTTGTCGGAATATTTTTTTATATGTATGTTCAGCGATAATTCTTTACTACGTTGTCCGATTTCTATGATTATATTTTTTTAGAAAGAGGGTACCTCAGGGTAGTTTCGTATACAATTGGTCAATATCTAATGATCTATGAGGAAATCAACAATCTCAATTTTTAAGGGTTTCGGCACGGGTTTTTAAAATAACATCTGTAACTTGCTGTTATAAATAATATTTTCTACAAGAATCAGTTATTTTTTCTATAACAAACTTCCTTTTTTTCAGATTTTGACTTAATGCTTACTTATATAATAGGAAAAACATTTTTTATATAGTACCTGTTTAAACTGGTGTATATTTAATTTTCAAAAATTATTATATAGAAAAAAAGTGAAATTTTTTTACGTTTCAGTGATTACTTGTTTATTCGTTTGTCTGATTAGTCTAAAATCCGAAGTAAGGTCGACCTTCACCCGACTGTTTAACGGATGAATATTTTTTTGTTAAATAAAATATGTTTATAAATATACCGCAAATGGGTTGCCTAGGAAAATACGACTAAAACTATTTATTTTCTTAAAGTAAAAAAACGACACCCTATAAACTATTCCCCAGATGTTTCGACTCTGCCCAAAATTATACGGCTCACCCCAGGATGGATTAAAGCTTAAGTTTAAAATTTGATGTTTTTCTCTTTATCTGTTTTTGAGTTCATCTTCAAAATTCGAAATTTTCCTTAAATATCTCGAATATCTGGAAAATCATGTATGAGACCAAAGTTTTGGAGAAGTAACTTTTATCAACCCATTTGCTGTATATTTATAAACATATTTTATTTAATAAAAAAACTTTCATTTGTTAAACAGATGGGTGAAGGCCGACCTTATTTCGAATCCTGTACAAACTGAAAAAACTTATTACCTACTGTAAATAAGAAAACCATATCATTTTTAAAGTGTGATATAAAAACCTTAAATAATTCTTGTCTTTGTGTATGGCCTGGAGATATTCTCCGATCACTGAAGAAGTTAAGAGATAATTATCGTTACCATCAATCATAGGCCGTAAACAATAATGACCGTGTACATAATTAATGATTTCGTAAAGGTGCGAAACGCTTCTGGGTGGTTCCAAGTAAATTAATGATCGTTTAATACAACGTTTAATGGGTATTAATGAGTTTTTATGAATTCTAATGCCTATATTGATGTTCTTATGAGTTTTAAATTGATAAACAGCTAACAGTCCATTACACATCTAATCAATCTGTGTCATCTGATATTGCTAGCAATTATTCACATCCATATTACCACAGAAATAAATTTACTGTACATAAAATACGGGCGATTAAAAGTGAATTGTAATAAATTTTAACTCTGTTTTGAGCAAATTTTGTTATATGATAAATAAAAGGATCCGAAACGCCGGCATGACGTTTTATAATTTAATAGATTTTTATATTGCAACATGTCTCTATACAGTACTGTTGTTATTATCTAGTAATAAATATACATCCACTTTTAGAAATGAAAATTTATTTATAAAAACTATACGAGGAGCAGAAAAACTAAAAAACGATATAGTGCTCAAATAGCAAGAGTATTTTGGAGAATTATTGATTACTACTACTATAACTAAAATATAGAGTTGTAGAGGAAACGGAATTTGTAAATGAGAACCAAGAACCGGAAGAAACTTTTACGTTGGAAAATACAAACTAAAAATAGGAAATTTAAATGGAACATAATGGTTGCTAATGCGATGTAACAAAGCGTGGACCGTAAAAAATGACCTGAAGATTAGGGGATCTTTATCTTTGTCGGTTATAAGCAGGTAAGGTTAGGTTTAGCCCAGAACACTGCGGCCTCTTGGGTCTATTGTATTCCTCTGCTTTCCCCGTATTCAGGTGCTATCTTTGGAATAGTCCTGTGTCTTTGGTTAGTTTTAATAAATCCCCTACCAAGTGTTCCTGGGGAGTTCTTTTCGGTTCTAGGCCGAAAAGGATGATACGTCGCCTAGTTAGAGCTTCGCATTCGAAATCCATGGTATGAGGTTTCTTCCTCTTCCATGCAGAGTCTACACGTAGTGGGATCATTGTGTAATCCCATCACATGAAGGAGTTTTAGTAAGCAGTGTCCCGTTAGTAATCCCACAGTGGTGGATATCTGATCCCACTTTGGCGAGTTCATCAGCCTTTTCATTTCCTTGGATACCTTTGTGCCCTGGTACCACGCTAGTTTTACCTTGTTTAGTATTCCAAGGCAGTTTCAGACAAGCTTTCACTTGATTCTGTTTGAACCAAGAGCCTTTAAGGCTGCTTGGCTATCTGAGAAAATTAGAATGGTTTATTTTTTGTACTTCCTTCTTAAATTCTCTCGTACACACAATTCGATTGCATGTATTTTAGCCTGAAATACAGTGATATGTTTTACCAGTGAGACGACGATATCACATTTGGGTTTAACTTCATGTACGCCAGAGCTTGTTCCCTTGTTAGTTTTAGATCCATCCGTATACCATACGAGACTGCTAAGCAAGTATTTATCTATCTCCTTATTTACCTCGTTCTAGTTGCAGTTGACCTGGAAGAGTCTGTTGAAGGTTAGGAGGGGTGTCATGTGATCTGGTCCCATGTTTAATATAGAATCATTTACTTCATGTGTTATTCTGGTATGTTTTATATGTCCCAGTGGTTTCCAGTTGTTGGAGATTTACAGCTTGTATGCACTTATTCTGGCCTCCCCCTTTATGACTAGGTCCAAGGGTGTTAGGTTTAGAATGATTTTCATAGAGGCTGTCGGTGTACTTCTCAGTGCTCCTGTAATAAAAGATGCCAGCCTCTGTACTCCTGAAAGGGTATTAAGGGGTGTTTTCTGGTTTACTGTTGGCCACCAAACAACCGCTCCATAAGTTGTCATGGATATTATAATTGCCAAATATAGCCAGTGGACAATTTTTGGTTTTATTCCCTATGTTTTTCCAAATGAGAGATATTTTACATTTGTTGGTCACTTTTTGCAAGTGTTGGTTCCAAGTAAGTTTGCTATCTAGGATTAGACCCAGATATTTTATTTGGTTCGTTTTGTTTAGCCTTCCTCCAAACAGAGTCGGAGTTTCTAAAACCTCCAACCTTGTTTTCCGAGTAAAAGTTATGAGTGGTGTCCTGTCAGAGTTTACCAAGAGGTATTCGCACCACGGTTTTGTCAGCCTAAGAGCTCTTTGCATGAGTTAAAAGACTGTGGTTTGGTGTTTCCCTTGGATAAGGATGACTATGTCATCGGCATATCCTTGGACGTACAGCTCTTGATTGTTTAGTGTTTTCAGTAGCTCATCTGCTACTAGGTTCCACAGTAGAGGAGAAAGGACTCCACCCTGTGGGCATCCCCTGTGGATATTCACCTACATGGTTTCACTGAACATTTGTGCCTGTACTTGCCGCCCGCGTAACATGTCTTCTATCCACCAGCAGATGGTGTCTTCTATTCCATGTTTGCGAGCGGCAGCTACCATTGATTTAAAGGAGGTATTATCAAAAGCTTCTTTTATGTCAAGAAATGCTCCTAGGACTATTTTTTGGGTACTGAGTCTCCCCTCTATCTTGGTTGCACGATGATGCAGAGCAGACTCAAGATTTTCCTGATTGATAGGCATCTTGGCTTGTATGAAATGCTGCATGAAATGCTAATCAATCAGTTTTTCCAATCCTTTCCAGGTATTTGGTACATGTTTATGCACAAAACTTGCCCTGTAGAGCCTACAAATAGGCGGGGCCAGCGTTTCTATTGTCTGTTGCAAAAGCACAGGCAGTACCATCTGGTCCCGGTGATTTGTATGGATTGAGTGCGTATTGCCTATGTTACTTTCTCTGTTGTGACTACCCGTTTAGCAGTTTCCCACTCTTGGCTGGAGACTCTTTTTGAGAGTTCCAATTCGTGTGGGTTTGGTTTGATGCATTCGTGTTTGTTGTGCAATCAGGAAAATGAGTTTTAAGAAGTAGTTCTAATGTTTCCATTCCATTCCAGTTTTAGTGTATTCCTCTGTTTGGGTTTTTAAGGTCCCCACAGAGTTTATTGGATCTTTTGCTAGAATGCGGTGGAGTCTGCATCCTTCAGTTGTATTTTCAATTTCCTGACAGAATGTTCTCCATGAATCCCTCTTAAATTTCCTAAGAGTTTTATTTCGGTGTATTCCCACCCCTCATTCGTCTTTTTAGCCTTATTAAAAAGTTTATGTGTTTTCCTTCTGAGTTTGGCGAGTTCGGTGTTCCACCAGCTCACCTCCCTAAAAGTTTTCCTGATTTTTAACAAGCAGTTATTGGGATATTATGATTGCGTCCCGTAGTTGTTCTGCAACTTCATCCATATCATTTTTTGTATTAATAGTTATTTTAACGATTCTTAACACTGCCCCCAGCTCCATCCTGTATCCAAATCAATCGGTTTTATATAGGTCTCGGTACACATCTCCTGATTTATTGACGTTGTCGATTTCCATGAGAATATGCCGATGATCTGAGAGCGAAGGCTCTCTAGACACGTACCACTTGCCAATGTGATTTGAAACGAAGCAAGGACCAAGCGTAATATCAATAACTCCGTCTACTGGTTACAATTCAATATTTCCAGGTTGGTGGTTAGAATTAATTTAAGTAAAGACTCTTTTGTTGTTGTCCTTGCTGCCCTATGTTATATGGTGTGAATTTGCGTCAGCAGCAATAAGTAGCTGCAGGTTTTCGGCCCGACAGGTATCTACTAGATCCCTTAGCTCATCTGTTGGTGAAGGGCTGGGCGAGTCATAGGGAAGGTAAGCAGAGGTTAAAATGAGTGGCCTCTTGTTGCCTGCTATGTTTATTTCCATCCAGCTACTAGGTCTCTACAACAGAAATCTTGTAAGTTAAGGATGTCTAGACCATTACGTCTGTATATACAAGCCCTAGTGTTTCCACGTTGGGTATTATATATTAATTGTCCAAGCCCTATCACATGCCCTTTGTAGATCCAGGGTTCTTGTATTAGGTCTGCGTCTATGTCCTCCCCGATAATGGTACGTGCAAGGGTTGTGGAGGCGGCCTTGCAGTGTCTCAGATTATTCTGAGCATCTGAAGGTTCTTCCTTCCTCTCCCTTTGCACTCTGAAGATTGCCTGAGGCCCAGATAGGGTTTTAACTGCAGGTTTTCTAAAGTCTTCAGAGAGTCGTCGTCAATCAGTAGTACAATGGTTTGGCCGTTGTCTTCCACTTGTCTGTGAATGACTTGCCACTGTTCCGTTTGGAGTCCATGGTTTTAAGTTTTGAGGAACGCAAGTACTTTTGTAGTTTCCATATTCTGCATGGGTTTGGGTATCCAGGCCACAACTTTGTTGGTTCGGACGATCTCGCTAAAAGGTCCCACCATAAGTTGTGCTCCCTCTCATGGTTGGAGCTGGGGGATTATTTCGGAGAGTCAGGTTTTAGCGGTATCATTGGCACAGATCAAGAAGAGAGCTCCGTTATGGAAATATCTCTTCTTGAACTGCGGCCCTCATCCCTCCTCACTCTTCAAAATTTCTCCAATCAGTTTTTTCTGAGTCTGATTTGCTTGGTCCTCAGTCATTTTTTTCTTGGGAAATTCTTTAGGCACTACCGCCATTTTCATGGGCGTTAGTGCCTCTTTATAGGACAAGCCACCTTCTATTGCTTGCGCTGCGGATGTGGTTGCCCTTGCTCGGTCAGGCCCAGTTCTAGGCTTTTTGGGGTGACCTCTTACCGTGGCCTGCGTTGAATACGGACTGTCACTTTGGAGTTCTAACATAAAATATCAGTAATCGCAATTTCCCACAATCATGTGACGTTATAATATTCAAGTAATTTAAGTATAATATCCACAGTAGGTTTGTCTCTTGGACAAAAAGTAAAAAAGTAATATATGTGTATGTATTTACTCGGTTATGGCATAAAAATTAAAATGTATGTAACTAAAATCAATGTCCCTAGGACAGAAATAAAATCTTGGGACAAAAAAAATCCCCTGCCGCTAGAGTAAGCAAAACCTAAAATAACAGGGTCAATGCGCTGATACCAGGGCTTAGTCTGTAAGTGCTATCTATCTATTATTAATTATTATTTCGAATACACCTTCAAACGATGTGAAATAGAAAGATTTTAAAAATTTCAAACGGTTTATATTCGTCCCCATAATTTTTATAAATTGACAGCTCCTGAAGATGGAAAAATTATATTTTCCGAAACATATGTAGTGTGCTAAACAATATAAAATAAAAACATTTGACCGATTAAACCAAGGAAAATTTTTATTTATATAAAATTCTGCTACGGTCAGGAAATTATCCTTATTCAAATAATATTAGAAATTCAGATCAGGGTAGCTATTCACTAAGTCATGGGAGCGCTGCCGTGGGAGTGTTCCCATATATTTTGCTCTCTTACTCTTAGGTGGGTATATAGTGCTTACTCCGACCTAACTATGCATGTACCTGAGCTAAAAGTGAGTAAGCACGATATACCCACCCAAGAGTAAGAGAGCAAAATATATGGGAACGCTCCCATGGGAGCGCTCCCATGACTTAGTGAATAGCTATCCAGAGGATAAAATATAAATTTTCCTACAATGTCTTCTAAATCAATTCTAGTATTTGTAGACATAAGTTACTTGTAATAAATAAACAATTCTTTAAAATCTTGTTTTAATAATAGTGGTCATGTACTGGGTCATATATGGTCATCTACTGAAGATCTTTGGTCAAAAACAGAAGCTTTTCTATAATTTTGATTAAAATTAATTTTTGATAGTTGAAATTTAAAGCTTTTGTTAAATTAAATATAACTTTTTGATAGAAAACATATTGCCCAACGATCTGGTAATTTTTGTGTTTAGTAAAAAATTAACACTAAAATTTTGCAATTTTTTTTAATTTGTCTAAAATGGTCAACTACTGGTGCATTTACCCTAGACTTGGTTTAAGTTTATTTTTATTAAGTAATAGCATAGCTATTAATCATTAAGATTTGGTATGCTAATATAATTCTTGTTTCCATTGCCATGTTCCTGATGTATATTTAATCTATTTCTGCAAAGTCTTGCAGACAATTTATAAATTACGTTCAACAATGCGACGCCCCGACAATTTCCACTTTCTATCCTGTATCTTTTTTTATATTCGTAATTCCCAGAAATCATCTTAAAAACAATCAATACAATGAAAACGAATAAATTTCCATTGATTGAAGTTCTCCCTTCCGTTTCGCTAAATTTATAGATGCGTTTCAGCTGGGACGCCACCATCCCTAATCAAAAAGAGCCAAAGATAAACAAAATAAAATCAAGACAAAAAAACGAGCCCTTAATAATGGGGCTCAGAATGAAATATTTGGCAACGTTTCTTCCGTTATACTGATTAGCCAACTCATGCGAGGAAAGTTAATGTATAAAACTTTTGCTTTGCAAGCATTAGCATGTTTATTCAACATTTTCTTTATTTGCTGTTTGTATTTCCTCAGCTAATGCAACTAAAGCTCGAATATAAATTCCCTCGTGAGTTCCTATGCTCTGGAATATTGCTAATTTACTGAAAACATTCAACATTGCTAGGCGTCTCTTAAAATATTTATTTATCCTCGGAATTTATTGTTCTGTAAACAAAATTAATCCGTTATAAATTAAATGTATTTTAAAGTTATGGAAACCGTGTTCGTTTAGATATGATGGATACTTAAAACCTCTTTGACACTGAATTAAATAGGTATAATTTTGTATAATTTGTTAAAATTTAAACCGCAATTGTGTTTGTTATAGCGTAGCGATCTATATAGAAAGCTCGGTTTTCTGTTGTTTTAGATTAGAATGTGTTTGCGTCGGAATCTGATTGATTTCAAATCTATAAGTTCGAATGTCGAAGCCATGTGCCTCGATAACCCAACTAGTAGAGCCGCGGCCGTCTCTAGTCTAAAGGTTCCATGTTTGACCCTGGTCGGTGCATTCATTTTTTATTTTCTTTAATTCTCAGTTCACGTAAGGAGGTCCTTTCGCCAGCAATGTTAAATAAAAAATATTAGATTATGACTAAAATTAATTTTTTTCTAATAGTAGATGTCCTTATTTATCTAATAGTGAACTTTTAACTATACCTTACCGTGCAAATTTTTGAGAATTTTTTTTTTTTAATGTGTGTGTACAGTGTCTTATGAGAAAGTAAGACTTCAACAACAATTTTCGAATTATAATTAATTTTACTATTATTTATTGATTAGATGGAGTAGAAAAAAACTAAAAATAAGGTTTTTGAAATATTTAGGTTTTGTTTTTTACAATAAAATATATAGGTTACCGTGGAATTTATTGAGAAATTATTATTAAAAAATCACAAAAAATTTTCAATTAGGTTACTTAAAATTTTTTTGTGATTTTTTAATATTAATTTCTCAATAAGTTTCACGGTTTACTATATATATTTTATTGTATAAAACAAAATCTTAATATTTCAAAAACCTTATTTTTAGTTTTTTTCTACTCCATCTAATCAATAAATAATAGTATAATTCGAGAATTGTTGTTGAGGACTTACTTTCTCGTGAGGCACTGTACAAATACTCACATTTAAAAAAAAAATTCTCAAACATTTGCAAGGTAAGGTATAGTTAAAAGTTCAGTATTAGATAAATAAGGACTTCAACTATTAGAAAAAAATTAATTTTAGTCATAATCTAATAACTTTTTTTTTAACATTTGAGGCGAGAGGTGTGGCGAAAGGACCTTCTTAAGGGATATGTGGGTGTATTTTACATAATTTGTTAGGGAAATTTCAGATTATAAATTTTCATATTTAAAAAATTGCTTTTAAATTTTTTGAACCTCAATTGATTTTCTCACTTAACTTTTCTTTGTTTATGATTAGTTTTGACAGATATATCGGTCGTAAACTTGGTTGAAAATTCTTTTGCAAATTCATTTGTAAATTGTGTCGCTCAACGAATTATTTGGTATGTTCTAGTTCCAATTTAGGCATTGTTTTGGTTAATTTCGAATGAGTTCAGGACCGGTAAAATTATGTATTTTGGAGCTCACTAAATTATTTTAAAACGACTCGAGCAGTTCTCATTGGGCAGTAGGCATTATTGTTTTTGAATTTTTATTTGGAGCATATTGTAACAATAGTTTAATTTATTTATAGTTAGTTATAGTACTAATTAATTTAAATAATACTTAGGCACTATGATTTACAATTCTAATTTATTTAGTACAATTTATCTTTATTCGAATCTGCCCGTCCGTCGATAAGTCGCGTTATTTATACCAAACCCAACTCTGTACGAGAGGTTTCTAGACGATGTGGAATGTCCGAGAATTCCATCTCTATGACAACGGCATGTACCGCTTGTTATGGTAGTTTCTCGAAACGGTCCGTACAAGATTCCGGTGTTTCGACCATGAGTCGGGTGGCAAGCTTCAAGGTCGCTTGCGCGTCACAATATGTAAAGTGAAAAGAATGAAAACGACAAATGACAACAATCATTGATTACATAGAAAATATAGTGTCTATTTTATTTTTAATAGAAAGAACTTACAAATTTCAACGATTTATTATAAAAAACCTAGTATGTATTTTAATAATAATGGCCTATTATTATATTAAAAATACATTATGTTCAATTTTCAAAATTACTTGATTTGTTATTAAAATGTTATTGTAGGCGCTAACATATTTTTGAAAATATAACACTCTAGATGTCTAGGCCTTTTATACCAGCATCAAACAATTCTCTCTTTTACGTTTCTACATTAGTTTCTACACAAGTTTTTCTTCATTAGTTTCTATATCAGTTTCTACATTAGTTTCTACATTAGTTTCTACATTAGTTTCTACATTAGTTTGTACATTAGCTTCTACATTAGTTTCTACATTAGTTTCTACATTAGTTTCTACATTAGTTTCTACATTAGTTTCTACATTAGTTTCTACATTAGTTTCTACATTAGTTTCTACATTAGTTTCTACATTAGTTTCTACATTAGTTTCTACATTAGTTTCTACATTAGTTTCTACATTAGTTTCTACATTAGTTTCTACATTAGTTTCTACATTAGTTTCTACATTAGTTTCTACATTAGTTTCTACATTAGTTTCTACATTAGTTTCTACATTAGTTTCTACATTAGTTTCTACATTAGTTTCTACATTAGTTTCTACATTAGTTTTTACATTAGTTTCTACATTAGTTTCTACATTAGTTTCTACATTAGTTTCTACATTAGTTTCTACATTAGTTTCTACATTAGTTTCTACATTAGTTTCTACATTAGTTTCTACATTAGTTTCTACATTAGTTTCTACATTAGTTTCTACATTAGTTTCTACATTAGTTTCTACATTAGTTTCTACATTAGTTTCTACATTAGTTTCTACATTAGTTTCTACATTAGTTTCTACATTAGTTTCTACATTAGTTTCTACATTAGTTTCTACATTAGTTTCTACATTAGTTTCTACATTAGTTTCTACATTAGTTTCTACATTAGTTTCTACATTAGTTTCTACATTAGTTTCTACATTAGTTTCTACATTAGTTTCTACATTAGTTTCTACATTAGTTTCTACATTAGTTTCTACATTAGTTTCTACATTAGTTTCTACATTAGTTTCTACATTAGTTTCTACATTAGTTTCTACATTAGTTTCTACATTAGTTTCTACATTAGTTTCTACATTAGTTTCTACATTAGTTTCTACATTAGTTTCTACATTAGTTTCTACATTAGTTTCTACATTAGTTTCTACATTAGTTTCTACATTAGTTTCTACATTAGTTTCTACATTAGTTTCTACATTAGTTTCTACATTAGTTTCTACATTAGTTTCTACATTATGTTACAGGCTAAAAGTACCTTACTAAGCTATATATTTAAAATTTACATTAGTTACCTTTTTTTTTTATGATTCTATCATATTTTCAATCATATAAATATTTAAATTTAATTATTTTCATACCTCGATGCGATTCAAGAGTCAAAACAAAACAAATGAACTTTATTTAATAAAATAATTTGTATAACTATAAATTTTATATGCTATTTTTCGTTAAGAATCCAATGATCTTGGCTGGTTAGTTTCCCCATATTTCATTTCTAAAATAAAAAAAAAAATAATAATTAAAAATATTCAAATATTGTAAACAAACAATTATTATAACCTTGTCTAAGAATTGTCATATTCTCCCACATTTCTTCTCTTAATTTCTAATTTGTCATTTATTCTTAAAACAGTAATTTCTCTTAAATCAATTAAAAGAAGAAAACAGGATACCAACTAAAACAATTAATTTATTCCTAAAACTTCGCGGCAAAATATTAGCAAAAAAGTGGTTCTTGCTTTTTTTTTTGCATTGAGCACATTTTCTGAGAAAGAAGCGTGCCCGCATTTTGCGGATTTTCTTCGAAGAACCTCATATTTAGTGAACTAAAAGATTTTGTGAAAATACTGAACAATAATCTCACCATTGTGGATAAAAGTTCCGAATATTTAGAGTTTTTCAACTTTTTATAGTAACTTCAGTTGAAGCCCCTTTGTGGCCACCCATCATCCAAGGTGAGTTTTTAAGGAATAACCCCTATAAAAAAAAAAGAATATTATTACACATTTTATCATCCTAATTTTGGCAATATATTTTTAGGCCTCTTATGCAGACTTTCACTCTTATGCAGACTATCACTTTCACTCTTAAGCAGTCTGTCACTCTTATGCTGATTGTCAATCTCATTCCCATTCAAATTACAACCTGAAGATTAATTTTTGAATTAACTATATCTAGTCTGGAACCCGGAGGTTCCTAGACACCGAATTATTTAAAGACATTAAATAGAACTAGTGGAGGAATCCAACCAGTCCATCTCTTTGGATTTAAGATAACTGGAGACTCGACTCATGGTTAACAGCCAGAAGACCTGGAAAAACAGCTAAGAATATTTAACTACTAACTTTATCTTTACCTAATCATTTTTTTTTTTATGCACTTGTCTCTACACCCAATTGGTGACGTTTAATATAATTTGCTTTGATTTTATAAAAATTTATTGTTTAATCTAATTTTATTAATATTATTTACTAACTATTTATTTCTAGAAATAAATTACATCTTACCGTAGGTTGTCACAGCAATTACTAAAATTTAATTCATTGTATTTCAAGCTCTTCAAGCCTTTAAATCTTCAGAATATCTTCGATTTATAATTGCTTTTCAAACTACCTAAAATCATTTATATTTATATCAAATAATAATTAAGGTATATAATTACTCACCTGTTTATAATCCATTTGTGCTTAATTATCTAAAACCACAAAATATATATCTACTCTCATCATTTAATAGAAAATATTCCGCACTATATTTGTTTTCTTAAAAGAACCCGAATCTGTTTTAAAAGCAACCAAAAACTGTTTTTAATCCAGTACAAAATGGCGCCCAACGTGGGGCCCGAACCCACGACCCTGAGATTAAGAGTCTCATGCTCGTGTAGTAGAATAAACGATCCATCTCTTCTGACGTCATCGAATCTTGTAAATTTTTACCAACAGCATTGGTTATTTTGAATTGAATGAAAATAAAATTGATATTAAATCATATTATGATAGATGCATATTGTACATTTGCAGTATTAAAATAAGTTGATTTTAATATTTTCTTAAATATTTTGATATTTTATTAAATATTTTGATATTTTATTAAATATTTTGGTTCGAATTTAAGATATTTAAATTAACTATAATATTTTTTTGAGTCGCTACTGAAGCAATTTATTATCTTATTGATAAGAGATAATTCTTTTTTTGAGCACGATTAGCTACGATTTATTTGGTTTGATTTGACTCTGCTTTTGTTTAATTTTTATTATATTCATCTTTTGGTGAAATGAATTGATTTTTTTTAAATGTATCATTGATGCGCAGTAGATTTTTTTTAGGAATAATTTGATATTTACGTGCGCAGTAATAGGTACAAACTTAGGATTAATTATTTGATATTTTGGGCAGAGTACATTTTGGGTGTACAATAGGTTGTAGGAATATATGCGCAGTAATTGTATTTGTGCGCATTGACTTTATTGAAGCAAATTTGGATGCGCAGTAAGCGTATTCATGCGCATTGACTTTATTGAAGCAAATTTGGATGCGCAGTAAGCGTATTTGTGCGCATTGACTCTACTGAAGTAAATTTGGATGCGCAGTAAGTGTATTCATGCGCAGTAACTTTATTGAAGCAAAACTGAATGCGCAGTAGCTTTGCAAAAGCGCACTTTTTCTTTATTAATGCTAGTTAATATTACTTTGCGGTTTTTATAATTTTGTTTTCCGACATTACGGATAGTCATTATTTTCGGGAATTCTCACTACCTGTTTTTTTTTGTAAATAGATTTTCTAGTGACAAAGCCGTACTTAGGTACTTAAGGATTTTTTTTTTCTTTTTTTTTTAATTAACGAAGGGTAGGGTTGCACTGCCGTGTACTTTTAAGCTTGTATAGATTAAGTAAATTTAATTATGGAAGTAAACAGACTTTTAGGTGACGAAGTCACATATGAACTTTCTATCAGAGGTTTACCTGTTGAGGGTACCCTAGATAGAAAAAGAGCAGTTTTACGTGAAGCTCTTAAGGAGGAAAGATCAGGGATAAGGTCTTCTCATTGTGCAGTAAATTTAGATCCCTTGCACGAAATGTCAATTTGTTCGGGAAAACTAGGAGATTTAGAGGATAGTATAAAATGCTTTAATTCATCTAACCGAGTAAATGAATATAAAAGAATTTCAGCTAGATTAATTCATTTAAACTTACGTCTTATCAGACTTCAATGTGATGACGCAAATATTACTTCGAAATTAACTACCTTGTTAAATTTGCATAATCAATTATCAATCGAACTAAAGACAGCGTATGAAACTTCTGAACAAAGTGATCAATCTACATCGAATCTTCATTTGTCATTATTGGACACACCAGTACCGTTACTACCAGAAATTGTAGGACCACAGCATACTAGATCAATAATAGAAGCTGAGAATAACGAAGATGGATGTATAAATAATAGGGTGAGACATGTAAGTTTGTTGAATGCCTCGCTACAGGAAGCAAAACAGGTATCGACCGCTTTTCAAACCGGTAGGGTTTCAGCTCTTAGGCAAGTGTTCGAACATGGCCATAGTTCTACTTTAAATAGAGAATCATCATCAGCAGACTTAAATAGATTATATTCCCCATCCAATTCAACTACTTCGGACCATCTAGAAGAACCCATTTTGAATTCCGAATTATTTGATCGCTTTTCCAATCTAGCCAATTCTTCCATGTATTCTGATTCTAATGAAAGGTATAATCAATTTTCCGAAGATTTTACAGACACTCGTCGTGTTTCGTTTTCTAACGATACTTTTAAGCCTAGCAAACGTACTAATCTTTCTTTTTATTCACCTAATCTCTGTAATTCTTTTAAAAATATGGAATTAGACCATAAATCACCTATTTTTAATAACCCTTCTTTTGACCACAACTCTCATTTTTATGAAAATACGTCTCAGAATTTTGATATCAGTAGATGGAGGTTACAATATGATGGGGTTTCTAACGTGAATAGTTTCCTTGAGAGACTAGAAGAACTTAGGTTAAGTCGAGGTGTCTCTAAGGAACGTCTACTCCGCTCGGCCCCGGAATTATTTACGAAAGACGCTCTCCTTTGGTATAGGATGGGAAGATTCCATACCTGGGATGAGTTAGTCACCAACTTACGAGTCGCATTCCAGCCTCACGACTATGAGTTTGCTCTCTGGGAAGAAATAAGGCGGAGAACACAAGGTTCACAGGAGCGTGTAATTAATTACATCTCGGTGATGGAAAATATGTTCAAAAAACTTGAGATCCCACCATCAGAACAAACCCGTGTGCAATTAATCAAAAGAAATATGCTTCCGTATATTCAGACGGCTCTTTCTCTTAAAAACGTAAACAGCATTTCTGAGTTATGTAATTTTGGTAAGTCTATAGAAGAGACTGAATCGAGGGTGCGACAATATTGCCCACCCCCTTCTAATGTTAGGTCGCTAGTGGAACCTGAGTTGGCATACAGGAAATCGATCAATCCATCTTTCCCTGTAGCTGAAATAGTTCACTCCCGAAATACTGTGACGGCTGCACAAACTCAACCAATTTGTTGGAACTGTGGCTCAGAAAAACATAAATTTCGAAATTGCAATCAAACGAAAAAGTTATTTTGCTTTAAGTGTGGCCTTGAAGGCGTAACATCAAAATCTTGCTCTCGATGTTCAAAAAATGGCAAGATTCCTTCCACTCAGTAGGTCAACTGGTGGAAGAGGTACAAGAGACTCCTAAGACGACCATAAATTCATCTAATTTAGTAATTCTTGAATACATCCTCGCTCACGCTCAAGGTGACCAGCGCCCCTATCTAATGGTCTCAATTTTAGGAAAACAAGTTTTAGGTTTGCTCGATAGCGGAGCATCTAGGACAATTTTAGGAGGACCTGGTTGGGAAATATTTAAAGATATTGTTCGAGTTAATTCCTCAAACAAGATATCTTGTGTTGTAGCATCTGGGCAGTCATGTGACAGCCTTGGCACTCTCACTGTACCAATACGATTGCGAGACAGAATTCGTATTTTAGATATTCTAGTCGTTCCTTCTGTTTCCCAAGTTTTGATTCTCGGAATTGACTTTTGGACCTCTATGAATATTGTACCGGATTTGTTTAAAGGAGAATGGCAATTTTGTCATAGTGAAACTATCGGAAGTGTTCAAACTCCTGGTATTCAAGACCTTGGTTCCTTAACTGAAGAGCAAAGGACTCGTCTTAACCTTGTTATAGATAAAGCCTTTGCGACAATAGGGGATAGAGAAATGGGATGCATTAAAACAGTCGAACACGTTATTCGCACTGACTCACCACCTATCAAACAAAGATACTACCCGCTATCACCGGCCTTACAAAAAGTTGTTAACACTGAGCTCGATGAAATGTTAAAGAAGGGGATTGTAGAGCCTTCATCTTCTCCCTGGTCGTCACCTATCGTTATGGTGAACCGGAAAGACAAATGGAGGTTCTGCATTAATTATAAAAAACTAAATTCCGTCAGTACTCCCGATGCATATCCCATTCCTTATGTGTCAGCTATTCTAGATAAACTCAGAGACGCGCGTTATCTAACTACACTGGATGTAAAATCAGCTTACTGGCAAATACCAGTGGCGAAGGAATCAAGATCATTAACGGCTTTTACTGTACCCAATAGGGGTCTTTTCCAGTTTTGTAGAATGCCGTTTGGTCTTCATTCGGCTCCCGCCACTTGGCAAAGAGCCATTGACACTGTTTTAGGACCAGAATTAGATAAATATACTTTTGTGTATTTGGACGATATCATTATCTGTACGACTACGTTCGAGCAGCATATTGAAGTTCTGAAAACTGTTCTCAATCGTATTCTAGAATCAGGTCTTACTCTTAATAGGGATAAATGCTTATTTTGCCGCCCTGAACTCAAATATCTTGGTTACGTTGTAAATAAATCTGGACTCTTAGTAGATCCTGATAAAATCGACGCCATTTTAAAAATTCCTATCCCTCGAACCGTTGTAGAAGTTAGACGAATAGTCGGTATGGCATCTTGGTATCGTAGATTTATCCCATCTTTCTCGTCTATAGTTTCACCGTTAACTCGTCTAACCCAGTTGAGAGAACTCATAGAGTGATCAAGACAATGCTAACCGCTTACGTTTCGGAAGACCAGCGCCATTGGGATTTACTTCTCCCAAAAATTACGTGTGCGATTCGATCGTCGAAACACGATGTAACTGGAGTTACTCCGAATCTAATAAATTTTGGACGAGAAATTATCCTTAATGGTTCAGACATTATTCCTCCCATTTCCGTTGAACAACCATCATCCACAGTAAAATTCGATAAATCCGAAGCACTAGGTAAATTGTTTTCCGATGTTAAAAAGCGTCTTAAGATTGCTTTTGATAAATCGAGTAAAACCTATAATCTACGCCACAGAAATGAAAAGTACAATGTAGGAGATATTGTATATAGAAAGAATTACGTTCAGTCAGATGCTTCAAAGTATTTCAGTGCCAAACTGGCTCAAAAATACGTAGGACCGTTCAGAGTCCATAATGTGTTGTCCCCTTGGTCGTATGAGTTAGTAGACGATAAAGGAAAAACTGCAGGCGTTTGGAATGCCAAGGATATTAAATCCAAACCTCCAGATGATGAAGGACTCTTAGCTTAAGTTTATTGTATTTTTTTTTTTAATTAGATTTTAGGCGGATATTTTAAAAGTTTCTTCGAAACTTTATTTAGGAAGGGGTGGTGTTGTTACAGGCTAAAAGTACCTTACTAAGCTATATATTTAAAATTTACATTAGTTACCTTTTTTTTTTATGATTCTATCATATTTTCAATCATATAAATATTTAAATTTAATTATTTTCATACCTCGATGCGATTCAAGAGTCAAAACAAAACAAATGAACTTTATTTAATAAAATAATTTGTATAACTATAAATTTTATATGCTATTTTTCGTTAAGAATCCAATGATCTTGGCTGGTTAGTTTCCCCATATTTCATTTCTAAAATAAAAAAAAAAATAATAATTAAAAATATTCAAATATTGTAAACAAACAATTATTATAACCTTGTCTAAGAATTGTCATATTCTCCCACATTTCTTCTCTTAATTTCTAATTTGTCATTTATTCTTAAAACAGTAATTTCTCTTAAATCAATTAAAAGAAGAAAACAGGATACCAACTAAAACAATTAATTTATTCCTAAAACTTCGCGGCAAAATATTAGCAAAAAAGTGGTTCTTGCTTTTTTTTTTGCATTGAGCACATTTTCTGAGAAAGAAGCGTGCCCGCATTTTGCGGATTTTCTTCGAAGAACCTCATATTTAGTGAACTAAAAGATTTTGTGAAAATACTGAACAATAATCTCACCATTGTGGATAAAAGTTCCGAATATTTAGAGTTTTTCAACTTTTTATAGTAACTTCAGTTGAAGCCCCTTTGTGGCCACCCATCATCCAAGGTGAGTTTTTAAGGAATAACCCCTATAAAAAAAAAAGAATATTATTACACATTTTATCATCCTAATTTTGGCAATATATTTTTAGGCCTCTTATGCAGACTTTCACTCTTATGCAGACTATCACTTTCACTCTTAAGCAGTCTGTCACTCTTATGCTGATTGTCAATCTCATTCCCATTCAAATTACAACCTGAAGATTAATTTTTGAATTAACTATATCTAGTCTGGAACCCGGAGGTTCCTAGACACCGAATTATTTAAAGACATTAAATAGAACTAGTGGAGGAATCCAACCAGTCCATCTCTTTGGATTTAAGATAACTGGAGACTCGACTCATGGTTAACAGCCAGAAGACCTGGAAAAACAGCTAAGAATATTTAGCTACTAACTTTATCTTTACCTAATCATTTTTTTTTTTATGCACTTGTCTCTACACCCAATTGGTGACGTTTAATATAATTTGCTTTGATTTTATAAAAATTTATTGTTTAATCTAATTTTAT
Source organism: Psylliodes chrysocephalus (assembly GCA_927349885.1). NCBI lineage: Eukaryota > Metazoa > Arthropoda > Insecta > Coleoptera > Chrysomelidae > Psylliodes > Psylliodes chrysocephalus. Next base: position 44,556,848 of record OV651820.1, on the reverse strand, counting down.
TAATATTATTTACTAACTATTTATTTCTAGAAATAAATTACATCTTACCGTAGGTTGTCACAGCAATTACTAAAATTTAATTCATTGTATTTCAAGCTCTTCAAGCCTTTAAATCTTCAGAATATCTTCGATTTATAATTGCTTTTCAAACTACCTAAAATCATTTATATTTATATCAAATAATAATTAAGGTATATAATTACTCACCTGTTTATAATCCATTTGTGCTTAATTATCTAAAACCACAAAATATATATCTACTCTCATCATTTAATAGAAAATATTCCGCACTATATTTGTTTTCTTAAAAGAACCCGAATCTGTTTTAAAAGCAACCAAAAACTGTTTTTAATCCAGTACAATTAGTTTCTACATTAGTTTCTACATTAGTTTCTACATTAGTTTCTACATTAGTTTCTACATTAGTTTCTACATTAGTTTCTACATTAGTTTCTACATTAGTTTCTACATTAGTTTCTACATTAGTTTCTACATTAGTTTCTACATTAGTTTCTACATTAGTTTCTACATTAGTTTCTACATTAGTTTCTACATTAGTTTCTACATTAGTTTCTACATTAGTTTCTACATTAGTTTCTACATTAGTTTCTACATTAGTTTCTACATTAGTTTCTACATTAGTTTCTACATTAGTTTCTACATTAGTTTCTACATTAGTTTCTACATTAGTTTCTACATTAGTTTCTACATTAGTTTCTACATTAGTTTCTACATTAGTTTCTACATTAGTTTCTACATTAGTTTCTACATTAGTTTCTACATTAGTTTCTACATTAGTTTCTACATTAGTTTCTACATTAGTTTCTACATTAGTTTCTACATTAGTTTCTACATTAGTTTCTACATTAGTTTCTACATTAGCTTCTACATTAGTTTCTACATTAGTTTCTACATTAGTTTCTACATTAGTTTCTACATTAGTTTCTACATTAGTTTCTACATTAGTTTCTACATTAGTTTCTACATTAGTTTCTACATTAGTTTCTACATTAGTTTCTACATTAGTTTCTACATTAGTTTCTACGTTAGTTTCTACGTTAATTTCTACATTAGTTTCTACATTAGTTTCTACATTAGTTTCTACATTAGTTTCTACATTAGTTTCTACATTAGTTTCTACATTAGTTTCTACATTATTTTCTACATTAGTTTCTACATTAGTTTCTACATTAGTTTCTACATTAGTTTCTACATTAGTTTCTACATTAGTTTCTACATTAGTTTCTACATTAGTTTCTACATTAGTTTCTACATTAGTTTCTACATTAGTTTCTACATTAGTTTCTACATTAGTTTCTACATTAGTTTCTACATTAGTTTCTACATTAGTTTCTACATTAGTTTCTACATTAGTTTCTACATTAGTTTCTACATTAGTTTCTACATTAGTTTCTACATTAGTTTCTACATTAGTTTCTACATTAGTTTCTACATTAGTTTCTACATTAGTTTCTACATTAGTTTCTACATTAGTTTCTACATTAGTTTCTACATTAGTTTCTACATTAGTTTCTACATTAGTTTCTACATTAGTTTCTACATTAGTTTCTACATTAGTTTCTACGTTAATTTCTACGTTAGTTTCTACATTAGTTTCTACATTAGTTTCTACATTAGTTTCTACATTAGTTTCTACATTAGTTTCTACATTAGTTTCTACATTAGTTTCTACATTAGTTTCTACATTAGTTTCTACATTAGTTTCTACATTAGTTACTACATTAGTTTCTACATTAGTTTCTACATTAGTTTCTACATTAGTTTCTACATTAGTTTCTACATTAGTTTCTACATTAGTTTCTACATTAGTTTCTACATTAGTTTCTACATTAGTTTCTACATTAGTTTCTACATTAGTTTCTACATTAGTTTCTACATTAGTTTATACATTAGTTAACTCCAGACCCTCAAGTCCTAACATTGTTCCCTATTTGAAATTTCGGATGACCTACCTAAAGACACTGTCTTATTTCTCTGTATTTAGGTACAACAGTTATTACGAATTTTTATTGAGAGTTAAAATATATATTTTCTCTATAAATCTTCTCGTTTGCATTTTACAGATTTTAATTTTTTGTCTGTATTATTTTTTTAAAAGGCGCCTTTAGCTCAACCATATTTATTGACTTTTAAAATAATAGCACGTACATTAGTCACAATAACCAAATGTTAGTCGACAGCGTAGATATCGTCATTCCACTTTGATTTTTATTTAGTTTCTCAAAGAATGTCCGTATTCCTTATTAGGAACAATCCATATAGGTAACGGCCATGAACGATTTCCACTTCTTACCATGCTGCATTTTGTTAACAAAAACTGCGAGCCATTTTAGTTAATTAGATATTAGTTTTTCGATTAGATTATAAAATTAACGACTAATGATAGTATACACTCGTCCTACCAGAAGCAGGTTTAGCCCTTATACACTTTGTTTTAGAACGTAAAACAGGACGTACAGCCAATAATATTAACATGCCATTGAGAACTTGTAAAAAGTCACTTAGAATTTATTACCAAAATTATCGGAGCTTAGGAGGGAAAAGTACAGTTTTCTATATTAACTACGGATCCATTACGTCCCAATATGATGCTATAATACTAACCGAAGTGTCGTAACAACACACAATAATAATTCAACTAGCGAATTTAGCAAGTGTATGCTCGCTCAGGGCGCGTACTGGGCGACTAGTCTAGAAATTATAGATAATTGGCAGATAACTTAAAACGGTTTTGGCCCTTGAAACTTACTGGAGTAATCAGTATTGCCCTAAAGCTGGAAAGTTTGGAGACCCCTGATTAGACCATAACAACAATCAAATTTGTAAATTTTGACGTCATTAGATTCCGACTCTCTTCGGCACAAACATTCTCCTCTCTCCCCAGTTTTTTCAATTCTAGTAGAAGCGATGCTACTGGTGTCCTACTCTATGCGATGAAATTTAATGTGCTAGGAATAGACAACTGTTGTCCAAATTGGAATTATGGAATAAACTATAAATCTTCAAAAAAAATTACAAAAATTACAAAAATTACAAAAATTACAAAAATTACAAAAATTACAAAAATTACAAAAATTACAAAAATTACAAAAATTACAAAAATTACAAAAATTACAAAAATTACAAAAATTACAAAAATTACAAAAATTACAAAAATTACAAAAATTACAAAAATTACAAAAATTACAAAAACAAAAATTACAAAAATTACAAAAATTACAAAAATTACAAAAATTACAAAAATTACAAAAATTACAAAAATTACAAAAATTACAAAAATTACAAAAATTACAAAAATTACAAAAATTACAAAAATTACAAAAATTACAAAAATTACAAAAATTACAAAAATTACAAAAATTACAAAAATTACAAAAATTACAAAAATTACAAAAATTACAAAAATTACAAAAATTACAAAAATTACAAAAATTACAAAAATTACAAAAATTACAAAAATTACAAAAATTACAAAAATTACAAAAATTACAAAAATTACAAAAATTACAAAAATTACAAAAATTACAAAAATTACAAAAATTACAAAAATTACAAAAATTACAAAAATTACAAAAATTACAAAAATTACAAAAATTACAAAAATTACAAAAATTACAAAAATTACAAAAATTACAAAAATTACAAAAATTACAAAAATTACAAAAATTACAAAAATTACAAAAATTACAAAAATTACAAAAATTACAAAAATTACAAAAATTACAAAAATTACAAAAATTACAAAAATTACAAAAATTACAAAAATTACAAAAATTACAAAAATTACAAAAATTACAAAAATTACAAAAATTACAAAAATTACAAAAATTACAAAAATTACAAAAATTACAAAAATTACAAAAATTACAAAAATTACAAAAATTACAAAAATTACAAAAAATACAAAAATTACAAAAAGGGTTTTATTGAAATTAAAAACATGATTCCATTTACAAACACTTTAATAGGAAGGTAGTACTCGTATTAGGTACAAAAAAATTATAAAAAGCACTATATTATTTTTCATTAACTTTTTTTATTACCTACTACAAATAAAAAGATGAACAACTGTGAACATAATGCAAAGTGAATAGCGGAAATATTAACGAATTGACTAACTGTAGAGATTATTATGGTAAGTAAAATGTATTTATAATAAATAAATAACAATAGTCTTACTTTTTCAATATAGGGAATTGGAACCGCATCGCAAAATCCAAACTTGAACATTATTGCTATTATATAATTATTTATTGTATTAATTTATGTCTACTAGTCTATCAAAAAATAAATAAGAGGATAATCTTCTGTGGTCCTCTCGATGTCCATGAACTATTTTCCTGCCTTGAGTCATGGGCTAATTGAGTTGTTAATTTTTGAAATCTATCTACTACCTCCTTATGTATCGATACTATGTGGGCAGTAATTATCTATAAATTTTCCACTGGCGATAATCGATCTTTGTAGTTGTCTTGTACTACTTACTATTATTTACTATTATTTATTATTATTTACTATTATTTACTATTATTTACTATTATTTACTATTATTTACTATTATTTACTATTATTTACTATTATTTACTATTATTTACTATTATTTACTATTATTTACTATTATTTACTATTATTTACTATTATTTACTATTATTTACTATTATTTACTATTATTTACTATTATTTACTATTATTTACTATTATTTACTATTATTTACTATTATTTACTATTATTTACTATTATTTACTATTATTTACTATTATTTACTATTATTTACTATTATTTACTATTATTTACTATTATTTACTATTATTTACTATTATTTACTATTATTTACTATTATTTACTATTATTTACTATTATTTACTATTATTTACTATTATTTACTATTATTTACTATTATTTACTATTATTTACTATTATTTACTATTATTTACTATTATTTACTATTATTTACTATTATTTACTATTATTTACTATTATTTACTATTATTTACTATTATTTACTATTATTTACTATTATTTACTATTATTTACTATTATTTACTATTATTTACTATTATTTACTATTATTTACTATTATTTACTATTATTTACTATTATTTACTATTATTTACTATTATTTACTATTATTTACTATTATTTACTATTATTTACTATTATTTACTATTATTTACTATTATTTACTATTATTTACTATTATTTACTATTATTTACTATTATATACTATTATTTACTATTATTTACTATTATTTACTATTATTTACTATTATTTACTATTATTTACTATTATTTACTATTATTTACTATTATTTACTATTATTTACTATTATTTACTATTATTTACTATTATTTACTATTATTTACTATTATTTACTATTATTTACTATTATTTACTATTATTTACTATTATTTACTATTATTTACTATTATTTACTATTATTTACTATTATTTACTATTATTTACTATTATTTACTATTATTTACTATTATATACTATTATTTACTATTATTTACTGTTATTTACTGTTATTTACTATTATTTACTATTATCTACTATTATTTACTATTATTTACTATTATTTGCTATTATTTACTATTATTTACTATTATTTACTATTATTTACTAATATTTACTATTTACGCGTTCGTAGATGGAGGCACCGATCACCGCGTACTACATACATAACCATTTGGACATGTATTGTGGCCATTTCCTAAGTGCTGGTATTCAAATGCAGTTATATACTTTTTAGTATTTATTGTTATTTATATGAATATACTTCTTTCATTGTAGAAGTCTTTTTTCTTTTCGCTATTTTATTTAGACGGGATAAATAACTTCTCTGCTCTATTATTTACTATTATTAACTATTTTTTACTATTATTTTCTATTATAAGTTATATACATTATATACATCAAAATAGAAATGATCCGTTTGAGATATTTGACAGCTGATGCGGAAAGTAGATTCATATTTATTCATGGGCGGAAAGTAGATTCTTATCCACACGCGTGTGATATATGGCACTTCCCATAAGACTAAATAGTGATGTATGTCCACTTGCCTAAGTGGTCGTAGGAAAATTAATATAAAACTACAATAGATTATAACCTGCTTAGCATTCTATATTATACTCTTCACAGTTTAACAGACCCCTCATTATTAATTAGATTTTTTCAAAATTAATGGGCTTCATTTGAAGATTTCAAATTGATTCGTCTTTTGTTTCTGAGTTAGTGTATTTTTAATATTTCAACCTCCCTTAAGCCCCCCTTCATTTAATTCATATTTTTTTAGATTCAAAAGAAGCCATTTCTTTATAGAGCTTTATTTTTACTAAAAAATTAAATCTGATATCGTTTTTAGTTTTTAAATTATATTTTTTTTTAAATTTCCAACTCCCCTAATCAGATTTTTCCAAATTCAATAGTCTTTGTCCCCCTCTTATAGAGCTTGACTTTTCCTGTAAATTTTAAGCTCATATCCTTCTTCGTTTCTGAGTTAATATATTTTTTAATATTTCAAACTATTAACCCTCCCCCCATTTTTATTCCGAATTTTTTTTAGAATAAAAAATAGTCTTAATCCTCTTATAGAGTTTAATTTTTACTAAAAATTTCATGTTAATGTCGCGTTTCGGTTTTTTATATTTGGTTTAATATTGAAAATTTTAGTTTCTCGAAAGTAAACCTATAATATTCTGTATTGTTTAAAGAGTATAATAATTGTATCATTGGGTTCTCAAGGTGATTTATGAGCATTTAAAAACTATTGATTTACAACAAAAAGAACCTATTCATCGATTAGTATTTAGGTTCTAAACAGGAAGAATAAACCTTTAAAAAAGGCCAAAACAGTTCCAGTCGAAAATAAATTCATTCAAAATCAATGACACGGAATTGAATTTTCAATACTGCTCTCAAAATTAAACTAATTTGAAAACACACTATGGCGTACAATCCATCGGACGCGACATGCATAATGCGTAAGCAATCACAGCGGAAGGGACGAACGTGTCCGAAAGGGGTAGCATGGGGTGAAATCTACACCAGTGAAATGAAACAGCTGTGTCTCTGTGCTCGAAGGGGTTGAAGCCGGTGCACGATCCAATTTGTCATTCTGTTTCGTTTCCAACTAAATATTAACTAGGCTGCATTAAACTTTCGAGAGTATTATCTACGAATTAGAGCGATGTACGACTGCGGCTCTTTCGAAATTGGATTTGGGATTGTGTGTTTCATTATGGTGGATAAAACTATCCATCCCTGCGTCTCAAAAAGGTTTAAAATTAAAAGGCAAAATGTTAGACAAACATTTGTCATTTGGGTTAAAGCTGCGACTTTTATATTTACAAGTTATCAATGATATATATAAAATTCCAATCTTGTGGATTTTTAGATCTCCATCCAACAATGAGGAGAAGTTTTTTGGGGAACTAAAGACTTAAATATCATTACAGGCGATATAAATAATAATATTTTTTCATAAGTTAGAGTAACAACGGAATACTTAAATACGTTGAGTAAATATGGTTTTACTTCAACGGTAAATAATTATACAAGGGTGCCATCTAAAATATATATTATATAAATCGACACTTTTGATTATGATTTGAAAAAATCTAATTAATTTGATTGATTGGGAAAAGGAGTTTGGCAAATTGGATACTAAAAACAGTGTCGATAGATTTTATTATTTACTTGAAAACATTATTTTCAAGAATATCTCATACCTTTCTTGTTCGAAACGTAAATTTCCTCAGTGGTATAGCTTCAGTACTATTAAAACTACCAAAGAAAAGAAAAAATATTATTCTAAGTGGAAAAAATATAAAATTGGAATAATTGACTATTTAACTTTTAAGCTCTAAATAATTAATTAATGTAAATTATTATAATTGTGTGAACGATTCACATTGAGACTTCTATTTCAACGGATCCTAAGCAAATATGGCAATTTGTAAAATCAAAAAAAGGTAAACAATCTGTTATTTCGGCTTTAAAACATAATAATGAAATGTTCACAGATGGTCAAATTATTTGTGATACTTTTTCTACCTATTTTAACCATGTATTCAACCCGCCCAACTTAAACCAAACTTATATACCTTCTAATAATTTACACAACAAATATATACCTAATTATTGTATATCAATATCCACGATCATTAAGAAAATTAAACAACTTCCTAATAAAGTTCCGGGCTTTGATAAAATCCCCACATGTTTGTTAAAGAATTGCTCTCAAGAAATAGCGCACCCTCTATTTATCCTATTCCATAAATCGTTACAAGACGGTTATTTTCCAGATATTTGGAAAACACCATTAATTGTTCCTATTCTAAAATCTGTTAACAAATACTTAGCGAAAATCACCGTCCTATCTCTAAATTATGCATTATTACAAAATTGTTTGAATTTATATTATGTGACTATTTAGACTTTGATCTTAAAAATATTATTAATATCTAACAACACGGATTTATGAAAAAGTAACCTTATTTACACACAATACTTATCAGATGGAATGGACCGTGGATTGCAAATAGATACCACTTATACCGACTTTAGTAAAGCGTTTGATAAAATTGATCATAATATACTGCTCCATAAACTCGCTCAGATGATTTTCGTTTTATATAAGTAACAGGACACAAGCTGTTAAAATTGGCATGTATAGCTCTGCATTTAGTATTATTACATCTGGCGTACCGCAGGGATCTCATCTGGGACCGCTGTTTTTTAATATTTATATTAATGATATTGCCAATTGTTTTACCTTTTCAAAATTTATTACGCTGACGATTTAAAGGTTTTTCATACTGTTGCTACGATTTTGGATTCTTTACAGATTCAAAGTGATCTTGACAATTTATTCTCCTATTGCACCCGTAATTGCTTAATATCTTAATCTCAACAAATGTCACTACATCACTTTTTCTAGAAACAAAAATATTTTACATAATAATTATAGCATTGATAATACACTTCTCGATAAAGTATCTGTTGTAAAAGATCTTGGCGAACAGAAGACATTTGGTTTCATTATACGAACGTCTAAATACTTCAAAATATCGAAACAGTCCGTCCGTACACTTTTAATATCTTACGTTAACAGCGTGTTAAGTTTTGGATCTGTTATTTGGAATCCTCATTACTTATAATATTTACATAACTAAACTTGAAAGTGTGCAAGAGACATTTATTAAATATTTTAATAAAAAATTATATTCGCATCAGGTCAATAATCGATCTCTTATTAAGCAAAATTTACAATTAATATTACTAGAAGATAGAAAAAAAATGTATGATGTAAAAAAATTTATTTACAAAATCTATAATAATTTTATTGACTCTACTCCAATCGTAAACATGAATTTATTTAATGTTCTAACCCACAATACTAGAAAACAAATATTATTAGGCTCTTCCTATGGGGCCTTAGTATTGCATTCGTGCAGAAGAAAAAATTTTCTTACCCCCATTTTTTAAAACTTTTTTGTCCGAAAATGCAAAAAAAAATTTTCGTCTGGACGTCTGTGTGTATATATGCCGGCACAATAACTCTAGAACGAAAGTTCTGATTGACTTGCGGTTTTGATTTTCTTGATTAATTACTTCTAACTTAGAACCTTACTGATTTTCAGAATTTTCGGTTCATCCTAACTACTTTAATATCAATTTTCTTAAAACCCGCTTATGCATTTCTTATGTGACAATTTTAGGAATTCCTAACATTCTTTACATTCCATAAATTGCAAACATTCTCTAACGACCTGTCAAACAACAGATGTTGATAGTAAAGGTGAACTTTCTAAGGCGGGTTGCGACCTTCATATTTGCTACTATAGCCATTTTGGAGGCCATTTTTATTCGAAATTAGTTGCCAAGCCTGCCAATTTATGAAAAATATATAAGCAGTTTCTTAAAAATTACTTTTTTTGGTGATGCTAACTTAAGCGTGCTACTATTTCGTCCCTAGCTACAAAAACACCTTCATCAAATTTACTGGCTATCTGACGCAACCCCATAGAATAATTATCAGGCCATTTTATTTAGCAAAAATCAGAATAATGCTTGGCTGTGCCTGTCTAGTTTCAAGATGTCAACTGTGATGTGTGAATGGCTCTTAAAGGTCAAATTATTTAAAAATGTATGCTTCTTTTGATATATATTGCAAATAATTTGTAGTGTATCTCAATTAAGGCTTTCCATAAATAAAGGTACAGAAAGACAGATAATATAATGTTCTTATACAAATCACTTTTTTATTATTTAAAAGAGAGGTAGGATATAATGCCCATTTCAAATTTGGATCAATTATGATACCGAGGTATTTTGTTGTTTTTCATTTTAATTATAAAGTTGTCATTTATTTGTTGAAAGAAGGCCTTTGTAAATTATATTGCTCTCTATGGATCTACTTTAACACAAAAATAGTTTTGTAGCTATAAGTTGCTATAACCTATCGTCTCAAAACTATTAATAATTTAAACATAGTAAGTAGTAAAACGAGGGGTAAAATAACAATAAATTAAGGGAAATAAAAATGGCAGGTTTAAAGAGTATTATCACAAGAAAGTATATCCGTTATGTTTATTTATCAAAGTATTGTTTGAGGTTACTTTTGAATACATTTATTGTTGTTTTTTTTTTAATTTCTGTAGACTGTCTATTAAATTTTTTAAACCTTTAATAAAAATTATATTTTGGGAACTTTTAGTGATGGCTTGCCGTACATGAAAGTCAGATTGGCTTCTTGTATTATAGTTGTGATATTGCGGATTATATTGAATTTTTTCTAATAGATCTGATGCGATGGTGCTGTCATTTTTATTTTATAAATAAATATCATTCATATACTGAAGATTCTGAACTGAAAGCCAATTTATTTCTTTTAACATAGTTGCAATACTCATCCTTCTGTCCTTGTGAAATTCATGACATGGTTGAACCCACATACTTTGATTTTCCCTTACTATACGGGGAATGGTCGCACTGCGCAGCTTTCTGAATGCCTTTTAAAAGGAGACAGAAAACTCCGCCATTTTGATGCCTCATTACGTGTTGCCTACATCTTGGCGCAATATTTTTAATAGGTGCGTTTTAATCATCCGCTGCTGCTTCGGAATTGTTTTAATCTGACAGGTTAAAACGACTAAACCGACAATTCCGGAAGCAGAAGCGGATGATTAAAACGCACCCGATGTGTTGCTTGCTGCTGTCAGTGTCAATAAATAATATTTTTGGAGTCACAGTTTATTGCTAAAGAATCAGCTCACTCGGACCAGTTGAAAGTTCCAAAATAACATCCACTCCAGGGATACAAATTCAGGATGCGCAATTCGATTGAGGATAAACAAAACAACAAATAAACAATAAATTGAAATATTTCGGGAATAATAACTTCAGTCATACATAGAGATAATTTCAAATAACCTAACAAATATATAAAGACGAATAATCAAAACAAATATGTATTAATTATTAAAATAAATTGGGTACAGTATAATTAAAGAAACTAAAATAGAATTTTACAAAAAAAATTATAAAATATAATCCCAGTAATTTATGGAAAACAATAAACAAAATATATGGCAAATACATTTAACAACAAAAATTTAAAGCTTTATATCTGATATAGCTAGCAGAAATATTTAATACGGTTTTTTATACATGTCCAAAATCAATGTTCTTGAATCCTTCATATGAAAATAAAATATTACAAATGATTAAAAAATTTAAAAAAACAAGCCGCAGGTATTAATTGCTATAACAACTAAAGAAATTAGTTTGGAAACAGTAACCTCTCTAACTTACTTAGTTAATATATCTACAGAAAAAGACATTTGGCCAGTTCAATTTAAAATTAAAATAATTTATTCTTTACATAAAATCGGTGACAAATGCACACCATTAAATTATAGACAGATAACTAGTATTTTTACGAAAATATTTGAAAAATTAATTAAGTTACGATTAGAATCTATTTTTTGGTAAAAACAATACATCATTAAAACAATTAATCAACAGATTATGCTATTGCCGAACTAACGAAAGAAGTGTAATTAGCTCTGGATAAAAGTAAACCATCTCTGGCAGTGATTATGGATCTTGCAAAGGCTTTCGATACTGTTGATCACCGGCAGTTATTTGAAGCCCTGCAAGATGCAGGAATAAAAGGTAATGCTTACAATTTGTTTAAAAGCTACTTATTTAATAGACAACAGTTTGTAAGAATCGATAATACAAATAGCACTACCCAACAAATAAAATACGGTGTACCACAAGACACAGACTTATTTTATTTGTATATCAACAATTTAATAATGAATCATTAGTTTTACTGATGACGAAGCTATTTTCTGCTGATCGGTGGATAGAATTAAAAGAAATTGTAGAAAGTGAATTAAAAGACATATTCGTCTGATTTACTCATAAACTTTTAACAATTAACTACATTAAAACGTTATTTTTACCAGTAGCTAGCTATGAAAATAATCTAACGGAGTATGACACCTTAGAAATAATCAGCAATATTCAGGTGCCTTTAATTCATCAAATAAAACTAAATATTTAGAAATACTAATTGATAATCATTTACGTAACTTATATTGGTAAAAAACTAGGTACCTAAATGAAATGACACGTTTATTTAAAAAATAGAAACAATATAATAGATTGTCCAACCTAATCCTAAACTACAAGCAAAACTAAACATCATCCGGATCGAAGTCTTTATCTGCATCAGAGTCATCATACGTCTCTTCCTTATCCGAATCGTCATATCGCTCGCAAGTAAAGAAAGGATCTTTGCTGTCGTTATTACAGCGACCGCATATCCATTTTTGGTATTTTATGCACTTTATCTATTCTGTACGACCCACGTAATCTTTCCAATTGATGAGACAAATTTCACATTTGGAGTTAGTGTCGCTTCTCTTTTGTCTTTGGCTTTTTTCAACTGGGAGCATGATCTTCTTCTTTGGCTTCTTGCCTTTCTTAGGGGCAGCTAGACCTAAACCTGAAGTAGATGCAACAAACTCAGTCGTAGTTTCGTCGATGCCAACAGAGGCTTCATTGGACGGAGTTAATAAATCTCTTGGTTCAGGAGTTGGCGAATCTGTAGCTAAATTTTTATCCGGTTGGATTTTTTTACCCCTCTGTCTTTTTTTACTGTCGAAGCCTATCCCTCGATATTCTTTGAAAAGATCGACGAGAGAGGCATCTAAGTGTCTACCAACAGCTTCATTGTCTATTAAAACACCGTCGGGAATTCTCTTTAACACTTGTACTGGATCAGGAGGATAAAAACCAGTCGCTTTGAAACCTGATATTAAGTTTTGTCCTTTATTTTCAGAGACTGGGAATTGTTCTTTTGGTAGATTTCCGGGGTACCGACTTTCCTTTCTCCAGGTGTCCAAAATTTGCCTCCACTTGGCTTTCATCGGGCGAAAAACAGCGATATCAAGCGGCTGCATAAGATGGGTGGCGTTGGCCAGAAAAGGGGTCATATATGTATTGTATTCTCTGCAGGAATTCATGGGCGAATTTAAGTAGCCCCCCCAAAAATAATTCGAACATTTATCGCACATCCACTCAAACATTTCAGATTTCAGAACAGAAATTAAAAAATAAAAGGAAACGTGCCATTTGAATGATTCTGCAATTTTACATTTAGTTCAGGAGACAGTGAATTTTTTTCGTATTCATTTTTCCAGTCGGTGTATATGAAAAATAAACTGTTCTCTTAGTGACAAAAACAAAATTTTTGAGTCTGACACTTATTTTCCCAGTCATAATTATTTTACATTTACTAAACTAGAACATAAAGCTTATAAAAATAGCAGTTTGGATTATCTCAGATAGTGGAAAGTGAGTGTGGCAGAAAATTGAGCATATAAATTTATACAATCATGAACTGTTTATAATAATAAGTCTGGCTGATTTACGAAATTGGCTAATGAGTCTGGTAATATCTTCTAAATGGAAAAAATATAATATTTTTGCTTTTATTTTTCCGGGTTTGAAATTTTGTCACGTGATAGATTAAATTATAATTTTACACCTCCATTTTATAGCCAATCAACTGCTGTTATTTTAAAACACTTCCATGACAACCAGAAACATTTCCGGAAATTTTTCTTTTGGTGGGTACCCTGAACGAAATTATACTAACAATTTTTTTGACAGTTGAGCAGCTCTTTCATGCATATACAAAATTTGCCATTTCAGTGGTTAATATTTTATTTAATACCAATTATAACTAGGTAGAAATACACTACATTTATTTTATGTAAAATAATAATTAGGTTTTTCGCGTCAACTAAACGACTTCAAATATGACAAATGGTCATGGTATGGCCACAGCATATAAAACATATGTTTTATATTCTGTGGTATGGCTACCTTTGAAAATTTGATTTTAGTCGTTTTAATGCATGTCTGTCAAGTTTTGAAATTTGGATATTTTGGTGTAAAACTTTCTTACCCAATACCAAACGTGCCTAAATTATTATCAGTAAATTTTTGCACACTCACACATATTTTAAGAAAATTATCCATCTACTTAGGATAAATTTCAAAATATTCGTAAGTGAAAATACACGTCTTGCTGACAATTACAATTACGGGGGCCTGCCAGACTCACAAGTAGTGTCCGACCGAAGGTTTGGTTACAGTTTCGGCCAACTTTGGCTTTAAATAATAGTTTCGACTGCAGTTTCGGTTTCGGCGGTAAACTGGCCGAAACTGCAGCTGACAGCGAAACTACTTTTAAAAGTTTTCGTATCACAATTGGTTGTGTCCGGCACAATGGCGACTGTGCCGGGTGTTATTCCTACACAGTGCACGTACACACAAACTTCTTCTGCTTTGTTTCAAGTGAACATGTCAATAAATTTATTAATGGCTTCTTTTAAGCACATAAATAAATAGGTAATAAGTAAATGTAGCTAAAATTTATAATACGAGTTAATTAGTCTAAAACAAGGATTACAATGAGATAATGCAAATTTCAATAAGAGATTGCCTTAAAAGAAAGTTTTTGTTTTTGTTTCGGCCGAAACTAAGAAAGGAGCCGAAATTTGGTTTCTGTTTCGGTTATAAAACCGTATTTCGGTCGGACCTGAAAAGCCAGGTAGTTAAACGAGGAGAGGAATAGTAATCGAACGTGCCGAATTTAGCGCGCCTGACGGTCATTAGACGAGTCTGGCAAGGCTTTCGGGGTGTTCCACATTAGCCAGATTGTATTTTAAGATGTTATCATAATATATATTTTTTTAGTAGTGAGAACACTTGTAACAGGGATCCTTACTGGACATTGCCAACTAAAATGACACCTTAGTAAACTGAGAGTAGTAGAAGATCTTCATTCACATTCTAACTAAATGTGTAGCACTTCAGAATCCAAGGGCACTATACCTAGGAGCATATCAAATAGAAGAGGGAGATTTACCTAACTTGAAGCCACTCCAAATCCTACACTTCCTTGAGAAGATATAATTGGAAGGATCTTTATGCGCGATTCAAGCTAAGTGATACGCCCTCTGGAGGAAATTTTTAGAAGGTCCCTATAAGTAGGATATCGTTCAGTGTTGCCAGAAGTAGCAAAATTTCGCTACGTCGTCGGATTTTAGCTCTTGAAGAAGTGGATAAGACCTTTTATTTAAGAATCAATATTTGTGTATAGTAATATGTAATCATACTCTTTATTTATTTAAGGACTTTTTTATAAAACCGATTTATTATATTAATTTTTTTTTTTTAATTTCAGTTCATTTATTAATTTTGTTTTAAAATCAGTTCATCATTTGGCAACGTGTTCATTGTTTACATTTTAATTTGTATCAATTACAATTCGAGTTTTTCTTACTTTTTAGATTTAAATTTGTTTATTTCTTATAGTATGTGATAGTGTTTATGTTAAAAATGAAATCTGCGAAAAAGTCCCCCGCAAATTGCAATCTATATGGTGTTAATGTCAAAATCAAAACTGAAGTATTCATTATTTTCCAAGTGCAAGTCGTAAAATTTAGTTTTGTACCATAAATGGATATCTACAAATTCACAATATTGAAATTTTGCAAAACTTTGTTTAGAATGGATATATGATATTTTATCCATTTTCATAGATTCGCCAGAATTTTTTTACTTAACTTCAGTAGGTATACCTCTAGAACTATTATATATTATATGACTAGGGCTAGGGCTTTAGCCCCCCAGATCTGATGACATAACTTCGCCCATGTACAGGATTGAATCACTTTTGGAGAAAAATGATTTGCTAATTTGTCTCCCACGACAATAGTTGTTGCGAACTAATTTTGAAATACCAAATTTCAAAAAGGTTCATATCGAACCACCCGCTTGAACTGTTTGCATATTTAGTTCCTGGAGGACCCCCTTTACTCCAATTTTCGTACATATTAGATGCTTTGTAAATAACCATGGGGGGAAGCAGATCCCCTCTAGCATAACCACACACCATAATGCTAATAGCGGTACGCGAATGACTCTGTACTCTTTCAACCCTCTTTGTGCTGCGTGGAATAACAACTTTCTTGGATCCGGGGTCATCCGTAATATTAGTCTCGTCGTAGTTGTATATGTTGTAATCCTCTACATCAGCAAGAGCCTCTTGAATATTGTTGAAAAATGCCATAATGTTGTCCTTATCAACAGACGCTCTAGACCTCTTGATATTTGACGCCAGTCGAACTGACAAACGGTTCCTGGAAATGAAACTATTTAGGAAATCATCTCCTGGGAGATTGGTTTTGAATGTTCTAACAGTTTTTTCTTGTTTTTCAAGGTATTTTCCAATGAGCATCCTTACGTCATACCTAGTTAACGGGAATCCCCAACTGGCAACAATTCCAAGAGTTTCCATAATGGTGGCCTCTTCCGCGTCCGATAGAACTCTTGGGTGACCAACTGGGTATCATTTCTGTATTTCTTAACCCTGGGGTCCTTTCATACTTTCGCACCATTTTTAGTCAATTTTACTTGTAACAAACGAGAAATAACTAACAAAAAAAAAAAAGGAAAAAGCATTGCAAAAAAGTAAATAAAAAATAAAACACGGGGTGGGGTGCTCAAATAGCCCCGAGATGCCCAAGTAGCCCCGGTTTACGGTATATGGACAAAACCGAAGTAATACAAAAATATTTTTTAAAAATTAAATTAAAAAGGGCGTACTTACCCATCTGACCAATTATATAAAGAAACAAAACCCTTTTTTTTATAGCAATCTAAAAATTTAGCACATAAATATGGAACAACGAGACTCAGGGGCCTCAGGGCAATGAATTAATTTGAGGAATCAGCATTCCGTAATACAGTAGGACAAAAGTCATTTGTTTTTAGCACCCAAGGTTATAAATTCACTATCCATAAAAATATAATTATATCTGTTTAGAAAGAAACTAAAAAAACATACTGTCTATAAATAGAACAAATATAATCGATTTAACAAATTAACAAAAACTAAAAATTACCTTTTTCTACGTTCATGCAAAAAACAAAACTTTAATGAACTATATTTAGTGAAAAAACTGGTTCTTTATTGCACTAGTGCAATAAAAATTTTATTGCACTCATCTGTCATTTTACTACAGCGTTTTATGATCATGACAAACATATATATTCAAATCAACGCCAAATATTTAGTCAATTTTAATTTTCTGTGTTACGTTTTAAAAACTATTGCATATTTTATATTATTTTCAATCATTTAATAAATAAATTAATAAAAAAATGTATTTTATTAAAAATGTCATTAAAAATTATGAACACAAACGTAAATAAATGCCTCAAACAAAGGTACACGATCACAGCTACTATTTTTTGGATTTTGCATGAACGTAGAAAAAATGTTGTATGCAACTCGTGCAAAAAGTGTTTATTGCACTCGACGTGTTGTCCAACTTGTTGCATAAATAACTATTAAAGTAGTTACCTACCTACAAATAAAAATTATTAAATGTATATTTTCATATTTTCTTGTAATAATAACAATTATTATTATTTATATCTATTTTTATTATTAATTAATGTTATTATTATAATCAATATTATTATTATTAAATATTTAAATTTAAAAAAAAATAAATAAATACTTGTAAAGAGAAAAATGTCAACAATTATGTTTTTATCTAATAAATTTTAATTTTAACTGTTAGTAGGTACAGCAAAAATATTTAATTATATTTTAAACATAATATATCGCACTACTTTATTTCAACTGACTTTTGTAATTTAGTTATAGTAGCATTTACGTCGAATATTATTTACGTTTTCCACTCCATTGGTTTACACTGTATAAATAATGTCTAATATTAAACCCTTCGCTGTAAAATTCTATGCATTATATTTTATTTTACATTAGGGCTACCCAAAATATCTTTAGGAAATTATCCCCACAATAAAAATATTTTTACCCACCATATCAAACCGATCTTTTTTAAAAAACATGCCCGTTGAAATAAATTAGAAACTCATTCATCAAATGCGTTTTTGTTTTCTTCCAATTCTGCAAAAATTTAACACGCTTCACGTGACGGAAAATAGTAGGTATGTACAAGATATTAAAGCTCAAAATAAATTTGAAAAGTTATCAAAATATGAATGGTGTCCTATTGTTACGAAATTGCATTCACAATACAGGGGTGTCAACCCGCGATGACACAATGATATACTGGCCATTTTGAATAACATATGTTTGGCACTGAGGTGAATTTGATATAGATCCCAGCTTGTGGTTGATAGAACAGGAAATTTAACAATTTATTAAAAATATAAATGTTACCAGGTGGGTATTAGGGAGTTATTGTCTTCAAAAGTATACAATTTAAAATTATATTCCACACAAAATTTAAAATGAAGAAAAATATTTTTTACGTTTCATAACATTCACGGAAAAAAAATTGTAGGACAAATTTCTAGAATTGTAGATTTTTTCTCTACAATAAATAGTACATATAGGGACAGAGACAATTTGTAGTAAAAATTTCCAAATATTTGTGGAGAATGTATTATAGAGTTATTATCTACAATATTTAGTAAAAAGATCCAAATGCATCATAAGAATTGTTCTACAAATTGTTATAATTTTTGCTATTCATTGTATGAATTTATATTAAAAATATATTGCGTTTTATAAAAATAAATACGAAAATTTTACACAATAAATAGTAAAAATTCATTTTTAATAAAATTTGTAGTATTCCATAATTATTATAATTATAACCTAGAAAAAAATGTTCCTTAATAAAATATTAAATTTATTGTTTTAATATACAAGATACAAATTCTTAATTACATTATGTAATAAATAACAGTAATAATAGCGCCCTCAAGTCTCAGTTGGCTTTTCTGCACCTGAAAAATATGAAATAAAAATTAATACCAATTGAATTGTTCATACCCTTAAAACGGGGATATTTATCACAAAAGTGTAAAGACACTGATTTGGATATTAAATGACTAAGTCAGATAACTAACAAAAATGAGAAAGTAGGTATGTCACAATTAAGACAAAAAATATCATTGAACTTGGTACAAAATTCGATCGTTGAGCACAACATTCGATCGTTGGCCACAACTATTTTTTTTAAATAATCTACTAAGGTTATTTAAATTAGTTATCTAAAGGTAAATTACTCAGAAACAATAATAAATGTACTTACTACCAATAGAATTTATTATTAAAATTTTCTCAAACGCATCGGTGCGTATAATATAATAATGTGTTATAGGTACTCGTATATGTACCATGCTTTGTTATGTGAACATGGCGAACGGCTACTGCTGTCTGGCCGTTTATGATCGACGTCAGAAAACGTTGGCCAATAGCAGAATTCTGTTTTGTTCACATTTCTACAATATTATAGAATATTTTTGAAGAAGGGATGTAAAGTATTACTATTTTTTGTGGAGAAAATTACTATTTTTTGTAGAGAAAATTACTATTTTTTGTAGAGATAATTATTAATATTTGTACAAATTTTTACAGAAGTTAGTAGTAGTAATTACGATAATTGTAATAAATTTCTACTTTTACAAACAATAGTAAAATATACTAAACATTGTGGACTTCTTTCCTATTGTTGTAGCATTTTATTCGACAATTCAATTGCTACAATAATTAATAGTTTTTAACTATAAATTGTAGTAAAATTTTCTACAAATTGTTAAGTATTTTTCTACAAGTCTACTACTACAACATTGTAGTAAAATTTTCTAGTCACATTTTTTTCCGTGTTGTTTTACAAAAGTGACAATGATTACTAAATTTAAAAGTTTAAAAACAAAAATATAATAATAATAAAATGTCTTTATTTGTTAAACGTACAATACATTTGAACCTAGAAGTCGAAGATTAGTTTAGAGCTATTCTTTAACTTCTAAGATTACATAATAATAGCAAATACAAAAAAAAATAAAATACTTTTTTTAACGAAAAAAAAAATATTTAATAAATAAATATTGAAAATAGGATTATTGAAAAATATAATTAACAACAACAATAAAGAAATAAAAAAAGGCTACTGTCTAGCTAAAAAATTTTCTTTTGCAGTTCGCCTAAAGAAATACCACGATTTCTTGCAGTTTAAAAAGTTAAAAGAGTTATACAATTTGACGGCGTTATATGTAAAAGACATTTCAAACATTGCAGATTAGTGGTGAGGCATTGTAAGGGTGTAATGTCTAATGTTACAAGTATGCATAGAGCTCCTAACCAAAGGTTTCTCAAATAAATAGACAGGCTTATGTGTTTTTACTAAACAAATTGCAAATTTTTATCCATTTCAGCTGAGTAAACTGAGGTGAAATATGATCAAATTGGCGCAGATTAAAAATGTATCTACAACAATTGTTTTGAACACGTTGGAGCTGGTTTTGAGAGACTATCTAAACAGGGAAAATAAATCGGAATACCATAGTTCATTGTAGATAGTACGAGAGATTCACAAAGCTTTTTGCGCATTTTAAAGTTTAGTTTTGCTATAGAATAGAACCGCAGTGGTTTTAGATGGATTTATACTTAAATTGTGTTCTTTAGAATACTGAGAAATCAATTGCAAGTCAGCATTAATTTAATTATTAATATTATGAATATTAAGAGATTCAAAGCAATGTAAAAGCTGGGTATCACATGCATGTAAAAATGGTTTTGAAATGTATCGAAAACAATAACAAAACACAATAACTTCCTACAAGGCCATCGTCACCAGCTGAATCGCTATTAGCGAAAAAAGCCAAGCAATGATTCAGCAAAATCAACCGGAACTCATGGAAACAATGGAACAAAATCAGGCTTTGTTCAACGAGAATCAAGCCAAAACCCAAAATGAACAGCTATTGTTTAAAGCATAGACTTGTGAAAAACAAAAATGGAAAAATATGAAATTACAGTCAATCAGATGCAAATACAAATCGAAGTGATCCAACAAAAAATTTGAACCTCAGAAGGTAACTTAACGAAGAACAAATAATAAATATAATAATACTCTCCCTGTACAGAATACTACACGGATTGAGAAGAACTGAGATATAAAGCAGAGTAGATCAGAGTTAGAAACACCAAAAAGAAAGAAGAAGAGACAGTGGTTCGCCAGAGGTGCTAACAGATGAGGGAATTAATAAATGATGATGGTTGGTGAGGTTTTCCGGGTTTTCCTCACCTGTAAGTCAAATGGCACCATCAATCATCTTTAAGTCGCCTCGGAGCGCCACGGCAAATAATAATAATAGCCGTCCCTTTGCCCGCACAAGCTCAGTTTTTGGGGTTAAAATTCACTCGTAAGGGGGTGAATTAGGAAGAGTATTATTATTATTATTATTATTATTATTATAATTACTACTATTATTATTATCAAACTAAAAATTAATAACACTAAACACCCTCCATTTTTAATTAGCAAACTATAAAAATATCACATGTTATCAGATTACTTAATACAAAACAAAATAAAGTATCAAGCTACCACCGAATCAGGAGGTTATTTAAAACTACATATTATTATAGATCTTTTACACAAACGCCGAACAATACTGAAATGAAATGGTTTTTATTTGAAAATAAACAGTCAAGACCATTAGAGGCAGTTGTTAGAAAATTGCATCAGTCTTGTTAACCTGAGAAAATCAAAGAAGACATGAAAAAAGGTTTAAAATACTTAAAGTAAGTCAGCTACTGAGCAGAAAAGATAAGACCGATTATAGTATTTAATATTGCCTTTAACAAAGATGAAGATGTCAAAATTGCGGGATTAAGTAAATACTGTATTTGAGAGTGCAAATAGAAGCCTACAAAAAACTCCACTATTAACCCAATATAAACGATGCAAAAATATAGGAATCTCCAAAGTTCTGCAAAAGGGAACCTAGTTGTGTCAAATGCGCTGAAAAATACTAAACCCACGATGGTAAAAAAAGTTACAAGTACTTCACCTAAGTGCATACACTGTGGAGGAAGGATACCCAGCTAAGTACAGAGGTTGCACCACTGTAAAGGCTTTGCAGAGTATAAGAAACAAAATTACAAATCAGAAAGGCACAGTTATTCAAGTGAATCGAGAAAATCTAGAGAAAACTGTAAGAAAGCAACAAACATTAAATGAGGTTAATATACCTTATGCCTGAGTAGCAAGTAATGAAATACCACCGACAGTAGACAGCAGTACTGATCCAACAACTTCAATGCTGCAAAAATTTGGTAAAGAATTTAACAAAAAAGTTTTAAAAAGACTGGACAGAGTAGAAAATAATACTAACAGACGATAAAACACAAAACGTCAAAACTCCTAGACTACCAAACCTTGTGTATCTGGTGCCCTAGTTATTTGAGTATTTAGATTCGATGCTAACTTAGTTTATCTTTTTTAATTCTTCAACCCTTCAATGGTCACCTACATGGCATCGTTGAAGGTACATCACATCACATGCACTTAGACCCTCGTTTCCCACAGGTGTTAAGTTAACTAGTAACGGAAACCCCGCTAATGCAATGTAATTAAAAATGATAAATAAACTGAAGGTTTATTGTGAAAATGTTGTCGGTTTAAATTACTGAAACAAATGCCAGTGAAATCAGGATGCGCTAACAAACCGAAGAAAATTTTGAAAAACAGAAAAAAATCTGTTTTGGGCGCGACCTCTGGATCTGCGTTCCAACGTCATAACTGCTAGATCACCAGAGCTTCTTGGTTGGTCTTGGTCTTGCACACTTGGTCTTGGTCTTGCAAGCCTTCAGCTGGTCTTGGTCTTGAACAGCTAGGTCTTGGTCTTGCTGCAAGAGTCTTGTGAGTCTTGTATTTTCTGGTAAATCTTAAATACTGCTACTTTGTACACAAAAAACGTGTTGCTGTTCTGTGAATTATAGTATTTTACAACATTTTCCAGCACCAAAAAGAGTTTTTATGATATCACTTAAGTGTTCTCTGTTTGTAGTTAATAATGAAACACCCTGTATAAATTATTGCCATTAGAGGCTTAATGCACATTATAAAATCAGGAACTACTAAGCAAACAGTAAATATAGTTATCTTCTAAAGCTTGTGGTTTGTAATTGTAAATAAACCACATATATTTTTTATTTAAACCTTTTTTATTAAACGTTTCCAAAAATATTATTTTTTTGTTTTTAAGTATAAACTTAATGTACAGCATGTAAAAAGCTGTAAACAGTTTTAAAAATTAAAATTATAAATGTGTCAATTAGTAATTTTTATATGATGTATACTTGAATACGAAAAAAGAATAAAAGCTTTGTTCTGAATAATTTTTTACTTTATTCTTTAATAATGTTAACATTTATTTTCAGTAATAATATTAATTCATAAGAATAATTCAAATATTATTCTATTTAAATTCATGCCTGTTATGTTAAGACTAAATAATTCCTCATAATTTTTAAGAATATTATTAATATTTTCTTGTATTTTATTTTTTATAATAATAAAATCGAGACGAGATAAAACATAAAACGAACCGAGAAGAGACAAGGCTCTTGTTTCAAAAAAATATATCTCGAAATTTCGAGACGAAACGATATAAGGTCCTATCTATAGTCTCGTGTCAACTCTAGTTAACCGCAGTAAGAAACTAAATATAAATGAAGTTTTAAATGACGTTCAAATTATAACATTTCGCAACCTATCTTTATGCAATCCATGGCTGGCGAATATCTCGCATTGAACAAACAAACGGCTTTAAATGTATATTTATTATTTTACACATTTCTAAAGACACACCCTATATATCGAAAACCAAGGTTTTTCGAGACGAATGTTTATATACTTACCTTTTATTTTCAGGCAACAATTAAAGAACGCAATACCGCAAGAGTCTTTCGCAAGAGTCGTGGTCTTGCTTAAGTCTTGCACCACACTTGGTCTTGGTCTTGCACACTCGATCTAGGTCTTGGTCTTGCAAGCTTTCAGCTGATCTTGGTCTTAGTCTTGTATAGACCGCAAGACCAAGACCGCAAGACCAAGACCAATTTCGCTCATCTCTAGAGTCTATCAAAGATCAGAAAACCTACATATTGGCCAAGCGATATAAATAAAATACCGGACCTGCTGGACTTTTTTATGTCCAGAAATATTGCAACAAATTTTATAGAAGATGTTGTTAAGTGAAAATATTGTCACTAGAGAACTCAATCCCACACTGAGATACAAATTCTTTAAAAGTTTTCTAATGAATAGAAAAGAGGGAGTAAAAATCAATATGCATATTAATAAAGCTACAACTTGTAATTACGGCGTATTATAAGGCACAGATCTGGGTCCCCTACTGTTCACAATTTATACAAACGAATTACTTCAGGTACAAAGTTCTGGAACTCTTGTCAATATTCACAAATAGTTTTAATCGAAATATTTAACAACGAATATTTGAAAAACAAAAATAATACCAATAACATAATGGCCCTTCCATTGGACTCACGACATTGGCAGTGAGAACCTAATTAAAGAACATTCCCTTTAATTCAATTCAAGATGTGATGAAACAAAAAACTATAGAGTTGCCAGGGAGGTAAACTAAAGTATTTCCATACTTTCCTAAACCAATGGTAGATGATTTTTACCACGAAGACTTTTTTACTTATTCAGAGAAGTTTCCGTGCAGGGATTATTGTAGTATCGCAAAAATTTAGTGACAATTTTATCAAAGATAAATTTTCAAGCGGATGTATATATAATAAAAAAATATATATAAAAAGCAACTCTCTTTTCTTATGTCACAAATAAACATTTAATTTTACAAACTTAATTTCCGTACTAAAACTCAAACTACACCGAAACAGATTAAATGAGTTAAAACGTTTAAGCACATAAAGAATCCCAGTGAGCAAAAGTAAAATCTTGGGAAATAAGTTACGAAACACGTTTGGACCAATGATTTAGAGAAGTTAGAAGTCGGTCTCGACTGTAATGGTGTTCCATCGATTTTACATTAGGGGTTTCTTTGTACATTATACTTTATACAATCTAAAGTTGGATATGCACCCGGTTAGAGAGTTATGTTCCTAAAAAAAGTCGGAAACTTCGTAGATGGAGAGCGGGAAAAAACAGATAATGGGAAATAAATTTGCAGGAGTTCGTGTTGTGATATTTTTCACATTATAATTAGCTTAAGTATATTCTTACTTCGGAGGGTGAATAACGTAGGACCCCCTAATGGATCGCGGCCAATTCGTTGGTCCTCCCTCTCTGCTTTCGACACAAAGTTTTTAATGATAACAGGACTTTTTGACAACCCTGCACTCGGAGATAATAACATTTATAAACGAAGACTATCATTTTTTTCTTATCGCAAAATAATAATCATGTACATAACAGTTTATAGTGAATCATTTCAATGAGTTTTCTTGAAAGCATAGGTGATTCCAGAATTTTTGTCTGGGACCCAATTTTTTAAATATTTCAAATATTTCATAGGAAAAAACTCCCAAAATTGTGAGAATAATTATTTTTTAAAGTAATTTTAGGGAGAAATTAAGAATTATTAAAAAATAATTTTCACTGGTCTTCAGTGGTTTTGTTGTCCTAGATATAAGATTGATTTTGGATATAGTTATGCTTACAATTCATGAAACCATTAATGGTTTCGTAAGATTTGCTATCGTTTTCTTTTAAATCTTTATTTTCATTTTACATTACAAAAATCGAAAAACAAGAAACAAAATAGCAGATACATTTATAATGTCAGTTTTGTTTTGAAAAATTAGGATACATCAAAGTAAACAGAGAAAAATGTCGAAAACATATGTTAAATTTCCATAAAACGCCTTTTATGAGCTTTTCTTTTATAATTTTTCAGAAGACAATCCCTTTTTAAAGACTAGCAGTAATCTAGCATCATGTGACAATCCCATCGGCCCTGATACCTTTCCTCCATCACTTTTAGATCCTGGTGGAACCGCTCTTCCTGTTCGTGTTTTATGGTTACCTAGGAAATTTTCAACTACCAACACAAAACTTTTCCAAGCCTTACTTTCCGGAACAGTCATAACTTTAATAAAATCTGTGTATTTTATCAATTGCCGTATTTGAGGACCAATAAATATTCCACCTTTCAACTTTTCCATACTAAGCTTCGGTAATTTTCTACAAATGCAAATAAAACGCTTTTACAAATTGCTTTATCATTTCTAATTTAATGTATAATGGTGGAAGTATGATTTTGTTTCTGCTCACCAACGGCTCCCTTATTATATTGGCTTTACCGAAAATTAAAAAATTTCTTAAAGGCCAAACATCTTGTTCCCAATGTAGTTGCTTTGCTCTACTGTCCCACATACAAATAAAGCAAGGGTATTTCGTGTATCCACTTTGTTGACCTAGTAAAAAATTAAGCATTTTCAAATCCACACAAATCGGCCATTGATGCTCCGAGTAATTAATTTTTTCTAAAACTAATTTTACATTTTCATATTCTACTTTGAGTTTTGTTGAATGGGCAATTGGAATTGATGCAAATTTATTTCCATTGTGCATTTTACAACTGTCAATAAAAAGGCGCCACTCAGTAGGTTTGTATTCTTTTAAACCCATGTCTAAAAGCAGCTTCGCAATATCATTACAGTAACCAGTCCTTCATTTTCACTAAAAATTGTAATAACTCACTTTCTCGCGTTGTTGTAATTGTTACTGTTGGTGTCAATAAATTTTTTTCTTTCAATCTTAAGGCTAACAGTTCTGATCCTTGTTTTGATATAATTGAGATCACTAAATCACTGAGTTTATTTTGAGAAAATAACTTTGGCGTAGACATTTTACCCTCCCATTCACTTCTACTGGTAGACTGTCCATATTTCTGTGAATTTGGCAACATTATTGTTTCTGAGAGCATGCGAACTATTTTTGAAATGTAAATAAGCCAAGGGAGATTTTCACTTTGTAGAACAGGAAATTTTGTAGACTGTAAGTCTGGATATGTCCACGTTTGATTTCGATTAAAACCTTTAGCATCTGCTACGCATAAGCAACAATCATCAAAATTATTCTTAGGCTCCATCCAGATCATAGGAATACCAAAGTCTAACCCAGAACGTTCTCCTTTTTTCCACAACCGTAACCTTTATGAGGAACCCATGATTTATCTAGTTTGTCCATTGTAAAACCGAAATATTCAGCATAAGTCTCCTTGACAAAGTCTGTGATATTTTTTTTTTGTGTTTTTGTCATATCAACACCGCAAATATAACAAAATGAATCACTACTATATTTACACTTTCTTCGTGACAAACTCATGTTCTAAAAGACAAGACCAATATTAGAGTGGACAATCAGTAATTGAAACAAAATATTAACACATGACAACTTATCCAGATTCACGTGTAAGTACTTCAATATTATCAAATAACTGAGATCTCAGCTGTTCTGCGGAGCAAGTGTTCTGAGATTGGGGATCAAGTAATGTTTGTATGCGCGAAAAAGTTGCGCAGAAGCCTAATTACTAACAGGCCGAAAATTGTTCAAAAATATATAAAAATCATAAAAAACAAGAGCACATTCAGTAGTAATATATTCGTAATTTGGGCACTTGAAAACATACAAGTTTGCAAAGATACCCAGGGCAACAAAAAAAAAATTGTAGAGCTGTGTTTTGTTTATCGAAACCAGCCTTTTAAGATCTAATGCAGTATATTGAGCCTCTTCTACTGTCACTAAGAAGAGTCCCAGCTTTAACTAAAGTAGAGAAAGTGTTAGTAGCTTAATTTTGGAACAGGTAGTTATCAAGCTGTTTAATGTTAAGGAATTAGTCAGCCTACAGTAAACAGATGTGTTAAAGAGGTGATCGAAGCCTTGAGTCATCCAGCCATATTTAACCGTTGGGTTAAATTTCCAAGTACAATTCATGAACTGCAAAACAACAGAAGGGCATTTTTCAATAAATTTAAAATAATTTATATTATGTAGGACTTACAATAACAATAGACTCGTCAACACAGGGATCTCCTGTTAGAGCGGTTTCTCCTAAAATGTTTATTATTTTTTGGTCATGATTACTTTTGCGCTTATAATCGAGGTCCTCCTTCTGTTCCACGGGAATGATTATTAAATACTGTGTGCTTTTTTCCATTTTTTTAAGACCTTACCATGTCCGAAAATGATGACATAGCAACAACTACATCATATTGAATTTGAATAAATCACATAATACACTCATTAAAACAACTTACTTTTTTCCACTGAATAGACGTTTTTGATGTCCCCGGTATAGAACATTTTTTTTTAATCATGTCCTTTTTTGCGCTTATTTGTGGGTAAAAGTATTGGAAAACTTTCCTTTTAGAAGTTCCTCGTCATCCTCAAGGAATTTTAAGAGGTATTTCTTTCGAGCGCCACTCCTAAGCTAATTTTAGCAATTTTTTCTTATTTAATAAAAAATCGTAAAATAAAAACAACAAATAAGTCAAATAACCTCAAAACTAGAACCAATCTCCCACTCACTGCCTTGCTGGATGGAGCTGGCAACTCATCAAATGGAAATAAGACCAGTAAATCCTGATATTTGATTGGTTCAGGACATGAAATGCCTGAATTTACCTGCGAGAAAGGTAACTTTTGTAATTCCCTAGAATTTAAATTCCTATTTATTTAAGAATAGGACTGGCGGTTCTCAAGAGATTTTTTTTGTCAATCAATTCTCTGGAGAAATAATTCCTACGATTTCAGGGATTGGGTCCCTGGGGTAGCTAATATGTAAAAGCTATTTTAGTAGAAAATAAAAATTGTTTAAAATATACTTAAACAAATTAATAAGTTAACAAATTGACATCAAGAATAAAAGTTTTAAGAGTGAAAACATTGAACTAAAGAATGCTAAAATTTTGTTATTATCAGATGAAAATGGAAGAGGTTGGACAAGGAATTAAGAAAATGTTTTTTATCAAGAAATTGCGTCAATTGAGATAATTTTAAAACCAGGGGTAGAATTCTCGAGTCTCGCATGAAAATTGTCGCATACCAAATTCGTATGGTTGTTAAAAATACATATTTAGGGGTGCGTTTAAGCCTATGACGCCGGAGTTTTAGAAAACTGAAATTTTTAGTGAATATAGTCGTGAAGTACCTTATTAAATCCCACTTAGTCAGAATGTGGCACAAATCGCCGTTTCCTCATAAAATAATAATAAACTTTTAGGGGTGATTTTTGACCTATGACAGTAGTAGATGAAAGTAGTCCTCAAATAGCAGATTAAATCCCAAATAACCAGAATATAACAAAACATATAAATTTCCCGTAAAAAAATAATACCTATTTAGGGGTGCGTTTAAAGCTATAACGCCGGGGTTTTAGAAAACCCCAGGGGTAGTATTCTCGAATGTCGAATACCTCGATTCGCATGCAAGATTAGTCAAATGTCGAATAGCAAGTAGGTGATTTTTTTAAAAAGTGTATCCTCGAAAACAGGATACGACAAATGTCAGGTGAATTCAACACGAGTGGTCTAAATAAAGTGCTTGAATTTAAATTCGTATGCGACTTTATGGACCGTTAATATGGACGAGGCATATTTTGATAAAATTAACATTTGGTGGCTGTTGGAAATCAAAACATTATTAAAGAGTGACAGCATAGAAGGAAGAAGTTTATTTATAAAAATCCATTTGGAATTAACGATGTGTTATAGTGTTATTTATCAAGCATTTTCGACTGGATGGATTTTTATAAATAAACTTCTTCCTTCTATGCTGTCACTCTTTAATAATGTTTTGATTTTCAACAGCCACTAAATGTTAATTTTATCAAAATCTGCCTCATCCATATTTACGGTCCATAAGGTCGCATACGAATTTAAATTCGAGCACTTTAGACCACTCGTGTTGAATTCACCTGACATTTGCCGTATCCTGTTTTCGAGGATACACATTTTAAAATCACCTAGTTGCTATTCGACATTTGACTAATCTTGCATGCGAATCGAGGTATTCGACATTCGAGAATACTACCCCTGGGGTTTTCTAAAACCCCGGCGTCATAGGTTAAAAAGCACCCCTAAAAGAATAATATTTTTTATGAGAAAACGGCGATTTGTGCCACATTCTGACTAAGTGGGATTTAATCAAGTACTTCACCACTATATTCACTGAAAATTTCAGTTTTCTAAAACCCCGGAATCATAGGCATAAACGCACCCCTAAATATGTATTATTTTTTTACGAGAAAATTATGCGTTGCGCCATATTCTGGTTAGTTGGGATTTAATCTGCCACTTGACGACTACTTTTCCTAAAAATAGCGGTAATTTAAAACCCCGGCGTCATAGGTTAAAACGCACCCCTAAAAGATTATTATTTTTTTTATAGGAAACGGCGATTTGTGCCACATTCTGACTAAGTGCGATTTAATCAGGTACTTCACGACTACATTCACTGAAAATTTCAGTTTTCTAAAACACTGGCGTCATAGATTTAAACGCACCTCTAAATATGTATTTTTAACAACCATACGAATTTGGTATGCGACATTTTCCGTGTGCGACAATTTTCATGCGAGACTCGAGAATTCTACCCCTGGAGCAGAATTTAATAGAATACTGGAAGATATTGGAAATCTTACTAAAAACTTTAACTACAATGATTATGTAGTTATTATAGCAGGAACAAATGACATATTAAAACATTAAGAATATTAGTTAAAAATTAAAACAGTGCATGCAAAAAGTCCAATGTATTATAGATGTACAATGGCTTTCTGTTAAAATGTTTTTTCTCTACTTAGCTTTAACATCCATCTACAAAATTAAACATGGACTGGTTCCTCTTATTTGCTTGATAAAATCAGTTACAACTTTCGTATTTCACAAGCTTGAAGTAAACAGTGCCAAAATACAATATTTTTTAAGGAACTTCAAGCTTTTAATAACTTACTCCTAGAACTTAGAAATGTCGCCTCATTTAATACCTTTCATATAAATTAAGAGATTGTAAGTTAATGAGCCCGCATCTGTGATTTTTTCTGTTTAAAGTGATATTTTATGTCTTATATTTTAGATATATATATATTTATTTTTTCTACACCCACATGGATATTAGCTTAACTACGCACATATTAGAAAATGAAAAAGTATGCTATTGCCTTCAACTGAACGAATATATTTCATATCCATTCTAGGTAGTGAGAACACAAAATTAAATCCACCAATAACCGTTCATATTTTGATCAACCCACTGCTATTATTTTTAATATTTTAAATAAGTGACAATTCTGTCAAACTAATTGTCAGTATATTTTTTAGTTATTGAGATTAAACATACATTAAAATGGGTTTTTCTTGTGTAGAATCTATAAATAATAGCATTTTCGTTTTTATTTCGTCTATAATTATAAATAATTTGTTAATTTAAACAAAACTATATGAAGTCAATTTAATTACGAGTATTAAAGCAACTAAAATAAAAGAATAGGTGCTCTTGTGCTTAGCGTTCTTGCCTTCCACACTGAAGACTCAAGTTGGATTCTCGGATGGGGAAAATGAAATGAATTTTTTTCTTTTTTTTTTTTTCGTTTATTTTATTTTAAATATTATTAAAAGTCATAAATTATTTTAAAATTAGTTATGTTGTCTTAATAACCTAAAATGTTTTTCTTATTTGTAAATTTTTGTTAATGGGTCGTAGAAAAAATATTCTGTACAACTCGAGTGAATTGTCCACATCGCACTCAAATTTCGTCTCCGTGCGATATGGCCATCATATCCACTCTTGTTTTACAAACTAATTTTTGTAATGTGCTATTAGCTTTGCTAAATAAAGGAGAAGTATTTTAATTGGTTATTTAAAAAATTCAGGAAAGAAAATTAGTTAAAACAAAACGAATCAAATCAATACACAGATCTTTTTTATAAATATTTATTCTGCTAGATTTCTGACATATTTTATTAAATATCTATTTTCTCGTTATCTATATGGAAGTCAGAATAAAGGTTAATTTAAGTTAGGAAAGTAAGCCCATCTTTTCCATTGTAATTTTTTAAATAGTTTTGAAGGGCAAACATCCTGTGTCTTTAAAACAAACCAATGTATATTATATTTAGTCATAAAATAGGTCAAGGAAATGATCTTTTTCAAAACATTTGGGAACACTCTGTATAACTAACAACAAAATTTAAGTAATCACGCTGGTCATATAAAAAAAGTCCCCTATTGGTAAATAATGGTTCATTATTCATGGTAGCTTGATAAAAAAAGACAGATAAAAAATGAGCCTTATTATTTTTACACTGTCACTGATAAGCTCCTTATTAAAATAATAGTTTTTAAAATTAATTATGACTATTATCGTTAGAGTATTAGAAACTATAATATCAATACTAACATTAAAACATCACTAAAAATGGAAAATAAGAGATGAACTACGACACAATTTTATCTTTTATTAATTGGAATTTTCAAAACTTACATTATTTATGGTTTAATAATATATATTGTTTCTAATAATATTTTTTTTGTTGCAGGTAATTATTCAGCTGTCATTTTAGGATGGAATTGGTATGTTTTTTCTTTGTTAATATTTAGAAGTTTTTCTACGTACATTATAAAGAAGAAAACTGTATAGAGAATGGGCTTGTCTACTATATGAAAAGTTTTAATATAATAAACTATAAACCTAGTGTTTCTAGATGAAACTGAAATGGAACAATGTTTAACGTTTCTTATCTCGTATCGCTTTCAAAATTGATCAGAAGGATGTGAACATCACATCACAACGGCAGTTTTCTCCTTGAATTCGGGAATATTGATTTCGCAAATTTCCTTCCTTTCATCTCTTTTCATCTGCCTGGTCTTTCTTTGCATGTTGTGCTCACAGACAACCCACAAAATATAGGGAGCCAACGTGGTTTAATCCAAAATGTCACTTGTCATTTTTAGATAAACAGCATTACAAGAAGAACAGCTGAGTGTCTAAATGTCACATTTATGGAGTAACGGAACTTTGTCCTTAGTGTTTATAAGAGCGTTACCAATGTATTATTAGTTTTAAAAGATACTTTAATATTGTATTTCTTTGTAAGAGATAGGACCAACAAAATGTAATGGACCAGATAATAAATTAGTATCTTACAATGAGTTTATGAGGAAACTTAATTAAAATTTAGTGTGTAAACTGTAGTAAATTTTATCAACAATATCTAGGGAAAAGTTATTGTTCACTGCTTAATTAGATCTATTTCCTTATTAAAGGCATTTTCTGACAAAGAAATTAAATAGGATTAGAGTGAAAATTAATAAGACAATCAGTTGTGGTCGGTTTATGATAAATTTCATAGTATAACTTATTTGAAAAAGGATTTCTAAAGATTAGGAGATTTAAAAAAAGGATATTAAAGTTTGATTTAAATAGTCTTCGATCTCTGTAAGAAAGGTTTAAAGTAGTTGGATCAATTGCGATTTTCCACCAAATTTTCCAAGTAACGGGCCGTATCTTTGCCCCTTCACCTTTAATATGTCTGCTGACCTCCACAAAAAAAAAGAGAAACTATATTTAAGATGATTGGTCTTATTTCAATGTTTTGTTGTGTTTGTATATCCCCAAGTAAAACTTGTCTTGATTTGAAATTCTAGTAATACTTGTTCAACAATAGCTAATAAGACTTGCTTTAAGATTAAAATCAACTTGCCCTAACTAAAATACCTCTAATTAAATGAAGAGTATCTATTGCTCAATTGCAGTATTATGTACAACTTAAATGAAATAGTCTGACACTTTTTTTAAATAAACTTTATTTATATTCAATAATACTGTTCTTAAATCCAATACAACTAAATTTGTTACAATAATAATATGAACTGTTCCAAGAAATGTTAATATTGGCTTTGACATAAATATATTGATTTTGGTTGAATTATAGAATAGTTTCATTAAAGAAATTAATAATCTTGAAATAAGAAAAGGCTGTTCTTGCTTTTTAATAGGGTTCTCACTGGTACCTAACCACCGAAAAACATTTTTCAAAATTGTTTTTAGTTAATGTACTAAATTCCTCTGTCCTCGGAGGTGACCCACCTATAAATAAAAAAAAAAATGATTTTATAACTACAAAACCTAAATGAAACATTTGTCCTTTTCTTATAATTATAGTAAATATTTTCTGATGCAAATAAGCCTTTATTATTTTGTCCTCTGAAGTGTCCCATCTATAATTAAAAACAAAATAATTTTATAACTACAAAACCTAAATAGAACATAAAAGTTTGTCCTGCTAAGATAAGAGGTCGTATCTTCAAAATGAATATTTTTAGTAATTGTGGGTAGGTAGATAATTACGTCCTTTTAGACTTCGCAAATATCTTTTGCATATTTTCTTATAATTATAGTAAATATTTTTTAAAGCAAATAGGCCTTTATTATTTTGTGTCATAATAAAATAAAATCAAAGCTTATTATCAGAAACACCAACACCCCTAATTTACCAAAACTTTCACTCAAAACTCTCTATGTATCCTAACTTTCACAAAATATACACTGATGCTTCTAAAACCCCAAATGGAGTTGGAGCTGCTGTTATCACTTCTCATAAACCACCTTTAAGATACAGATTACCTGTCTTAAGCTCTGTATACACAGGAGAAATATTTGCCATCTTACAAGCTTTGAATGAAATACAAGGATCAAATCTACAAAAAACTGTAATAATATCAGACTTCTTAAGTGCCCTAAATACTAAAAAACATCTATACCAACAACCCTATTGCACTACAAATTAAGATCCAACTACAGCAACTACAAAACAATAACTTCGATGTCAGATTCCTATGGGTACCCTCTAATCAAGGAATAGAAAGAAACGAAGAAGCTGACAAACCTGCAAAAGACGCGATAGTTTGCAATAGTGCACATATAGTGAACGGTGCGGTTTACAGTGACGTGAAAGCCTATATTAAAATGAAAATCGATTCCCAGTGGCAATCGGAGTGACAAGAATCAGTTAGCAAGTTAAGACAAATAAAAGAAAGTGTCACAGTGGCCGCAAATATGCAATAACCGATCAAAACAAGACTAAGAATAGGATATACTAAAATTACTCATGAATACTTAATAAAGAAAAGAGACAAACCTATATGTATAACTTGTAACTGTGAACTTACTGTAAAACATATATTATTAGAATGTACATTATACACATTGCAAAGACAACAATATAATTTACCAACCAACATTAAAACTCTGCTGAGAAAAGACTGCAATGTGGATAATATTTATAATTATCTGTTAAATACCTCTCTCTTCTTAAAAAACTGTAAATCAATTATTACTTTTCAAAGTCATCGCTAATAACCAATACGGTTGACGCGAGAAAAAAAATATAATACCTAACAAGAAGTGAACTAAATATACTTACATTTAAATATTGGTATCAGGTCGCTGAGGCCTCATCCATCTTACAAATCTTCCATTTCAATTTATTTTATTCATTAATTGATTTACAAAGAATTAATAACCAAAAGTAGAACGCAACCCTAACGATATGATGCAAACTTGTTAGAAAATGGACAATAGGATGAACACGTGCTAATGCCAATTTGCCAGATTCTCTATTAATGTGTTGTGTCTCTAATTTCCGAATAATAAGTATCACATCTCAACATGTACCAGTCATATATCTACCGTACAGTGCAGTGGTTGCATTTTAAAATAAGTTACAGCTAGCAACAACGTGCAGTGAATTTGTACTCGCTAATCTTTTATTAAGTACATATGTATTTGATTCGAATTATTTAATTCTGGTTCTGAAATTTAAATGCTTTGAATCTAATCGTTTTATAACATTGAATCAAGTACGCGATAGTCGGTTTTACGAGCATATCATACTTACAATAAATGTAATAGCTTTCATGGCTTAATTAACAATTCTAGACTCGTATGAAATAATTTATTCTCAGATTAATTATTATAAATCTTAAAATATACAACATTAAGCCTACACTTCACTCAACATTTAATTTCTTATTGTATCGAAAAATATTATTTGAAGCAAATTCTGCTTTATTTTAAACAAATGTAATCTTTAAGTGTAAAGCTTTTCTTGAATGTAGATAATAATTTTTTTCTGTGCTGGTGGGCTATTACCACTTGGTAATTTCTAATACTCGGGTGTGATCCATTGTACGATAGCCCTACCTCAAAACTACATGCAACTAAGCTAAATTTATCGCCTTCTATACAACTTTCCCTGGATGAGGTGATTTTTCGACCTCTGGTTTGTCGAACTATACTTCTTGATCCTTGCTCATATTCTTCGCTTTCTTAGGGATCTTATACCCAGTGCTCTACATTACCATCAAATTCGACTCTCCACTTTCTATGCACTAGATCTCTTATAGTCCACCGCATAAAGTAACACTTAATCCACATATTTTATCTATACATATTTACTACATTCTTTACAATATGGTTCCATATTATATAAGCGAAAGGTAACAAGTTTTTCAATTAATTTACCCTGAGAGAAATCAGTCTGTATTTGGATGTAGTAACTTTATCATCGCTTTTATGCAGGGGTATAACTACACTAGTTTTAAGAAACGATGGATATTTACCTAATCTGAAATTTCCATTAATAAGAATTGCTAGTACAAATAACCCAAAAATTAACAGCTATCCGTAAACTAGAACAAATTCAAAGAACAGCATATCTCAACATAACAGGAGCCATGAAAACAACACCGACCAGAGCAATGGAAGTCATTCTTAGTCTCACTCCCATTGATGTTTTCATCAAGAAGGTTGCTCTGACGATACTAATACGCCTTCGCACGTTTGGAACAGAACCTGATGTAGGATCTAATGAAGCGAGACGTCGCTTTTGGCAGGAGGCGCTCGATACACTCCTACTACTTCAAGCAAACATGAACTCCATCTCACCGAGATATATCTTCCATAAGCTATATAAAGTTATAATAGAACAAATAGAATAGCCAAAAGTGACAGTTACGATTCATATCTACACCGAAGGTTCCAAAACAAAACAAAACAAGGCTCAGGATGTGGAATATACTCCTGATTTTTAAACCTAAACATAAAATGGGATGTGAGCTATAGTGCCAGTGTAGTTCAAACAGAGCTAACGGGGATTCTCATAGCAACAAAAGAAATAACCAGAAACAATATCACTGGAAGGAACATGCTCATCTATGCAAATAGAAGACAAACACTACTCACCCTAAACAGACCACGAATTTACTCAGGGTTAGTACTAGAATATCACGAAGCTTTGACCGAAGTATCCATCAACAATGTGGTTACCTTAAGATGGATCAAAGGTCACGCCACATCGAAAGGTAACCGTCTTGCTGATTCACTAGCCAAGAAAGCAGCCAACTAAATACTTTTTGGACCTGGTCCTTCTATTGGCCTGACAAAATCGGTAGTGACAGACCTAATCAAAGAACATTCCCTTGTGAAATTAAAATAAAAGTTGGGATGAAACAAGAAACTGCAGAGTTGCCAGGGAGCTCTTAAGTTATCCTGACAACACTACAGCAAACAAATACTTGACTATGACTAGACAGAATCTGCGCCTAGTCACAGGTATTCTGAGTGGTCATTGCCAAGTATGAAAGCAGCTCCATATCATAGGGATGTCAGAATCCACACTCTGCAGAGGGTGCGAACAAGAAGATGAGACCACCGAGCATATCCTTTACGATTGCTCGACGCTTATTAGAAGATTTGTGTTCGGCGAGTATCGGCTAACACCGGCCGATATAAGAGAAGCACCTCTTGGCGACGTTGTCAGCTACATTAAATCTGTAGGCTGGCTCACGAGCTAGGAGGTGCCTATAGGTGGGGGGTAACCCACTCTCCACACGTTACAGTGAAATATTGTACGAAAATCTACAATACTACTAGCAAGTCGAACTCTAACCTATAAAATGCTCTGAACACACTACAATACAAAAATAGCAGTACATTTATCTTTAATGTGTTATGCAAGAAAAACAAAAGGCAAGCGAAATAACAAACCACGCTTTCGGATAGATCTACACAAGACGACGTACAAAAACAAGCCCCTTTGGGGCATCTATTCCGGATTTACCCTATCTTAAATAATTTACATCTAATAAGAGTTTCTCAAAATTCATTGTTTTTAACAAATACCTACCTAAAGTTAAACCTACGAGATTTGATGCTCATATTTTTGAAAATCTGTCTTCATAAGGCCTGGAAGTTGCAATATCGGTTTCAGCGGTATATTGTCGTTGGAGCGTATTAACTCGAATACATTTAGTATAATTATGATCTATTAATATTTCATATTTCAAAATTTATGGTCTCACCCCCGTATGCTAATTTATCGTTCTACTACATCGTTTGACTACATCACATTATTCATAAATCATTCAAAAAAGGTAGAAAAGCAAACATTTTTAAGTCTAGAAGAAAAACTCAATTGCAAAGAAAATTCTTGCGAAAACAGTGACTCCATGTCTCATGTGTACTTAGGAATAAAAAATTAAAGTAGTTGCAAGTTCTCGGCACTAAATTCTAAAAGCAATAACGATGTAAATTCAGCTGATGTTGAAATCGCCGCCCGGCCGGCACGCCGCATTATATTTCTAACGGTAAATTTATGGGCCAGTTCATTCAAATTAAAATTTGAGTGGAGTTCTACTCGCAATATGGTTATACTGCTGAAAGGAAATTATCTTTTTAAAAGTTTGTTAGTAGCGTATTGTTTCCGACCACCCTTTTTCTAATTTAAGGGGCTTCATATCAATCCCCGGTGTGCAGTTAAATTTGCATTAACCAATGCGATCACATCTTTGTTTTGTTCGTTTTTCGGCTATGCCAACTTACAGTTGGCTCTCTTTTCGCTGTCTGTGTGCTATTTGCGGCCTTTCGAGAATAACTTGATTAATTGGGTACTTTGGAGGGAGTGAGTGGTTTTCTTCATTGCGTTAGAGGTGCTATTCACACTGGTTACTTTTTTAAATTGAATTCATTTACATGTATACCTAACAATATTATAATTGCTTCATTCAAATCTACTGTTTATATGAACACATCATTCGATGTTCCGGTAAAACAATGACGGAAGTGCAAAATTATAACAGTTTGACTTTAACATGTCATTAGTTTTCAAATTGGTCTCTCTATACAGTATAACAACGGGGTAATTTTATATCCACTCACGGCTGCCAGATAGTAGTTGCGCCAGTTTTCAAATATTAACATTTGCCTCCACACTTTTGGAGTAACAATGACACATGAATCAGTTGCGTCTAAAATTTTATGGGAAACGTTATTTAATCAGTGGTTAAATTACGTATTTGATATTTAAGACAAGTTGTTTGTGATTCATGTGCCCAAATTTGAAAGTAATGATATTCGTTTTTCGTCTCTCCTGAAAAATTTATAATTTTGCATTTGCGTCATTGTTTTACCAGAACAACGATATTGTTATATTCTCTGTTTTTTCATTTTTCATTCCCGTTACTGAGAAGACAGAATGGCGAGGATATAAGAAAAATGAGTTGTATGAACATCAGGCAAATGAAAAAAATCAAAGACGTATCGTCATAACTGTATGACGTCACAATTTTATTATACTGTTGTGTAACATCGATAGCTTAGCATACCAATTTATAAAAGAAATATAATTTACTATCAGAATGTCAGAGGGCTTCGGACAAAAACCAACCAACTTTTCTTGAGTTCAAATTCCTGTAACTATGAAATTGTAACTTTAACTGAAACTTGGCTAAATGATTATTTCGTTAATTCTGAGTTCTTTTTCAATCAATATACAGTTTTTCGACGTGATAGGTTATACAATCAGCTCGACTGTGATGGTGGCAGTGGAGTACTTGTTGCAGTGCTATCAACTATACAAGCTTCCTTATTATTCACACCTATGAAAGCGTCTTACGATAACATTTGGATTCATATCAAAAATGAAAACTGTAAATTTATTCTGGGCAACGTTTACTTTCCCCCAGATTCGAATTCTGAAGTTTATCAATCCTTCTGAGGCACCTGTGAAAATTTAAAAAATGAAATGAAAAATGAAAATACTAAGTTTGTTATATATAGTGACTTTAATCTTCCAGACATTCAGTGGTATTTGGATGATAATGTGCTTGTCCCCAACCGAATTCCAACGTAGTCGGCTGCAGTTTTGGTTGAAATGACGTTTTTCTCGAGTTTCAGCAATTGAATACCATCCGTAACAGCCGCGGAAGATTGCTGGACTTAATTTTCGCAGGCTAATTTAATGAGATTTCTGTAACAGAATCTCAAATGCCTTTATTACCTTTAGATTCCTACAATCACCTTGGTTTAGAAACAATTTTAAGTTGCAGTTTCGATGGCCCATTGAGGAGTAACCATAAGCTATTAGTATCGCAGTATCCCCAGGCAGATTTTATTAAACTTAACTTATATTTGGAACAAACTAATTGGTCCTTTTTATACAGTGCTGTCGATCTCGATATAATGGTGGATATGTTTTATAAATGCCTGTTTAAGGCCATTGACTTATATGTTCCTAAAAGAAAAATAAAAATCCAAAAATATCCAAAATGGTATGACGGCCTTCTGAGAAGATTAATATCTGGAAAAAACAGCATATAATTAATTTAAAAGGACTGGCTATGCTTCAGACTACAAAACATACTCCGACATTCGACGCGAGGTAAAATATCGCATTGACCTATGTTACCTTACTTTTGTTAGCAATACTGAACATGTTATTCCGGAAAATATTTTTAGACATTTATTAATAGTCTAAAATGTACAGAACATACGCCTTCTATCATGAAATACAACAATGATATTTTAATGATACCTTTATCTATTGCTGATCTTTTTGCACAACATTTTGAGTCTTTCTACAGTAACTACAGCACTCTTGACTTAAACCACCTGAAAGCCGTTAAATTTGGTTCCCACCTGTCATTTCATAGCTTTAAAGAAGATGAAATAAAGAAGACAATGTTGGATTACATGAATTACTTTATATATTGTCTATACATAACTGGGAAGACGCGAGACTAATACAGATATGTCAAAAAGTGGCAACATTGTTTTTATATGGCAGTTTCCATTTGACATCTATTAAAAAATTGATGAATTAATGAATTACAGGAACTGATAAAAAATCTCTACTTTGACAAATAAGTTTCTCATATATTTCTTAATTTTAATTCTTCTTGTATTTGAAAACTGCCCAATAAAATATAGAAATATTTTGGCGAGATATTTAGAAAAATATGTAGAATAAAATATACTGTTGAACCCTTGCTTCTTATTGCTAAAATATAGTGAAACTGCGGCTTTAGCGTTATTTTTAAACTAACATCTCAGTTACGCCATGACACCTAGGGAGTGCAATTGCTGGATCTCTCGTCCAGCAATCCAGCTCTATCTAGTACATGTTTTTTCTATATCCAGCAATGAGTGCTAGATTCAGCGTTGTGGATCCGCAAATCTTTAATTTTTAAAATAATGGCCCAAAACTCTACTTTGCCAGCGTTGTCGCTTTGCTAGCTTCCTGGCTCTTAATAATTGGATGGGCCTAATAAAGTAACTGGTAATTAAAGGTTATTGGCGAACGCATAAACTTTACAGAGTCCCTTAGCTTGAACAGTATAGCTCAGAAATCCATTCGAGCTTATATATACACAAATTTATTCACTTTTCCGATAATTCTACTGCCAATCCTAGTGACAAACATTACAAAATAACTATCAGAAAACATATATTCTAACGAAAAGAACTGCATGGATTAGTCTTTGGTACCTTGGCGTGGAAGATTGATATTAATAATAATTTATAAAATAATCCATAACCACCAAAATGTATTTATTACCATTCTCGGTCATGGGGAATGGTATAGCAATATCTAAGGTGATCCTCTCATATAGGCTACCAACGTTGTATTGCTCCATGGGAGCCTTCCTTTTTCGTTGAGGTCCGTTACTCATAGCGTAGGTGGTTTCTTACACCAGTCCTTTACATCATCCTAACTGTTCATCCAGTAGAACCTTTTCCGAACTGTCTGAAGGGTTTTCTTAACACCAAGATGTCCTCCTGATGAACTGTCGTGTAACTGATGAAGTACTTCGACTACTCTACTCCTTGGAATTACTAACTGTCTTTTGTTCTCGGAACCATCATCATTCTCTAGTACTTTAATAAGCGTTCTTCTAGAATAAAAGAGTCCCACTGAGCTTAATATGACTTCTTTAGCAGATGTGGCCAATCTCTTCCCAAACAAAGTTCCTTGACCTACACCTTCTTTACACTTCGAAGGTTCTACCATAACAGGCGTTCCTTTCTCTACAGTTTCTTGCAACCGCGTTACTCTTATAGTTTCACATCTATCAGGCACCACCGTTCCTTCCTGTACAGCCACCGGTACGGTTTTCCGATTCTTTGGACGTTTGCGCAAACTGCTTATTTTTCCTAATAGTCTTCGGCTGCTTCTCAATAAGGCTTTTTATGATGCGAATCAATTGGTCTAATTTATTTCCCTGTTTGTTCTCTTTTACAGTCCTTACTTTACTGTATCCACTAGAAGTCAGCGAAGCCGCTTCATATTCAAAAGCAGCGGACAAGACATCGACCAGTGTTTTGTAACGGGCTAAACGGAGTGTTCTTTGCAATTTATGGTCACGAAGTCCATCAACAAATGCTTGAAGAGCCAAAAATTCAGTCATGTGTTCCGGAGCTGATGGGTAGGCAAATTGCACTATCTTCACAATATCTAATTAGAATTCTTGAGGGCTCTCTTCACGTTTCTGTTTACGATTCTTCAACTGCTCCAAAAGTTCTTGGCCATATCGCATGTTTAGTCACTTTTTGAGTTGTTCAAATTCACCTGTCTCTTCCACGGGTATTGTCTGAAGAACATCTAAAGCATCTCCTCAAAGGGCGATGGTTAAATTTACTGCATTCACTCGTACAGACTATTCGTTTGTTCTGTCA
The DNA here is from genome assembly GCA_927349885.1 of Psylliodes chrysocephalus. Lineage (NCBI taxonomy): Eukaryota > Metazoa > Arthropoda > Insecta > Coleoptera > Chrysomelidae > Psylliodes > Psylliodes chrysocephalus. The sequence goes on along the minus strand of OV651820.1, from coordinate 44,513,373 downwards.
GCTGTTTTGAACTGTTTATGGTAATTGGTCCATGACACCTTTCCGTCAAAAGTTGGGGCTTTAACACGAGCATAGTTTGCAGCTCCTTCCAATTTCAACTTTGACTCCATCTCATGGCACTTTATTTGACTGTCCTTGCCCGGTTCTGTATGTTCCAGTTCTTCTATCTTCTTTTTTATCTGTTTTGTTTTCTCCTCAATGAAAGACATTATTTTCTTCTAAACAGAAATCTTATTTTCCTACGACCACTTAGGCTAGTGACACATATCACACTATATAGACCTATGGAAAGTGCCCTATATCACACGCGTATGAATAAGAATTTACTTTCCACCCAAGTGAGAATATGCTACTTTCCGCAGTAGCTGTCAGAAAATGTCAAACACATAATTTCTATTTTGATCTATGTAATGTCCATATTAATACTAAAATCGATATGATTGTTAAATTATTGTAAATTAGATCCTAGATATTTATCTTTAACAATTATTTTTAAAATAATTTTAAAATAACTAAGATATATTTGCTTTTTATTCTGGTTAAACACATAAGCGATTAGATCAATCAATTACCGTAAGGCCTGTTAGCTCAGTTGGTTAGAGCATCAACTTTGCATTTGAGACCGTCCAACGACCGCGATCGAATCCTGGCTGTGCCAGAATTTTTTTTTTTATTTTTTTTTTATTTTTTTTTATTTGTTTAGAAATTATGAAAATTTAATAAATACGATTATTGTTGATTATTTTTTTAAATACATTTTAATTATTATAATAATCTGGTTTTACATTTTTTGATGAAATTATTTTGTGGTCGTAGGAAAAATATTGTACATCACTTGTGTGAAAAGTGATTTTCCACACTCGTGTGATAGTCGCACTCGGCTTACGCCTCGTACGACAATATTTCCCACTCGTGTGAAAAATGTCACTTTCCACACTCGTAATGTAATATACTATTTCCACATCAGCAGTTATTTCGGTTTTTAAAGAAGATATGTCAGAAGACAGCTTTTCTTCTAAGAAAGAAACTTTACTATCTAAGGAAAAAATGTCTAAAGAAACTTTAGTTTCTAATGAGGAAATGTTAGAAGAAATATTGGTTTTTAGGGAAGACATTTTACTTTCCAAAGAAGAAATTATAGAAGACGCATCATCAGAAAATAAATACGTTTCCGGATCCAAACCTTGCACAAAGTGCTTCTTCACGCCTCTCTGCCAGCTCTGCTTTTTTCCGTCGTTTTTGTTCACTATTTATTTACAGTTCCACTTCTTACACCAACATAACGTTTGTTTAATTTATTTATAGTTTATTTATTTAAAACATTTTATTTACAATTTTTTTATAACGAACTAATTAATTTATATAATACTTAGGCACTATTATAACTCACAATTCTAATTTATATATTACAATTTATCTTTTCTGTCCAACACTTAATTTGAAACGACAAAGTCGCTGCTATTTTTATAAAATGTAACGGTCTAGAATTAACCAATCCTGCTGGAAGAATCTCGAATCGTTCGCTTTCCCTTTGCGTCAGCGGCATACCTAGAAGATTCCGGTTTCGACCATGAGTCGGGTGGCAGACTTCAAGGTCGCTCTCTACACACTCGCCTTATGGTTTAAGGTGCAAACATACTTAGTAAGTGCGCTTAGAACAAATCGAAAGTATGTACCGAAGAATGTTATAAATGCCAAATTGAAGAGGAACAATTTGGACTGTGCTTCTGTAATCTCAGTCCACAATTTTTCTCCAATTAATTTTGCACTGCATTACTACCAAAAGACTGTAGCTCCATTATGCTTTACGTTTGGGTTTAAGTTATCTAATTTCCTACCAAATCCTACCCTATTTTAAACCAACTATGGTACGGAACACTATTGTGGAAGTACGACTTGCACTTTACCAAATTTGTAAATAGATTTGTAATAATGCAATTGCAATTTGCAATTGAGAAATGTGAAATGTGGCATAATTAAACTGAAAACTTTCAAGCAGTATTTATTAACAAATGTAGGTATCTTACATACCAAATTTTTATATTTTTGCTATCGAACCAACCAACAAAATTTCCTAACATCGCATATCTTAAGACGACAATTTTTCTATATAACAAAAACCATCATTCTCCCCAAGGCCAATACATTACAAACGCAGAAGGTTGGAAAATTTAATATCACCAGCTTGTATACCGCTGTTCTCTCGCAATTCTCCAACTTTCGGTATTTTTCCATTACATCACATTCTCAACGACCGTTGTCTGCACTTATGAAACGCGTGTTCTGTGTCCACTACCGGAGGCTGCTCATAAATTTCGCAGCCAACCAAAAGAAATTTGCCCTCGGTATAATTAGACATAAGGGCTTGTTGGAAAACTAATTGCGTGCGGCAAAAATTTAATAGAGAAAAGGACGGATGTATAAAACGTTCAAATTGCCTTTCTTTTTTCGAGCGGGGGATAGCAATTAGCTCGATTCCAACAGATATACTTAAAAAAAGTATTTTGGTAAGTTTTTGTTTCAAAAGATAATAAATGTTGCTTTTTTTGTTAAATCCTTTCAATGAAAATACTTTAGCGGCTTCCATTTTAACCTTGACATATACAGTAAACAGAGATTACCTCTAAATGATACTGAAAAAAAAAAAAACAAATATTTCATTTAATATTGAAATTTACATAAAACTACAAAAATTATTGAAAATGTCCCATTTAGATCTAAACACAAACCAGCCTCTCTGCAATCCAGCAAAAACGTTATGCAACATTGACATTGAGTTGTTGATCTTTTCACAATTTTCTGATATGCGATTTTTTAGTTCTTTCAGATTATGAATTGGTGTTGAAAAACTTTTTAATTTAAAAAAAACAAATGAATCACATAATTATGTCGTGATAAATATGTAAAAGTACGAGTACAACCAGTCTTTTCTGATTCATCGCAGTGAAGAAAACTCTCACAACTTTCATTGCTTATACTAGCAAAGAACTTGAAGAAGAGTATGAGTTGTTGGGTAAATGTTTTTGTCATACTCATTTTAGATATCTGTTGCTGGTTTACTTAAAGTTTTGTAACAATACTTGCTCTACTTTACCACTTTTGTTGCCATTACCCGATTTCTCCTTTTAACTTCATTACAAGCAAATTTATATTTATCCAACTTTTCGTTTGTTAAACTTACAATGAAATTAGAAAGCAATAAAGGCAATTCGAGAGCATATCCAAAACATCTTTTGAAAATCTTGTTTTCAAATCTGCACATATTGATGCTGTCCAGATTTTCAATTTTTCTTTTTTAAATTTGTCTTTTTGTGCAATAATTCAGTGTTTTAACTCTTGAAACGTTAGTTAGACGATTTACTGTCGATTCTTATCTGTATTAATTTAATATTAGTAAAATAAGGATTTACATCACAGACACTGATTATTATTGGATATAATTTTTTATGTATGTACACCAGTTTCAATTCATTTTTTAATATTTTTATCGGGAGACCATTCCCCTAAATATACTGTAAAGCAGGGGCGGCTCGTAACCAAAATATAGGTAAAAAACTGTCAGTGTTTTAGAAAGATATATTATAAACTTTCTAAAACACTGAAAGTTTTTTTATACATCTGTACTGATATCCATATTCTGTCACTGTGAATCACCCCACGAGCCGCCACTGCTGTAAAGGACAGATTTAAAGAAAAATGCAATTATATAATGATAATATAAATAGTGTTTGTTTAATTTAAATATAGTTTATTTATTAAAAACAGTTTATTTATCCTACCATATTAAAGTGCCAATGTGATTTTGTACTTTTGTGGTTCCCGAGATATAGAATTCGGTCGAAAATTTAAATGAACGAAATCGCCTAGATGTCAAAGATTACAAATTACGGCCTACAATATTAAAGTGCCAATATTTGTCTGTTATAAACACACTTTTTAATCAATAATCGATCAACTATGAATTTCTCGATGATTCAGCTTCCGGAACACAAAGAATATGCGAGTAGAAGAAGATGAAGTTGAATGGGCCAAAAAGATGTTAGCGATGGGAGATGGACAATTCCCTACCAACGATGAAATCAAATTGATCGATAACTTTAAATCAACAGGAGACCTGGTAGAAGATGTGTATGGAACATGCTTTGCAAATTATGCCAACTGGGAACAAGAAGTCCTTCATCGAGCCATCTTGACACCTTTGAATGCGACATCAGCATTGTACAATGATACAGTACATCAACGAATATCTGAAAATAAAGTCGCCTATACCAGTATTGATACCGTGAAAGACCAAGTTGGAGAGGTGGACTTCTCAAATGAATACTTACGGAGCAGAAATCCGGCAGATCTACCTTCACACAAATTAAAGTGCTCATACGAAATATACGTGTAATTGAAAATCTTCCTAATGGGACACGTTTAATTGTAACCAAATCTCATCGTGCCCAAAATCGTGACTGGAGAATACAAAGGAATAGTTGCCTACATTCCACGAATGGGGACGGTGTAGCGGTCTATCGCGCTTATATTAATTTATAGGCAAGTTTATGAGTCTGAGACTGCTGGGTTTCGAATCCCAGACCAGACCATGTGGATTTTTAATTAAATTGCATGGTTCGGTTTAGGATTTGATGTGTGGCGTATTAATAGAAATTCAATTTCTGTTGATATGACATGCAGATTAAAAAAATTCGCCATACATTACCGTCTCGATGATGGTGGGTGAGGTTTTCCGGGTTTTCCTCACCTGCAAGTCAAATGGCACCATCAATCATCTTTAAGTCGCCCCGGAGCGCCACGGCAAATAATAATAATAGCCGTCCCGTCCCCTACACAAGTCGTTCAGTCGACTTCAGGGGTTGAAATTCACTCGTAAGGGGGTGAATTAGGGAGCGTATTATTATTATTATTATTATTATTATTATTATTATTATTATTATTATTAATTATTATTATTATTATTATTATTATTATTATTATTATTATTATTATTATTATTATTATTATTATTATTATTATTATTATTATTATTATTATTATTATTATTATTATTATTATTATTATTATTATTATTATTATTATTATTATTATTATTATTATTATTATTATTATTATTATTATTATTATTATTATTATTATTATTATTATTATTATTATTATATTATTATTATTATTATTATTATTATTATTATTATTATTATTATTATTATTATTATTATTATTATTATTATTATTATTATTATTATTATTATTATTATTATTATTATTATTATTATTATTATTATTATTATTATTATTATTATTATTATTATTATTATATTATTATTATTATTATTATTATTATTATTATTATTATTATTATTATTATTATTATTATTATTATTATTATTATTATTATTAATTATTATTATTATTATTATTATTATTATTATTATTATTATTATTATTATTATTATTATTATTATTATTATTAATTATTATTATTATTATTATTATTATTATTATTATTATTATTATTATTATTATTATTATTATTATTATTATTATTATTATTATTATTATTATTATTATTATTATTATTATTATTATTATTATTATTATTATTATTATTATTATTATTATTATTATTATTATTATTATTATTATTATTATTATTATTATTATTATTTATTATTATTATTATTATTATTATTATTATTATTATTATTATTATTATTATTATTATTATTATTATTATTATTATTATTATTATTATTATTATTATTATTATTATTATTATTATTATTATTATTATTATTATTATTATTATTATTATTATTATTATTATTATTATTATTATTATTATTATTATTATTATTATTATTATTATTATTATTATTATTATTATTATTATTATTATTATTATTATTATTATTATTATTATTATTATTATTATTATTATTATTATTATTATTATTATTATTATTATTATTATTATTATTATTATTATTATTATTATTATTATTATTATTATTATTATTATTATTATTATTATTATTATTATTATTATTATTATTATTATTATTATTATTATTATTATTATTATTATTATTATTATTATTATTATTATTATTATTATTATTATTATTATTATTATTATTATTATTATTATTATTATTATTATTATTATTATTATTATTATTATTATTATTATTATTATTATTATTATTATTATTATTATTATTATTATTATTATTATTATTATTATTATTATTATTATTATTATTATTATTATTATTATTATTATTATTATTATTATTATTATTATTATTATTATTATTATTATTATTATTATTATTATTATTATTATTATTATTATTATTATATTATTATTATTATTATTATTATTATTATTATTATTATTATTATTATTATTATTATTATTATTATTATTATTATTATTATTATTATTATTATTATTATTATTATTATTATTATTATTATTATTATTATTATTATTATTATTATTATTATTATTATTATTATTATTATTATTATTATTATTATTATTATTATTATTATTATTATTATTATTATTATTATTATTATTATTATTATTATTATTATTATTATTATTATTATTATTATTATTATTATTATTATTATTATTATTATTATTATTATTATTATTATTATTATTATTATTATTATTATTATTATTATTATTATTATTATTATTATTATTATTATTATTATTATTATTATTATTATTATTATTATTATTATTATTATTATTATTATTATTATTATTATTATTATTATTATTATTATTATTATTATTATTATTATTATTATTATTATTATTATTATTATTATTATTATTATTATTATTATTATTATTATTATTATTATTATTATTATTATTATTATTATTATTATTATTATTATTATTATTATTATTATTATTATTATTATTATTATTATTATTATTATTATTATTATTATTATTATTATTATTATTATTATTATTATTATTATTATTATTATTATTATTATTATTATTATTATTATTATTATTATTATTATTATTATTATTATTATTATTATTATTATTATTATTATTATTATTATTATTATTATTATTATTATTATTATTATTATTATTATTATTATTATTATTATTATTATTATTATTATTATTATTATTATTATTATTATTATTATTATTATTATTATTATTATTATTATTATTATTATTATTATTATTATTATTATTATTATTATTATTATTATTATTATTATTCAAGACTTTTTTATATTTACAAAATAGTATTTGTTTCGTATCTACTTTATTTGTCTTTTTTAATTTTTATCTTATATTTTGTATTTGTATTTGTCTTTTTAAATTTTTATCTTATATTTTATATTATATTTTTATCTGTAATAGTTTACTACCATTGTACTGTGACGTAAAATACAAAAACCATGTAATTAAGTCAATAAACATATCTATCTATCTATCTATCTATCTATTATTATTATTATTATTATTATTATTATTATTATTATTATTATTATTATTATTATTATTATTATTATTATTATTATTATTATTATTATTATTATTATTATTATTATTATTATTATTATTATTATTATTATTATTATTATTATTATTATTATTATTATTATTATTATTATTATTATTATTATTATTATTATTATTATTATTATTATTATTATTATTATTATTATTATTATTATTATTATTATTATTATTATTATTATTATTATTATTATTATTATTATTATTATTATTATTATTATTATTATTATTATTATTATTATTATTATTATTATTATTATTATTATTATTATTATTATTATTATTATTATTATTATTATTATTATTATTATTATTATTATTATTATTATTATTATTATTATTATTATTATTATTATTATTATTATTATTATTATTATTATTATTATTATTATTATTATTATTATTATTATTATTATTATTATTATTATTATTATTATTATTATTATTATTATTATTATTATTATTATTATTATTATTATTATTATTATTATTATTATTATTATTATTATTATTATTATTATATTATTATTATTATTATTATTATTATTATTATTATTATTATTATTATTATTATTATTATTATTATTATTATTATTATTATTATTATTATTATTATTATTATTATTATTATTATTATTATTATTATTATTATTATTATTATTATTATTATTATTATTATTATTATTATTATTATTATTATTATTATTATTATTATTATTATTATTATTATTATTATTATTATTATTATTATTATTATTATTATTATTATTATTATTATTATTATTATTATTATTATTATTATTATTATTATTATTATTATTATTATTATTATTATTATTATTATTATTATTATTATTATTATTATTATTATTATTATTATTATTATTATTATTATTATTATTATTATTATTATTATTATTATTATTATTATTATTATTATTATTATTATTATTATTATTATTATTATTATTATTATTATTATTATTATTATTATTATTATTATTATTATTATTATTATTATTATTATTATTATTATTATTATTATTATTATTATTATTATTATTATTATTATTATTATTATTATTATTATTATTATTATTATTATTATTATTATTATTATTATTATTATTATTATTATTATTATTATTATTATTATTATTATTATTATTATTATTATTATTATTATTATTATTATTATTATTATTATTATTATTATTATTATTATTATTATTATTATTATTATTATTATTATTATTATTATTATTATTATTATTATTATTATTATTATTATTATTATTATTATTATTATTATTATTATTATTATTATTATTATTATTATTATTATTATTATTATTATTATTATTATTATTATTATTATTATTATTATTATTATTATTATTATTATTATTATTATTATTATTATTATTATTATTATTATTATTATTATTATTATTATTATTATTATTATTATTATTATTATTATTATTATTATTATTATATATTATTATTATTATTATTATTATTATTATTATTATTATTATTATTATTATTATTATTATTATTATTATTATTATTATTATTATTATTATTATTATTATTATTATTATTATTATTATTATTATTATTATTATTAATTATTATTATTATTATTATTATTATTATTATTATTATTATTATTAATTATTATTATTATTATTATTATTATTATTATTATTATTATTATTATTATTATTATTATTATTATTATTATTATTATTATTATTATTATTATTATTAATTATTATTATTATTATTATTATTATTATTATTATTATTATTATTATTATTATTATTATTATTATTAATTATTATTATTATTATTATTATTATTATTATTATTATTATTATTATTATTATTATTATTATTATTATTATTATTATTATTATTATTATTATTATTATTATTATTATTATTTATTATTATTATTATTAATTATTATTATTATTATTATTATTATTATTATTATTATTATTATTAATTATTATTATTATTATTATTATTATTATTATTATTATTATTATTATTATTATTATTATTATTATTATTATTATTATTATTATTATTATTATTATTATTATTATTATTATTATTATTATTATTATTATTATTATTATTATTATTATTATTATTATTATTATTATTATTATTATTATTATTATTATTATTATTATTATTATTATTATTATTATTATTATTATTATTATTATTATTATTATTATTATTATTATTATTATTATTATTATTTATTATTATTATTATTATTATTATTATTATTATTATTATTATTATTATTATTATTATTATTATTATTATTATTATTATTATTATTATTATTATTATTATTATTATTATTATTATTATTATTATTATTATTATTATTATTATTATTATTATTATTATTATTATTATTATTTATTATTATTATTATTATTATTATTATTATTATTATTATTATTATTATTATTATTATTATTATTATTATTATTATTATTATTATTTATTTATTATTATTATTATTATTATTATTATTATTATTATTATTATTATTATTATTATTATTATTATTATTATTATTATTATTATTATTATTATTTATTATTATTATTATTATTATTATTATTATTATTATTATTATTATTATTATTATTATTATTATTATTATTATTATTATTATTATTATTATTATTATTATTATTATTATTATTATTATTATTATTTATTATTATTATTATTATTATTATTATTATTTATTATTATTATTATTATTATTATTATTATTATTATTATTATTATTATTATTATTATTATTATTATTATTATTATTATTATTATTATTATTATTATTATTATTATTATTATTATTATTATTATTATTATTATTATTATTATTATTATTATTATTATTATTATTATTATTATTATTATTATTATTATTATTATTATTATTATTATTATTATTATTATTATTATTATTATTATTATTATTATTATTATTATTATTATAGTTAAGTTAACAACACTTTAAGTTTCCAAAAAAAAGCAAACTTTATTTATTTAAAAAATATACAAAAATGGATCTTTAATTAACAATGTTTATCGTAAGTGATTAAAATAAAAAGAACGTTGATTCCCACGTTGACATGGTATTTATAATCTCGGGTTCATTGTCGCCAAGGTGCAAAGCGCTGACTTTGCTGACGAGGCACTCCGGGCATTGAACGGTGGGTTTCTATCACATTTCTCCTCCCTCCTTTGGTCCTGGCTTCGTCCTCGAAGTCTCTACGAGTAGCTCCTGAAGAACCTGGATTTGTGCTGGTTGTAGTTTGGGCCCAAAAAGAATTTTTGATATTCTTTTCTTTTTCTTTACTACGATAGTAAAAAGGATGGCTGAAACAGAAATTATAAGGACAAGGGCGACAGTGCTGAGTCCTGTTGAAATTTGTGGCATAAGTGCTATTGGCTCTATTGGTTGGAGTTGTCCGTGGCTTTCTGGAATATTCAATTTTTCAATTTTTAATTTATGTTCTGGAATTAGTCTAATTGGGATGACTTCTGGAATGGCGATTTCTTGAATAGTTTTCTTATCATAGTGAATTCCTTCTATGTCGATAGGTTCATCTGACAACAGGATGCTGCTTTTTCGGATTTCTTGTTGATTTATTATTATTGGGTGGACTATTCCCAATAAAATTACTTTTCGGGTTTCCTGTGAAAAGTTCTCTGTGATCAATGTTTTGGTGCAATTTTGAACATTAGGGATGAGGCATCTGGACTTCACGGGCCTGGCACATATAGTGTAATCTGCTTGGCCGGTACATGTTTCATACCATTTGCTATTGGCATAATAGTGTGCAGGAGGCAAAACCATTATGTGATCATTATTAGGGATAGGATAAATTCTAAAGGTGGGATAAGCGTTAACGTGGAGGATTGGGATTTTGAGAATTATGAGCATTGTATTGGGTGTGACGCAAACTAGAGATTTAGATGATTCGATAAGTTCATATGGGTGTTCGTCATCGACGAGTAGGGCATTTCTTGAGTAAATTTTTATAAGGTTTTCTTTTAAGTCCTCGAGTTCTTTAAGAGTAAATAATTCTATATTTGACAAATTTAAATGTGAAAGGGTAATTGTCCGAATAAGTTTCATAAGAAATTCGTTAATGTTTTGAAGATTTATTATTTCATTATGTAGGGTAATGTATCCATCAAAATCAGCTGATAATTTATTAATCGCTAGTAAAAGGGCTCTATTATTTTTAGTTACTTGTTCTAAAAGTTTATTGAATCTCGTATCAATAGATTGGCCAAATGAGATTTGATTATTAAATTTTTTTATTATTTCATTTTGTTTAACTTCTATTGCGGTAATGTGAGTCTTTAGTAAATTTAAGTCAGAGTCGTCAGGATTTCCGGTTATGTATTTTATAGTCGTGCCAAGAAAATTAAATAGTCCTTTTTTCTGTTTTCGTGTTATTTTATGTAGGTTGTCTTTTGCTTCACCATGTATGTGATTGTATTGAGTATTTAATAGAGAAAGTGGTCCAGTTTTTAATGAATTTTTAAAATAGTCGTTAAGGCTGATATCTAAAGTTTCTTCTAGTTTTTGTAGGTCAATGTGTAAAATGTGTCTATGATAATGTGAAATTTCTCGGGATTTGCCAATTTCTTCAGCGTAATATCCATTATTCGGAATCACTTGAATTTTGACAAGCTGTCCCTGACGTCCCAGGGAGAGGATTGTCCTGTAAAGAAGTATCGTCTTGAAAATTTTTATTTTTTATTTTTCGTATTCTTTTAGCAAATTTTAAATGAGTACTAGTGTCGTTTTGTTTCTTAGTTTTACCAATAATTTTTGTGTTAATTTGTTTTTTAGGGTGTATAATAGAATAAGGGGCATTTAATTTAGGCCTATGTTTTTTCTTAGTTACATAAAGGGTTTGTGTAAGATCTATTTCAGGTACGGTTTCGGCACTTTCGTTTTGTTTTTCTAATATTTTCTGTCTTTTTTCTTTTTGTTTGTTGTATAAGTCAGTTATGAAAGGACGAAGTTCATCCTTATGTCTTTGATTGTATGTTTCATACAGGGGAAGATCAAAATCAAAATGTATTTCTTCGGCATATGGTCCGTATAATATTGAAAAAGGAGAGTAATTTGTGGCACTATGAATTGATTGGTTATAGATTAGTACTGCATGTGTAAATGTGTCGTCTAAGGGGTCTTGTGGGTTTTGATTTCGTAATGTTCTAAGTTTCTCAAGTAGGGTAGAGTGGAATCGTTCTACGGGGGAGTTTGATGATGAATTATTTACTGTGGTATAATGAATTTCAATTTTATGTAATTTCATAAATTCGATGACTAAGGCAGAATTAAATTCTTTACCGTTGTCACATACGACTTTTTTGGGGTAATTGTGGTGAGAGAAATAATGTCTTAATTTACTTAATATCGAGATTGAAGTTTTATCAGGAATTTTATAACACTGAGCGTATTTTGAGAAAGAATCTACTATTGTCAGATAGAGATTTTTATTGCACTGAAATATGTCTATGTGTATTATGTCAAAAGGTTTCTGTCCTAGTAAAGGGCCTAATTGTGGAAGTTTGTAAGGGTGTCTTTCATATTTATTTGTTAAACAAATTTCACATTTATTAATGAGATTAGAGATTGTTGTTTGCATAGAGGGCCAGTAAAATTGATGCCTTAAATGTTTATAAGTCTCTACTATGCCGTTATGATTTTCATTATGATACTTTTGTACACATTCTATTTGTTTTTGTTCGTTTTCGATGTCTTGTAATAATGTGTTGCAAAATATAGCTTTAACAGTTGTGTCTATGTATTCACGAAAATATTTACAAACAAAAGGTCTAAATTCGTGAGGTATTTTTATAGCAAATTTTTGATTTGGTCTTAGTAAACTTTTGAATGCGTCAGTAATTTCCATTATCCAGTCATCGGTAATTGTTACAGTGTGTCTGTGTTTGTTAAATAATTTTTTATAAGTTATGTCATACTCTTTAGATTGAGGGACAAAGATAATTTGATTTGTTGAAAGGTTAATGGGTTCTTCCGAAATCGGAATTCCCGCAATTGGGTTTTCTGCTGCCGTGTGTTGCGTGTTATCAGTACTAGGGGGTTGTCTGTCGTTTAATTGTTCAAAAAATTCGTCGAGGTCAAAGTCATTCAAGTCATTAAGATTTGGGGGTTCGGCACACATAGAATCGCCGGTGAGTGCATTTATCTGTACTCGAGAAAGGGCGTCGGCTACTTGATTTTCTTTTCCTTTTTTGTATTTTACCTCGAAATTATAATCTTCGAGTTTTAATCTCCAGCGTGCTAATCTGGAAGTGGGATCTTTAATTTTATAAAGCCATACAAGGGGATTATGGTCAGATTCAACAGTGAAATTTTGAGCGTATAGATAAGGGCGAAAATGTTTACAAGAATCGATTATTGCTAATAGCTCTTTTTCGGTTGTTGAATAATTTTGTTCTGCGGAGTTCAAAGTTCGAGAATAATATGCGATTGGGTGATTATCTTGTGTTAATACCGAGCCAATGGCTATATTAGAAGCATCAGTAGTTAGAACAAAATGTTTAGAGAAATCTGGGTATTGAAGAACAGGGGCATTGGATAATAGTTGCTTACATTTTTCGAAGCATTCGAGATAAAGTGAATTATTGGGGTCGATAACTGCTCCTTTTCGGGTGCAACGAGAAAATGGGGATGTAATTTTTGCAAAGTTTGGGATAAATCGTCGATAGTATCCTATAAGTCCTAAGAAGGATTTAATTTCTTTTAGTGTCTTTGGGAGTGGAAATTTCTGAATAGCCTCTAGTTTAGCGGGATTTGGTTTTATACCTTCGGGGGTTACTATATGTCCAAGAAAAGCTACTTCTTTTGTAAGAAATTCAGATTTGTCAAGCTGTACCTTTAAATTCGTTTTTTGAAATGTTTCAAAAATAGTTGCAATATGTACGAGATGTTCCTGTAGGGATTTTGAAAATATAATTACATCGTCCATATAAACGAAACAAAATTTGTAAAGAAAAGGCCTAAGGACGTTATCCATTAATTTTTCGAAAGTGGCAGGGGCATTTTTAAGCCCAAATGGCATCCTCACAAATTCAAAGTGTCCGTGAGGAACTGTAAAAGCTGTTTTTTCAATAGAGTTGGGGTGAAGTTCGATTTGGTGAAATCCCTGCGCTAAATCAAGAGTTGTAAAGTAAGTCGCTTTGCCTAAATTGTCTAAAATTTCATCAATTTTCGGCAGAGGATATTTGTCGTCAATTGTATTGTCATTTAATTTACGATAGTCTATTACCATACGGAATTTTTTCTGGCCGGAAGCGTCGGCTTTTTTTGGTACTATCCAGACAGGGGCTGAATATGGTGAAATTGAGGGTCTAATTATTTTATTATCTAATAATTTATTAACTTGTCTAGTAATTTCTTCTTGCATTACCTTTGGATGTCGAAATCCTCTAACATAGATAGGATTTTCATCCCGTGTCCTAATTGAATGCTTTATAGCTGAAGTAAAAGTTAAGTCTGATTTTTCGTCATAAAAAATGTCTTTATATTTCTTACATAATTTTAAAATTTTTTCTTTTTCTTCTAAATTTAAATGTTGAGTACGAATTATTGAAGGGTCAAAATTTATCGGACCTGCTGAGATTTCATAATTATCTAAATTTTCTACTTGTATTGGTTCTAATTGTTCGGGGCTAGGGAGATAAATGTCATCTATATAACCGTTTGTAACAGTGTGGATTGATTCGGGAATTTGTATGTTATTTATTTTAATTTCGGGGAAAAGTATTTCGCCACTACTTATATTAACTGGAATTTTGTTATATAAAGTGTCGAAAGGGATGATAATATTAAAAGCTCTTAATGTCAGTGTTTTAGTTTGGTAGTCTATTAATGCGCGTAAACGTTCTAAATCATAATTTCCAAGTAAAATATCAAAATGTTTACTCCAATCAGCAATTCTAGCATCGATAGTTTCGTATATGTTAAATTCTTTAAATAAAGGCGTTTTAATATTTGACAAAAATGTTTGAGTTATTTTCATTGACGTTAATGTAAATGGTTTTTTATATTTGTGAGTTGGATCAAAATATGTCGCGGCTTTTGGTGAAATGATAGTGTCTGAACCTCCTGAATCAATAAGAACTTTTAATCTTGTTTTAGGCATAATAAAATAGGGTAACTGGGGATAATTATGAATATTATTTAGATCTATTGAGGCGGCGGTTGTCCTTCTAAAAAACCGACCTGAAAATTTTCCTGATGAAAATTTTCTGTCCCGTCATCATAATTTTCTGTATCATTAAATTCAAAATTTCGAGGTAATGATTCGGAATTTTCATCCCTGGAAGTATCTATATTAAAATTATGCGTCCTTCTAGTGGATAAACTCATAGGTTGATTTTTTGTAGTAATTGTTTGTACGCCACTCATGGGAGTGGGAGAACTTTGATGATTTTGGGAATTTCTAAATGATCTATTAAAATTTTGGGGGTTATTTCGGAAAGACGAATTATTGGGAAATGAAGATGAATTATTAAAATTTTGAGTGTTGTTTCTGAAATTAGAATTGTTGCCGAATTGTGGCGAATTATTAAAATTTTGATTATTTCTATAAGTAAAAGCATGTGGAGGTTTATTTTGTGAAAAGTTTGTGAAATTTGGTTGAAAATTACCCTGTGAGTGTGAAAAATTAGGTTTATTGTATACAGGCTTGTACGAGGTTTGTTTAATGGGATTAATTCTTTGTTTTGGATTTTGTTGACCTTTCAGGAAATTCATGTATTGTTGTTGACTCTTATGATTATCGTAAGTAATGCATTTTTGAAGGCCCTCTTCAAGACTTTCAATTCTAAAATGCGACAAATATTCACAATATGGTTCATTTATACCTGTACAAAAAGTTTTAAGAGCAATGCCTTTAAAATAAGGTGTTTTGAAATTTAATGTTTCGGGGTTGTCATTTAGTGATATGTGTTGTAATAAATCATTTAAATTGTCGCACACCCTTTGATGATAATCGTCATATGTCTCGTTAGTTTTTTGTACCGTTGTAGATAACTGTGTCACTAAAATGTCTTCAGAACGTCTGTCGCCGTATTTTGCCAAAAGGGCAGGTCGAATTTCATTCCAAACTGTTTTATTAGTAAAATTTAAATAGTCTCTAGGTTCACCCTTGATACGAGAAGCAATATTAGCATTTAAAATAAATTCTTGTGGTTGAGTTAGATTTTGATTAGATAAGAATACGATTAAATTATCTACTGATTTAATAAATGTGGAGAGGTTATCTCCTGTAGAAAATTCGGGTAAAGTAGCACAAAGGCTAGAAATATCACTATTAGTCATAGGCATTTCGGGGCGAAGAACGTTTCGAAAATTTTCAGAGGGATTCTGAGAAAGTTGAGAACTATTCGCTTGATCAGAAATGTCGGTAGTCTCTAATTTGAGACCGGCTAATATAACGTGTAAGTTTTCTTCGGAAATATTATCTAAAGTGCTCATAAAGGATAAAGGAAAATTGTACTCACAAAAGGATGATCACTGAAGATGTCCTCTGCATGCTACTTCTTCCTCTCGTCCTAGGTTCGGTGGATTTTTCGTTAAACAACTGAGTTGACCAGGAAAAGTGAGTTTTCTGTACGAAGAATCCTGTTCGCAGCGCCAGTTAAGTTAACAACACTTTAAGTTTCCAAAAAAAAGCAAACTTTATTTATTTAAAAAATATACAAAAATGGATCTTTAATTAACAATGTTTATCGTAAGTGATTAAAATAAAAAGAACGTTGATTCCCACGTTGACATGGTATTTATAATCTCGGGTTCATTGTCGCCAAGGTGCAAAGCGCTGACTTTGCTGACGAGGCACTCCGGGCATTGAACGGTGGGTTTCTATCACATTTCTTTATTATTATTATTATTATTATTATTATTATTATTATTATTATTATTATTATTATTATTATTATTATTATTATTATTATTATTATTATTATTATTATTATTATTATTATTATTATTATTATTATTATTATTATTATTATTATTATTATTATTATTATTATTATTATTATTAATGACTTTAGAAACCGACGAAGGTCTGGGATTCTCCATGGAATGCCACCAATTCCCTGTGAAGCCAGCTTTTGCTATGACCATCCATAAGTCACAAGGCCAAACCTTCGAATTTATCGGCATTGATCTAACGACCGATGTGTTTACGCATGGCCAGCTGTTTGTTGCATTCTCTCGAGTCAAACGTAAACGTTCAATCAAAGTAATTTTTAATCCTATAAAGGCTCCGTGGACTCCGTGGAAGAATTTGCAGAACACTATTTAGATGAAAATTATTATATATTTAATGACATTATATAATTATACACATTTTTTTAAACTTCGTAAACTTTTAATTTGCAAAAATTTACTATTCAAATGATACACGCGGCGCTACGCGCCTTTTTAAATCTTCTCAAAATTTGAAGCGTCGAAGACGCTAGGTCCCCCGGTTCTAATTTATTTAAGTACTAAATAATTTATTTAATAAGTAGGCACTATTATAACTCACAATTATAATTTATTTATTACAATTTATCTTTCCTATGCAACATTTATATTGAAAATTAACATCTACCGACAAAGTCACGCTATTTATATAAAACCAGCTCTGCTTTAGTAGATTCTAGGTGATCTAAAATATCTGGGAATTCATCCTCTGTGAGTCAGCCGGCACGCAACGGTTTCTCTGGTAACTTCTCGAAGGAGTACGTTTGTCTCTGTCATGCGGTATCGAAACATAGACCTATGCTTCGACTGTCAGTAATTTAATTCACGAACACTCAACGCACTGAGCTACTAGGCCGATAATCTAAATATATAAAATCGTTTGTCCTGACGGACTGACTAACTGATTTATCAACGCACAACCAAAACTACTAAGTCTAGAAAGCTGAAATTTGAAACATAGATTTATTTTATAATGTAAGAATCCGTTCGAAAGAATTTTTGAAAATTTCAACTGTAAAGGGGGAAAAGGGGGCGGAATTGATGGGGAAAATTGTATGAAAGTCTTTGCTCTTTGAGGTTAGAAACATGAAAAATATAAATACCACCTACTGAGCATAAATATATAATGACGTGTTTCAGGGTTTTTTGATTTTCACATTTTAAGGGATGGGGACGGGGTGTGAAAGTTTGTATGAAGATATCGGTTTTATAAAGGTAGGAACTTGAAAATTGGAAGTGTTGCTACTTATCACGAATAAATGTGATGTATTTTAGCGTTTTAGGTTTTTCATATTTTATGGGGGGAAGGGTGGGTGAAAGTTTGTATAGAAGCATCGATTTTTTAAAGGTAGGAACTTAAAAATTGGAATTGTAGCTACATATAAAGAAATAATGAAGGTATTTGAGAATTTTTGGATTTTCACATTTTAACGGGGGTATACGGGGGGATGGAAGTTTGTATGAAGGTATTGGTTTTAAAAAATAGAAATTTGAAAATTTGAAAATTTGAATTAATTATTAATAAAAAATTACTTGTTTCAGTGTTTGTGGATTTTTACGTTTTAAAGGGAGGAGTAAAAGTTTTATTGTATCGTAATAGTTATTTATGTTCCAAGTCAGCAAATTGTTTCTTTATCGAGTTCAGTAAAGACATTTTGCTGATGTGGTCCATACAAACTGCTATCGCCAACCGTAAATAATTATAATTAGTACAAAATTAGGTATTATAATATCACATTTTAGTATGTCAAAGTAAACAAACAGCAAAATAATAGCGAATACAAAACATATCAGTTACAGACTATTTCTGTCAGACGGGCATGGCTATGTTGATAAATATTAGCGGCAGATAAAGTTTATCTCTTTTTTATCTGTTTATTTTCTTCTTGTTCAAACATAATGATATGTATAATTGGCAAATAAAAGATGTAAGATTTCGATAAATTAGTTAGGTACTATTAAAAAATAGTTAAAGCGTGATAAAGAAAATCAGTTTTTTTTAAAAACGTAGAAAAAGTGATAAAAAGTGGTAGAATTGAAATAGCATTATAAAGTTTCGCCAAAATTACACAAAGTACAGAAACAAAATTTTCAAAAATTGTATATTTTCTTGTTTTCTATAGTATTATTTATGATAGACCCTGTATACAGCTGTCGTTTTTTACACTCAAAATAATATTTCGTAAAAAGACAACTTCTATCAAATAGTAAATTTTATAAAAATTTATTTGGTTATTAAATTCATATTTCAGTTTCTTTATCGGGTTGGACGATTCAAAATAATAATAACAACACAATCTCATGTCGACAGTCCCCACAATCACGAAATATATTATATCTTTAAGAGTTATCAGCTTCCAATACGTATCAAAAATTGAACAATAGGCTATTTTTGCGCACTTGAGAGACAAATTCTGGGGTTTTTATCTTATTTTTCTACCCTCGTCTTTCCCAACAAAGATAGATTACTCCGCCATTCTTGCAATTTCCCTGTCGTATCTGAGGCCATAAATCCTCCGTGATATATCACCATTTGGTGACTTGGGGTGAGTATACACGGAGATCGCAGCGCCACAGGGTGGAGGAATTCCGAATAAAGAAATACGATCATATCAAAATCTCGTAGACCAAGGCGAGTTTATACCTCAATTTGAATTCGAATTTGAATTTTAGCTCGACGAGTGACAGAATATAGTTTAGCGGGAGGTAACGAATGTGACGATAAATACGAATGAAGAGAAAATGTTTTCAAATGCAGACATAAGTTTGCTATTACCTTTTTGATATTCAAGCGCTGCCTACTATGTTATGTCCGATAAATTGTCCAATAATATTATTTGATATCTTTATTTAGAGACATTACAGGTTACTAATAAACTATAATATAGAATCTAGTGAACGTGAACTATCTAAACAAATGAAAAACAATTTTGTTAGTCACTATATGCGGTTTAGTTTCTCTTTAATGGAAATTTGATACTTTTTACTTAACCGAGTATCATTATAACAAATTAGTTAAAAATTAAAAAAAAAAATTACAAAATGACTGTGGAAAATATATTGAAATTTAAATTTAGAATACAATAGTTAATATGAAAAAGGTTAAAGGCAAAAGGCCAAAGGAAAAAACTGAGGGTTTTTTTTTCCTTTTACATTATAATTGTAAAAAAGTCTACCTACTGTCCACAAACAAGCATATCCACCAAGTTCTTAGTCATCTTCGCTCCGAAATTAAAGATTTCTGAAGATTAACAACTTGCTAAATCATAATTATTACTATTAGTAATATTTTCAAATTTAAATTGATTTATACATTCATTTTTATTAATATTATTTAACCGACTGTTTCCATGTGACAGTGGTGACAAACAAAGAGAGGAGGTGCGTTCACCTTAGTGTGGAAAAAGTTTCTCCAAGTGTGATTCGAGTGATTAGAGGTGGTTAAAGGATATCAAAATTTGTTAGTATTGAATTTAAAGATTTTTTAAAATTTGATTTATTTGTTAATTAAATTTTAATTTAAATAAATGTTTAATATGAATTGATCTTTTTAATGATCCTTTTAATGTCAAGACAAAACAAAAATATCACTCGCGTGATTCTCATGTGCCAGCCTGGGCTCTGCAGAACTTTTTTCAGAGAACCCAAGATGGCACAACTGAACCCGCGGTCCCTAGAGGTGAAAAATTCCAAATCACTCAACAAGCGTACTCATGGTTAGGGTGAGACAAAATAGAGAACAAAAAAATTTATAATCATAAAAGTACCATGGTTCCAAAGGTAGGCTCTGATGGGTGAAATCGAGTTTAGGAGGGGATGGCTCTCAAAGGCTTATGTTGAAGGACTTGGACTTACATCATCATAGAGGGTTAACTGAGTTGTCTATGGAGTGGTATGAAATTTCTGTTGAGGTTCACTTGAGTGTTGAGACAGATGATATTTAGTTTCTTTCAAGGGTAATTTCAACATCTTCATGAAAATCTAATAAATTGAAATTTTTTGTGTTCAAGTTGACTAATAATTTGGAGTTTTTTGTTGGGCTAAAATTATGTTAATTGAACCTCAAGTGATGTCCAAATGCAGATGTGTCCGGCTTCTTGATGTGCTCACCTATCCGGACTCCCAAAGATATGCAAGTTCTGCCAATATAACTAGTATCGCAATCGCTGCATTGCAACCTGTAAACTCCACTCTTGTCTAACAAATTCGTTTTGTCTTTGGTGTTGACTAGATGAGAGTCTAATTTATTAATTGATTTCAAAGATACATTAATGTTATCTACGTTGTTAGCAAACATTTTTGAGATGCTCTTAGCTAAGTTATTTTCCCAGAAGGGGATTGATATGTAAAAATTATTAATATGACTCAAATTAGGGAAGGCTAATTTTTGAATTTTCTTGAATTTAATTTTGGTGATTAGAGATTGAATTATGTCCGGGTCATACCCGTTGTTAAATGCAATTTGTTTAAGTTGAAGATAGTTAGTTTTATTTAGAGGGATTGATAGAAGCCTATGAATATAGCAATAGAAAGCAGACATTTTATGTTGGTGAGGGTGATTTGAAGAATAGTGTATCACGTGGTCTGTTTGGGTGGATTTTCTATATATCATAAATTCAAATGTGTTACCCTGCCTGTGGACAGAAAGGTCCAAAAAGTTTAAATAACATTCTTTTTCGGCTTCCAAAATGAATTTTATATTGGGATGGATAGTGTTGATTGAATTTAAAATATTAGAAGCCGTGTTGGCATTACTGTTTATTAGACATTTTGATTTTTTTTTTTTTATTTTTAAATAATCAACATAATGATAAAAGAATTATACAGGGTGTAACTAAATAAGTGTAAAACATTTAAGGGGGTGATTCCTCATCGAAAAAAAGATAGGATCTTTTATATAAAGAAACTTCATTGGAGCATCCCTTGTTAAGATACAGCCCCTTAAATGGGGTACATAAAATTTGTTTAACAATTTTTTTCACAAGCACTAAACAAGTTACAGTATTGAAATTAATCTGACATTTTCTACTACCAAAAAGACACTTAGCCAGTAATTTATTTGGTTTACCCCATGGTTGTAAGGGGTGGAAAACGCAACCCCTAAAATTTCGTTCCAACTTTTTTTCTTATTAATTGTTTACCATTTAAAAATTTATTTCCGATAGCCTGTTTCATTCTAAATAAAAAATATCTCTTGAATTTATGACGATGTATATCTGTAGTTGTTCGTAAAATAATTTTTTGCTGCGAACTGGTTTATTTTGGGCAAAAAATTTCCCAATTACAAATAATACTCAGCACGTCACAAAATAATTTTCAACAACTAATAAGCAATGTCTCTGTCAATCGCATGTAAAAGAGCATGCGCATTGGATTACATTCAACGACATGTCGCGTGCATCTGCTATGGTGTGTCCTGTTCTATCACACATATCGCACATATTTAACTGCTCCGATTTTAAAACTTTAAAGCATGTTATTAGTATTCCATGAACAGTTTTTTGCAGGCAAACCTCTTCTGATCAATTTTTATTCGTTGACATGTTGGTGTAGTTACCTATATTGACTAACCTGTTCATACCTGCTTACGAGGTAGCCATGAACAGAAATAAGTAAACAAGCCTACCGAAGCATATTCTCCATGTTAAAAATTATTTATTTAAAAATAGCCATGAACACTTTTCAAATGGCAAGTATAGGCGAGTTAATAAATATCAATAAAATTTCGTAAAAAATATGTCTCAGAAGGTCGATCTCTCACGGCCTCCTCTACTATAATCTCTATAACTAAAAAAAATTTCTGTCATTTATATTCTTATTATATAATAGAATGTTATTTTCATTTTTTCGGCTTTTTCGTAAATAATACGTATGATGGTTACAGATCTTAAAGACAAGACGCCATGATTATTTAATTTTCTATATACTAAAATCGTTGATTACTAGAAAAAGCAATAATTAGAGTCATTATTGATAGATTTTTGTTATCATAAAGATGCAATCGATGGAGAATATATTTTAAATTTTCTTGAAAAACTTTTAATTGTTAATTTTGATAAATAAAAAATATTTTTTAAATTTTCTTGAAAAACTTTTAATTGTTAATTTTGATAAATAAGAAAATATTTTTTAAATTTTCTTAAATAAATGTATAGTGTATTTATTTAAATTTTAATTTGTATAACCACTTTTAATATATCCTATATATTGGCATGTCAGTGTATAAAACAGAAGTAGGTAAGAAATTATATTTTTTCTGCACCCACATGGATATTTGCTTAGATATCTACGCACAGACTACAAAACGAAAAAGTATGCTATTGCGTTCAAATGAACGAATATATACAAAAAAATTAAATCCACGAATTACAGTTCATATTTTGAACACCCAATTACTATTATATCTAAAATTTTAAATTAAGTGACAATTCTGTCAAATTAATTGTCAGTATATTTTTTAGTTATTGCGATTAAATATCGATTAAAATGAGTTATTTTTGTATAGAATCAATCAATAATAGCTTTTTTATTTTTATTTAGTTCACATTTTGAAAAAAAATTACATTTTAAGCAAAATATATGAAATTAATTTAATTACAAGTATTAAAATAAAATCTGAAAAGTCGCCGTTGGGATGAGGACTATTGAGGACAGAGCATATGTCTTTCACGCGAAAAGCCCGGAATCGAATCTGGACTGGGGACTAATTAAATTAAATCTTTATTTTATAAATTAATAAAATTCATAAATTATTTTGACATAATAACTTAAAATATTTTTTTAAATTTGTAGATTTTCGTTAGCGGGTCTTGGAAAAAATATACTGTACAACTCAAGTTTATTGTGCATATAATTTGTAGATTTTCGTTAGTGGGTCTTGGAAAAAATATACTGTACAACTCAAGTTTATTGTCCATATCTCCGCCTACGGTGCACAGTGGAACGAACTTATAACAGCTGATGGACATTGGAGATTATAAGTTTAGATTATTAATTAAAAATCATTTGCACCTTTATTCTAGTTAATCATGACACTAATTAGTAAAGAAACATACGAAAAACAAAACCAGTCTATTTTTTTCTATTATATAATTCCAAAATACAGAATTTTTGACGAAAACATTTATTGTTTGAAACTCGACCTGACACTACTAACACCATTACGAATATAACCCTAATTTATTTTTAAATTAAACTCGTGATGAAATTATGTATTTTGTAAATTCTTATTTATAAGAAGGTAAAATATGATACAGGGTGTTTTAAACAATGATATACTAAATCTATTTAGCGAAATATGCGAGTCTTTTAATAAATTACAAAAAACTATTAAATATATATGAACAATATAGAAAACAATAAACGGCACATTTTAAAATATTTTGAGTATACAGAGTGGGTTAACAAATGCGACAGAATAAAGCTTTATTTTTTTATAAAAAAAAACCTTTATATTATTGAGTTTTTTTAATCAACGAACTATTGTGAGTAATTTTTGTTAGTATCAGTATGTGTTTACTTTCAATTATTTTGACACTGTTATTTAAAATTAAAGCTTTGAGTGTTTGCTTATAAAATTCAAACTGTTTGACAAAATGGCCTTGAAATTTGAATCTTTTTTAATATTCTACCACATGGAACAGAAATCCTAATTTGCGCTCTAAGTCGATCCGTTTGGATTTTTTAAGCAGGCAAAGTGCCCAAACCAAACTGTGCATTTTTAAGAAGTGTTGGTCTTCTTCATTGATAGTTGTTACTGCTAATTCTACCCTACCATCTAACCAGTTTTTATTTTGATTCATAAACCAAGATTCCATTCAAAATCAAAAAATAGGAAGTTTTATTAGTGAGAATACTGAGAATAGTAAACAATACATAAATATTGTGACAATAATTGGATGTCCAACTGCATCTCTTGTCAAAATATAACAATATGTATTATAAAGCACAGAAAGTGTCCAAACAACATTCAATCTGCTCTACTGAAAAGTTGACTAGAATTACATAGTACAGTTTACCTCCGAGATACTGATGGATTTCACACAATCAAAGTCACTAAAGGTAACACTAAAAAAAAGTTAGCAATTACACAATAGACTAAACAATATTCATAAAGTATGGACCACGGACGCGTCGAAATTAAATTTTGTTAGTCACCTTTGTTGCAAGCGGTTGCAGCAAAACTTTGTATTGATAAATACAATATAAAGTAAAGATGTTATAGCCATCAACAAATAACCAGGACTCAGTGATAGTAACGAAAAAGATAAGCGAAATGCACTCAATTTCGCTAGAAAACACATATTTTCATAAAAAATAAAGTTAAATAAACACATAAGTATTTCAAAATCACTTTGGAATTAATTGTTAGTATATGGACTAAAACACATATGAAAAAATGTTGGCCAAATGAATCAAGTAATTTATTTAAGTAGAATTTTGTTCTATTGATTTCCTACACATAAAATATATTTAACAAGGAACGCAATTGTTGTATTTC
The DNA here is from genome assembly GCA_927349885.1 of Psylliodes chrysocephalus. Taxonomy (NCBI): domain Eukaryota; kingdom Metazoa; phylum Arthropoda; class Insecta; order Coleoptera; family Chrysomelidae; genus Psylliodes; species Psylliodes chrysocephalus. The sequence continues at coordinate 44,487,209 of OV651820.1, read as the reverse complement.
ATAATACAGAGCTTTGGGTAAAGTTTTCACTAGTAATACCACTAGAGGTCAAATTATTTCCGGAAATTTTTTCGAGCTCATGAATATTTTGAAAATTTCCCGAGTCGCAGACGAGGGAAATTTTCTAAAAATATTCATGAGCGAGAAAAAATTTCCTGATATTAATTTGACCTCGCGTGGTATTCGGTAAGAAAATTCCACGCCGAATTATGGTTGAAAATTAAATATTTTTAAAATTTATTTTTCGTTTCTCAACAATGCAAATTATTTTCTCCAAGTCACCAGTGAAACATAAAAGGTGTTGTCGCCTTGATTGTTGAGTTGTCATGGTAACTAAGTGAGATCCTAACCTCGAATATAATTTCAGTTTTGAAGTTGTCAAGCGGCCCGACGTAAAAAAATGTTTCGCTGCAATTATTTAGGCCTTCAATTTGCTTATTTCTACTCATTGTAGTTGCATGGGAATACCATTTGAAAATAGAAAATAGTATATTCTTTAATTTTACGTAAGTTTTGAATAACTACAAGTGGTAGAAAATTGTTTTTCTGCGTTTTTATTAACATGCGTTATGAGCGCTTTAAAATGGTCTGAAATTCATAACCAGCGTCAGCAAGCATCAATCGTAGGAGGCTGTGATCATTGTATTTTGACAGTTCAAAACATTAAATAACTCGCGTTTTGTTGCGATAAAGAATATTGCACAGCAAGTAAAACCAACAAAATTACCTATTTGTTTAAAAATGAATCGATTTGAAAATCATACGCTATGCAAAATATGCGTGAAATTGTCTGATGTAATGATCAATCATTGCACCATGACTTACTTACTCGGATTAATAGAGGATTGTGGCTCCAACTTGAAAAACAAAAATTTGTTCCGAATTGTCCAAGAATATTTGCACCTAAACTACGCAAAATTCAAAGTGCTGAATGGGAAAAAGGTGAATAAATTAGTGTCTAAATATTATATATATTTTATTAGACATAGACACATAATTCAAAGCATCCAAAGTCCTGCATTTTCGCCATTAAGAAGAAAAGAAGTGGCCGAAGAATATAGAAAACACCTTAGCATTGTAACTAAAATGTATCAAAACTAAACGTATTATGTGAACAAATAAAAACCAGTCTGTCAAAAATGGTCTGTTATTGTAAACGTCAAAAAATTTCCAGTATAATTCGCTGTTGGGTACCCCACGAGAAAAAAATTTCCACTAAAATACCTCCGTTGCCATGGTGATCTGTCAAAAACACGTATTTTGATTGGTTCAAAATTACAAGTGTGGAATTTTCAATCAAATTTACTTATAATTAAACAAATTATGTTTTTATTAAACATATACTTAAAAGAAATACATATCAAAAATTTAAATGTACTTTATTGTGTGCGGTATTGTGTTCAAACTTCGTCTTCGTGCGATATGGCCATCATATCCACTCTTGTTGAACAAACTACGGTTAAATTACTGGTCACTGCAAGACGCGCTTGTACATCGGTTTCTTCGATCAATTTATTCCTATATGGGAACGTATCCACATGAACCTGATCATTCTTCTATTCTTTTGGGATTGGAAAAGTTCTGTTCTCAGTATTTTTTCCAAAGGATGTTTCGAGAAAATAGGTTGGAGGGATTTAATCGAACTAAAATAATCAGTAAAATAAAAGATTTAGGAATATTGTATTTATTAATGTAAACGACAGCCCTATGTATTTATTAACATTCCTAAAATATAACTATTTAGGTCGCTTTAAAGTATCATTTTTTTGGCCGCATATGCTTTCCGGCCGCTTTTTATAAACAGAAGTTTATCATACTTATCGTTAGTAATTTTATACAAATTTTATTATTCAACAATTGGTTTCTTATTCGATTAATAAAAATTTAAAACTATTCTTGCATTTAAGTTTCTTTTCAGGAATAAGAATGTAAAAAAAGATTGGTTTTACTTGATGAGACAGTTGCCTAAACAATGTTGTGTGTACGTCGGTTGCATGATCTTGTTTGACTTAACCAGAAGTTGCTATGCCTTGGCTACGCCTCATCAACAAATTTCTGACTTGGTCAAAGAAGTTCAACTTTATCAGCCTTTGTACCTACACAAAATAACTATTTTCTTCTCTTACTGAAATTAATAAACAAAACACAATCAATTTAATTAAATATTACGTAAAAATTAATATAATAACACAAATTAATTGCATAAGAAACAAATTATGCTCATTTTCAATTGCTTACAGTTACAGTTATAAATATACATAGAGTAAAGTTGCCTAATGTGGAATAGGTTCCTAAAGTGGAATGCACTGTTATACGGTGATCTATAGGCACCATCTACTTACAAGCCAGTGCATCAAACGCCCCACCTAAAATGTTTTCGTACGTGGAAGACTTTGATATGGATAGCGTCAGTGGTTCGACGGGAGCGAAACAAATATAGTTTCAATCCCAGTAGACATTTTTGTACCAATAAATAAAAGGTGTGTTATCTCCGTTGGTATTAACATTAAAGGTAAGATATTTTGTGGAGTTAAAGTACATAGTTTGTAGTTTTATAATATGCTTAATATTTAATGCAAATAACCAATTTAGTTTCGATTATGTTGATATGAAATAAAATAATAAAAGTCTCCTTAAGTGGAATAGGAGAGGTGCCCTAAAGTGAAATATTCCACAATAGGAAACTATAACTAAAATTAAGCATATTTGCATTTGTTTCAGGAAAAATGCCAAAAAAGAACATTAAAGAGCACAAATGGAAGGAAGAACATATGCAAAATGCAGTAGAAGCAGTACGAACTCATACAATGGGATATTTAAGAGCTGCCAAACACTACAAAGTTCCCCGTGCCACATTATTTAGATATTGTAAAAGCGACAAAAATATTATCGATATCAAGAAGGAAACCTTAGGAAGAAACCCTATTTTATCGAAACAATTGGAAACCAAGCTGGTGGACTACATTCTTAAGATGGAAAGAAACTTTTTTGGATTGACTAGGAGAGATCTACGTTCTCTTGCATTTCAATTGGCGAGACGTAATAATATTCCGAATAAGTTTTCATTGCTTCAGGAAAAAAATGGCTCAAAGGATTTCAGAAAAGACACAAAGATAAAATTAGCATAAGAAGACCAACAGGAACATCGGTTGTAAGGGCTGCCGGATTTAATAAACAAAGTGTGAACGAGTTCTTTGACTTGCTTGAACACGTCATGGTAGAAAAGAATTTTGCTCCTAGGCAGATTTTCAATGTGGATGAATGTGGCATATGTATCGTCCAATCTAAATGCCCCCAAATTTTAGCAATGAAAGGCAAACGTCAAATTGGAGCTATTACTTCCGCAGAACGGGGATATCTAATAACCATTTCCATGTGTATGAGCGCAGATGGAACATTTGTTCCACCAATGATTATATTCCCTCGTAAGAATTGCAATGAACAACTCAAAAAGGGTGTTCCACCTGGAACTTTATTTAAATTTCATCCATCAGGGTGGATACAAATGGATCTATTCACAGCTTGGTTCGAGAACTTTATCGAATATGTTCATCCATCTGAAACCAACCCTATTCTTTTACTTTTAGACGGACACAACACACATACAAGAAACCTTGATGTTATAATAAAGGCTAAAGAAAATTTTGTAACAATTCTTTCCTTGCCGCCACACACCTCCCACAAAATGCAGCCTCTAGATAAAACTGTATTGGGAGCATTAAAAGCATTTTACAATGAGGAAATAAGGATTTTTTTAAGGAATAATCAGCGTCCAATATCCCACTTTGATGTTTGCGAACTGTTTGGGCAAGCCTATTTAAAGACGCAATCGGCGGAGCGAGCCGTCAAAGGGTTCGCAACTACAGGAATGTATCCTACTAGGAGAAACATTTTCAGCGAAGTGGACTTTCTAACCGTTGAACAAGAGGTTTGTAATGTTAGTCCAATAGCCAATAATCCCACCCCACAGCCAAGAATGATTGCCGCAGAAGAAGAAAAGGAAAACCGAAATCCAAGTGTAGAAGCTGTTGGTCCAGAAGATATTTCACCAATACCGACCGTAAAGAGAAAAGTAGGCACTAGAGGCCGAAAACCCGGAAAAGCCAAAATAATAACTACTACGCCAAATAAGGAAATCCTAGAGAAATCGGTTCAAATGAAAGACACAAACGCAGCGACTCAAAAAAAGGACAGTAAAAAAATGTATTTTCCGAAAATCCATCTTGTAGTTCATCTCAAGAAGGTAGACGTAATACGAAGAAAACACTAACTAAACGTCAAAAGAGAGATGTGTCTTCATCAAGTGCTGAATCTGATGCATCGAGCATTTCCATGCAGAATTCTTCAGATGACGAAGAAGATTTTGCAAAACAGGAAAATAATCCTAATCAAGATGCACATTGCATTTTTTGTGAAGATAAGGTTTCAGATAATAATCAAGGAGAAATTTGGGTAATGTGCATGCTATGTAACTGTTGGGCACATGAAGAGTGTGCAGGACCCGAAAAAGAACCCTACGTTTGCGACTTTTGCCGTTAGTTTAATTTTTTTTTTAATTCTTTGTGCTAATATATTTGTATCTTTATTGTTTAAATAAACTACTTTCTCAAAAAACAAAGTTTTTTCAATCAACATTTTATAACGAATGCTATTTTTAGCTTGGAACATAGGTATTTCACATTAGGAACCCATTTTTGAAGATCTAAAAAAAGGCTCATTTTATATTCTTATTTTTTTTTATGATTTTTTTGGGAGATTTATATTTTTGTGACATGAACTATATATCCCTAATACCCTTACCTATATCTATACAAAATATCTAAAAACAAAATTGAAGTTTATCATTTTTTTTTTTAATTAAAATAAAATGCTATTCCACATTAGGCGACTTTACTCTACTTATAATTTCCAATTACGATTATAGTGTTACCCATTTTTCGAATCATAAAAAGTCTCCGACTAAATCGTGTACTGTTTGTATTCAATCTTCTGAAGACTCAATATATTTCGCAATTTGTTACAAAACGAAGAAAGAATAAATAACAATGGCATTGGCTCTTCAGCCACCCGACCCGACGACGTAATGTGGTAGTCCTTGACTTCTATTTTATATCCGTGTCCCATCTTTTACTGTACGACCAGCTGGTTCTGCAATGCAGGACGATGGAACTCAAATATCTTCACAACCATTGAATTCAAGGTTGAGCTTCAGTTCGCGATTGGTATGCTGCGACGATCGTCATCTTTGCTTCGTTGCGATTCTAATAAATTCCCAATAATATAATTATTATTATTCTGGTTTTGATTTAAAATCAGTTATAATTCTCTAGACTCTCTCTATTTAAAAATGCAGATTACTTACGACAAAAATAAACACTTCTGCAAATTGACGTTTCTTTCTTATTTTGAAAATCATGATGAAACGTAATACCTAATTAATCTTTTTCAAATCAAACTATGCAAAATACTTAACTTGAGTTTGGATAAGATGTTAAAATTTAGAATATATTAAATAAGGAAAATGTCAGTAAAATAATATAAAAAAAACACGAGAAAGAATATAGACATCGTCCAGTTAATCAAAGGTAATACTTACAAGTGCTGAAAATGTTATCGATAAAACTTCGTGTTTTCATGAACACATTTTATTTGAAGTGTAGGGAAACAAAACGATTGATAAAATCACCTGCTGTTTGAGTGGTTTTGTTCCGAATAAAGAAGTTTGAACCTGGAAAATGAAAGTTTAATCTATACAATTTAACAGGACGAGCGGTATTTGAAAAGATTATTTTGTGAATCATTTTATGGATACAAAATGTATATCACTTGAATAGATAATAATTTAAAAAGATAATGTAGGGTAAAGGGACGAGAGGTGGATCATCATTCTAAAAGTCAAAATAATTTCTTTATTAATCAAAGTACAAATCTGCAAATTGTACCAAAGCTTAGTTATTTTTTGTACCATAAAATAACTAAGCTTTGGTACTCTTTTTGGAATAGTTACAGACTAAAAAAATATTTATCATTAAAACTAATAAAAAAAAGGAAAATTCTCAGACTTGTTATCGGTCCATCTATCCTACCCTATGAAGGTAAGATGGACCATAGTAGGTAGGAGAGTTGAAAATCGCTATTTTTTTGGAAACTATGTTTCCACAGTTCCGGCAAAGGTTAACAAAACTTGTGCAACTCGTGAAACCGGTTACACAAAATGCATTGTAACCATTCGTTTTTCTTTTTCGTTAAACGATCATCTTCATTGCAGCCAACACACTTATTTGATAAAGCTATACTAGAATAGTCATCTAATGCGACATCGTCAGCTTCCTGCTCTTCAGAAGATGAAGATTCACTCGAATGATTCTTTCGTACTCTTTTTCTATTTACCGCTTTCACTGCCAAATTGAAGCCAGCTTTTTTCTTGCTTTTTGCTGATATTTTTTTACGGGTATGGGTATAACTTAATCTAGAGCTTTTCCAGGAGTAATATCTTCAGAAGCACTTGATTGATTGGGAGTATATAGTTTGCTTGGTTCGGGAGATTCAGGTCATGCTTGCACTGTTTTATTCTGCATTGGATCTTTTACAGAGCAAACAAGATTTTGGTTCAAAAATGCGTAATAAGGTATGACTAAGGAATTATAAGGGAGTATTCCCGCGGAAATTGCGTTTTGAGTAGAGGCTAATTTCCCCCAAGCTTCACTCAGTAGTTTTCCAAACTGCAATATTTAGAGCTCTTCTTGAGTTATTTCTCAAAATATTTCTACATGCATCATAATAGTTACCTTTCAGAGACTCATAAAAAGCTCGATCCAGAGGCTGTAAATAATGAATCGTATATTCGACTAAAATAATGTCGTTTTCTTCTGCAAATCCCGGTAAATCTAGGTTGGTCGTATGGGAGGTATGTCCGTCTAGTATTAATAATACTTTACCATGAGGTTTTCTTAGAAAAATGCAGTGAGGGGGTATAAAACTCTCTTCTGCATTACAGCATGCTACGAGGCCCATCGTTTCTCCTTTCTCACCAGGGCTTATACTCGGAAGACTTTCAGAGCCTTTAGCGACTAAGACTTGACCAGCTCTAGAGTTTAGCTATAAACCCGTCTCGGCAGTATTGTAGATATGTCTAGGTTGGTCAAAAAGGGTATATACTGTCATAACTTTTTCAAGTACGGCGAAATGCATTTTAACATTTTCTCTTGACATTCCAAAACATCGTGCAATTGAAGTAAACAATTTGATCCACAGTGTTCAATCAGGTTTTAGGGTAAAAGCTGTGCGACTGCTGCTATTCAGTGTGCCATCGATTGATTGAAGCACCAGTAAAAATAAAAAACATATTACTGGAGCGCTTTTCTTAGACTCACTGAGATCCTTTGAAATTGTTAATAGAGATTTACTAATTTTTAGGAAATTAGAAAGGTTTGGAATTGTAGAAGAAGCGTTGCAATGGCTGTAAAGTTGCCTAGATAACCATAAAAAAATTGAAAAGAAATAAAATGATCTCTATTGAAATAGAAAAGCGTAATGGGTTCTTTACTCTTTTTACTATATATTAAATTGATCAATCCACTTCTTCTAATGATCTTAAGCGTTTGATTGTTAAGTATAAATGATATGTTAGTTGTGTTGTGCCACATTAATCTATTATTAGTTCGTCAGAAACTTAGATAAAAGAGACCGAAGATGTAACATTGCACACTGCGTATGTTGTTTATTTTAACTCCAAGTAACCCACCAATTGAAAATCATTGTTTGCACGACGCCATCCGAATTGCTCCGATATTTCAATTCAACGCTCACCTCCGCCTGAGTTTAATCATTGACAGCTGTTTTTTAATTTATTTGTTGGTATTTTTAGCAATTTAAAGTGTTCTAGTTTTTCAATTTTAAGTTCAAAATGCCACGATTTATCTTGAAAAATTGTATATACTTAATACAAGTACCAATATTATGAAAGATATTTAAATATATTCGTTTTCAGCGGCAAATATTTATTAACGTTTTGACATAAAACGCCATGATTCTTTGGGCTGAATACTTCAGATCCGCATTAAGGGGTTCCAATAAATATTAAGCATCAAATACATATTTCCAAAAACAGATTTCATATTATTTACATAAATTTACAAAAGGGTAAAATTTTGAATATTTAATAATTTTAATAAGAAGTAAATAGTCATTGTTTCTAACGAAATTTTGTTTTTAAAAAGTAGTTTTATAAGAATATTTACTAAAGGTGGTTTTTAGCCCGTTTTGGTAAATAAATAGTAAAGAAGCATAATTGCTAGCTAAATTTAATTTATATAAGGTATTTTTATAAGAATATTAGATGAAATACAGGATGAACTACTTAAAATTACAAGGTTCATCTTATTTACGGTCAAATCGGAAGTGGCGTTTGAATCTTAAGTCTTAAAACAAAGTAAAACGCACAATATGATCTAGTATAAGCAAAAAAATTGTTAAGGTATGGTAGTTAGTCACATTGTTAATAAAATGTTACATTATAAACCCCTAAACAACTCGAACAAAATTTTCGTTTACTAAAAAATCCAAATTTTGGCAATATTTATTATACAATCGAATGCGGTTTCAAAGATAACGAGATCAAAAATCCGAATCTCTAAATTTTGGAGCTAAATGCTGGGATAAGAGGGGTTACATCTAATATTTTTTTATGAAAATCGATTTATCCGTTATTTTCAATAAATTATTTTCGTTTTTTTAAGATAATGTAATAATCAATTTTAAAGGAAATACAAAAAGAAAGTAGATTTATTCAAAATAATCGATTGATTGAAAATAATCAATATTTTTTTGAAAAATCGATTTATTGTTTAATCGGTTTTTTAATTAATCGATTATTTTTGATTTTTCAAAGATATTATATAAAAATAATCGATTGATCGAATATAATCGGTTGCTTCATATAACCGATATTTTGGTTATTTTTTTTATAATTATCGATTTATTGGTTAATCAGCTTTTTAATAATCGACTATTTTCGATTTTTCAAAGATAATCGAATATTCAATTTTAAAGGAAATATGAAAAAAAATCATTATTAGAAAATAATCGATAATTCGGTTATTTTTTTGGAAAATCGATTTATCGTAGAATCGGCTTCTTAATTAATTGGTTATTTTCGATTAATCGTTTATTTTGGAATAATCGATAATTTTCGGTATTTCAAAGATAATCGAATTTAAAGGAAATACAATAAAAATAAATTATTTGATGATCGATTGATCGAAAATAATCGATAATTCGTTTTTTTTAAATCGATTTATCAGTTAATCGACTTTTTAATTAATCGAATATTTTTGATTAATTATCGAATAATCCGTTTCAATGGACGAAAAACAAAATAGATTATATGAGAATAATCGATTATTTAAAATAAACGACAATTATTTTATTATTTTTTGTAAACACTGATTTATCGGTTAATTGGCTTTTTAATTAATCGATTATTTTTGATTTTTCAAAGATAATCAAGTAGTCGATTTTAAAGGAAATACGATAACAAAATAGGTTGTTTGAAAATAATCGAATGATCAAAAATAATCGAATGTTTTCAATGATCGTTAATTTATTTCGATAATCACCCACCTCTAGCGACCAAATGATTTTTAATAGGTTTAAATTTTAAAATGTTATCTTTAATATACCTTTTTCTGAGGTTACAATACAAAATAGCATTTTCTCATTTTAATATTATGTAATAGCCGAAAATATAATGTTCAACACACAAGGTTTGATTTGCAGTATGCTTTTTTACAATACTCGTAGACAATGAGTACCATTTCTTGCTCTATTAACAATATTCTATTTCAACATTTTACTGTAGTCTCTTGTAGAAAAGTCCGTAATAAATAAACGCTAACGAAATATTCTACGAAAGGTCTTCTCTTTACATAAAATGTCGTGGCATCTGTTTGATATTAAAAAATCACGTTAATTTTATTTCCTAAAACAAAATTCCATTAAACATCTTTTTAATAAATCTAATAGTTCATTATGATGGAAATAAACAAATGCCGTCCCTGTCACACAGTTCAGGTCTCCGCCCAGTTCTCCCACTCCGTTAACCTTTCTTTAGAATGTGGCAACATTTGCGCAGGTTAAACACCGGTGTATGTTATATCTCTGGTCTCTTTTATCTGTTTGAAAGTTAAGTAAAATTTCCACAAACTGAAAAATATTCGGATGGCAAGAATAAAAATGGCTATTAAATAATGAATGAAATGACTCACAATAATTTGTGGTACGTGTCATCGAATCTGAGGCTGAAGCCCATACAAACGGCGAAAATGTAGCATTTGCCCCAATATTAAATCTACAAAATAGTCGCAAAATTCAATGACTTTTTGGTTACCTACTACATCATTGTTTTCAAACAAATCAAATGCAAAACAGTCACCAACTTCTTCTGGTTTTAGAAATGGAAGACCAAAGAAATATTTCAAATATTGATTTTCTGAACGGTAATCAGCGCTTAATCTTAAATAGGCTTGGGATAAATGAAAGCGACAGCCTATTATTTTTACGTTTTGCCACATAACTTTAACTGCATTATGAATCGCTAACTCAAAATCAATTACAACAAAAGAAGGTTTAAAGTAAAGACTTAATGTTTGACATTTTGCATCCAATAACTCAAATAATTTAAGATACACAGATTGTGATTTTGAGAACAATAAGTAAAAAACTAAAGATACATAGTGTCCATTTCTGTAACCGTGAATTGTAAAAAATTGTACAAAATATTTGGTCGAATATTGAAATGTACCGTCCATATAAACAGTATCAACTGAACATAAAAAATTAAAGTTGCTTCTGCAACCAAACACAATTATCTGTGAAGGCCTATCGCAAATAGATAGAAACTTTTCGTTATTATTTGTAATTGGATTCATCTTACACCGAAAAAAAATTCTTACCGTGGCAGTAAGAAAAAGTTAATTAAATATGCCTCAGCTAGAAGATTTTACCGTGACAGTAATACAAGATTTGCTAATATTTGGATTACTAGGAATTTATTCGACTGCGGCAGTAAAACTATGTTACAGCTCTGGTCAAATATTATTACAGAGGTAGTAATTTTTTCTTACGGCTACAGTAAAATTGTATAACTACCACCAATATCTAGGATTACCATACGTAACATCTAGTTGTAATGCTGCAGTAATACTGTCTTACTGCTTTGGTAAATCTGCTCTAGTGCAGCAGTAATAATTTCTTACCACTCTAGTAAAACGGTTTCACTGTTAAAGTAATAATATCTAACCACTCTAGTAAAACTGCTGTACTGTAACAGTAATATTATCTTACTACTACAGTAAAACGGTATTACTGTTACAGTAATAATGTCTTACCAATTTAGTAAAACTGTTTCACTGCTACAGGTATAATATTTTGCCACTATAGTAAAATTGTTGTACAGTTACAGTAATAATAGGTTACTACTACAGTAAAACGGGTTTACTGTTACAGTAATAACGTCTTACTATCATGGTAAAAATGTTTTACCAAAATATAATTTATATTAAAGGCTGAAATAGGTTTAACAAAGGTAAATAATTTTCTCATGAACTCGAAAAATAAACTCTTTTATCTTTCGCTTCAAAGAAAAATATTTACACAAAATTAAATCAATTTCTGCTAAATAAATCTGCTTAATTTTTTCCTCTGGAAAATCTTCGGTCAATTTTTCATAAAAGGATTGACAAAATAAAAAAAAAAAAAAGAAAAATTGTTTATTTTGAAATCAGCATAGCACAGCAGAGCTAAAATATTTTTATAATTTTTATAAGGTACAAAAAAACATTTATTTTTAATCCAAAGCTGCAGGAACGGAAGTTTACTCGAAAACCATTCGAGATATAAATGTCAAATTTGGATAATAAAACAATATCAATTTTACCATGGTATTTTCTTTGGTCATACAAAATTCCTCGAATTTTTTCTTAAAATAAGATGCCTTATGCTTTCTTCATCTAATAATTGAAAGGAATTATCATCAATGCCCTCATCTAAAAATAAAAATTAAATTTGTGTGGAACGACAATTCAAGTTTAATGAAACGTAGTATTTGCAACTGAAAGTGAACTTGTTTATTGTCACTTAAGTGTTTTGATCAACAATCTACAATATTTTTATATTTAAGGTTTTTTTTATGATTTTTATCACTATATAAAGCATAACCAGGTTGTTCAAGATATATTTTTTAAGTAATCTCAAATAGCAATAGGTTTTAGGAGTTTTAGGTTGTTTTTATGAGCTTTCACACATCTAACAGTTGTTGTTAGACAATCTAACAGTAGCAGTAAAAAGTTTTACAGCCATAGTAAACTTTTTAGTAGTAACACTTTCTTACTGAAGCGTTTTCCTCAGTGTACCTAAACAAGTAAAAACATCCTCTTGATTTTTGGGGAGCGTGGTCATAACAGAACGTCTTGCGGCATAAATGTTTTTTCGCACTCTATGAATGTCGTGCGAGGTGATACCGTCAAAAAACTCGTTCTTCCTTAATTCTTGATGGATGAATTTTGAGTGTTTTTCTGACAGGTCCTGCAATGCTTTCCTTTTAACGCCTTTGCTAAGGGCCTATCGTTGAAGAGTATTTGCTTCACAAAATTTAAAATTGCCTATAACTAACAACTTTTTCTCCTTTTCGCTAAAAATATATGTGACTACCATGATCGTAATGTATACTCGGTGACAATTAAAGACAGAATATTTCTATTTTCCTTACATCCTTAATGTATCTACTCATCATTCTTCTAATTACTTATTAATACTCCTAATTAATAATTGACAAGGAATTAAAGAAGGTGGCTAGCCTAACTCAACTACCTAGATTACGCCACCTGCAGCGCTTTTATCTAAGGTCAGAAACTACCTTCATATCAATGAGGAATAGAAAATATTTTGATAATTAAAAAAAAATGAAAATAGGTATAGGAATCCACGTAATTGAATCAGTAAAGAAAATAAAATATTTAGGTGTTACCTATTGCTGACCACACATTAACTTTTAAAGATCATCTCTGTATCTGTAACGTGTGGAGGGTAGGTTAACCCACGTCACTTAGGCAAGACTCTGTTTTCCAAGTGTGAGTTCCATGTTAACTTTCATTTTCATCCCATTCCTTGTGGAAAGGACCATTTCTGTCTTCTTGGGATAGGGTGAACCATTAAGGCAACAAAGTCCAATATTTCTCTCACCTGTGTTACCTGTAGTACCTTTTAATGTAAAATACAAATTTATTACTTTTGGAGCCTATATTATAATAACAAATGATTAACAAATAGTGAAATAATATACTGTTTGTTAAGTTTTAAAAAACGAATTTAAAACATCTAAATTTATAGATGATTAAATAATAGCCAGTTGATGCCTTTATATTATAAAATTTCATGTATATAAAAATTAACCATATGCTTCAGCTGATCCTTGGCTTTCTATTTATCAAATATTTCAACTGTCAATAACATTTTTTTTTTTTCTATAATATTTGTCATGAACAATTTTTCAAAAATTTTTTGCATCTTTGCCATAAATTGATACTTAGTATTAGATGTAATATGTTACGCTGAAATCAATGGTGGAAAAATATACCGGGTAAGCCGTTTAAAATTATCGCCATTTAACCTCTCCCGATGCAACAAAAAACCCTGTATATTCGATATTGTTCTAGAATAAAGTAAACTCTACAATGACTATTTAAAACTTGTTCTTATATCTCTTATGATAAGAGATATATTGAACTTTATTTCACTATGCAGTTGCAAAAGAAATTCTACTAAATATTAAGTAAATAAAATAGTACATTATATACCTAGGGTGAGAAGTGAGCTATTATTTACCGAGCACTTTTATATCCTGAGGCGCGTAGCGCCGAGGGATATAATGTGCGAGGTAAATAATAGCTTTCTCAGCCGAGGTATATATAGAATTTTTTTTACTACTAACATTAATGTATTAGCAATTTTAATTTTGACATAAGTAATTTCCTAACAATTTGTTAAATATTTCGAAATATCAAGCAGACTGGAGCGTGTTTCTAATCAGACTGGCTTTATTTATGTAAAAATTTGGCATGTGTCAAATTTTGGTATGATTCTAGGAAATATCCCATTGCATTTTTGATATTTTAATGACATGGATTTATTGTTAATAATTAATAATTTTTAAAGCCGGTGTTGAATTTCCTAGTTAATATATATTTTTACTGTTTACACTGATATATATTATCATATTTGATTTGATTAGATTTGATAAACCCAGCTTTAGTTATTTCCTACTTATTTTTCAAATATTTCAAAATATCAAGTAGTCTGGGAGTTTAGTTGTCAAATTAACAAAATGAAACTAATGAAATTTAGTTTCATTATTTACCTAGGTTTTTTTTATTATCATTATTTACCTAGGGAGAGAAATATTACCTCTCATTAGAGGAATGGAGTAAATAATGGTAATTTCTCATGTTAGTAGTAAAAAACAAAATTGTATCTGTATCTTACCTTCTAATCAACAATGAACTCAGCTGATCTAAAACAGCGAGGATACATGAAGTTTGCTTAAACTGGGTATTTATCGTTAGTTGTTTCTGCATTTTAAGTAAAAATAAATAAATTACAGAAGTTAAAAGTTTTTCAAAACCTCTTATTATTCTGAGTGAATCGTATACGCTTACAACATCTAATTTTGTGCAAACTTTATAACTTTCACACCCCATTCATCATCGTCATAATACAAAATTACGCCGGTGAGAATATTTGCATGAAACACGCCATTTTCTTTCAGGGGCTTATCAAAGGGGTTAGGTAGTCAGTAGAAACAACATTTTATGATTGTTAGTAATGAGTACAAATAATTATGCACATGCAAAAGATGTTAAAATAGTTTTAGAAAATTACTTGACCAAACATGAACATGTCAGTTTCTTTACACAGATTTATTAATCTAATCAATTCTGTAGGTAGGTATATTAATATTTGGAAAGTCAATAAATTATAATTTTAAAAGAATTAAGTAATTCATAGTTCTGTTATTGCTTCTGCTTCCTACGATGATATGTGGATGGATAATAATTAAAAATGCTGTAATGAATTTCATCGTAATAACGTAAACTCCATGCATAATCTTTCTTTCTATTATTGTTTTGATTACAGTTGCTAGAACGTACACTGAAAAAAATATATTTTTGTAGTTAACAAGTTTTATTTTATAATCTCCCTTATTAATAATAAATGTTTTAACAGTCATAAATATATAAATGTTAACAAATATACTAATAAAATGAAAAAATACTCAATACCTATGTGCAAACTTTCTCTATAGCAAGTGGCAAGATACCAGAAACCCAAAAAAATAAATATATAGTATGTTCACTTGTAAAAATATTAATTAAAATAGTAATTCTTCATAATTTCTTTTGTTTGATAATTAAATACGATTCACGTTGTTGTATAGGTTGCGCAAGAAATACAAAAATTGCATAATTAAAAAGATTTAAATATTTTTTTAAGCGTTTTAATAAGGAAACTTTCTTTCACTTCTCGATTTCCCCTTACAAGCTCTTCTTAAAAATAGTGTTAAATCAATTTTAATTTAGCACTCTGTACAACAACGTGAATCATATTTATTCATCTAGTTGGTGGCCGGATAGAAAGATTCTGGACAATAAGGAGTCCGCCTTGGATGTTTTCATAGACATAGAAGGTGCTTTTGATAAAACCACCTTCCCAAAGATAATACACTCACTAACCAACAGAAATGTTCTACAAATAGTTAGTGGGTGGATACATAACATACTCTCAAAGCGAGCAGTAAACATAAGTGTAGAAGATGTGAATATAAGAGGCTTGGTTGCAAGGGGATGTCCACAGGAAGGGGTGCTATCACCTCTACTGTGGAATATGGTCCACGACACTCGTATCAGCCGCCTCAATAATAACAGTCACTACACAATAGCATATGCAGATGACCTGGTCATTCTGCAAACAGGGAATTTTGAGAACATACTCTGTAGAAGAATGCAAGGACCATTCACTGTCTATCAATCCTAAGAAGACATAAATGGTCCTTGTCAAAAGGAAAAGGATGAAAATGGAATTAAAACCTCTAGAACTCCTAAATACAAAACTAAACTTTGCAACAGAGGTGAAGTACCTAGGTCTTACCTTTTACAGCAAGTTAACATGGAACTCGCATTTAAAAAACAGAGTTAAAAGAGCATACATTTCTTATGAACAATGCCGCCGAACCGTGGGGCGCACCTGGGGTTTCTTCCCCAGAGTCGTCGCATGGACTTACACGGCTTTCATAAGATCTATGCTAACATACGGTGCAGTTTTCTGGGTACCGAAAACCCAAAAATTAACAGCTATCCGTAAACTAGAACAAATTCAAAGAACAGCATGTCTCAACATAACAGGAGCCATGAAAGTCATTCTTAGACTCACTTGATATTTACATCAAGGAGGTTGCTCTGACGACAATAATACCCCTCCGCATGGTTGGAATAGAACCTGATGTAGGATCTGGTGAGGCGAGACGTCGCTTTTGGCAGGAGGCGCTCGATACGCTTCCTCTGCTTCAAGTGTACATGGACTCCATCTCACCGAGATATATCTTCCATAAGCCATATAAAGTTATAATAGAACAAATAGAAGAGCCAGAAGTGGCAGGTACGATTCATATCTACACCGATGGTTCTAAAACAAAACAAGGCTCAAGATGTGGAATATACTACAGATTCTTAAACCTAAACATAAAATGGACTGTGAGTAATATTGCAAGTGTAGTTCAAACAGAACTAACAGGGATTCTCATAGCAGCAAAAGAAATAACCAGAAACAATATCATTGAAAGAGTTAAAAGCTATACAGATAGCAGACAAGCACTACTCATCCTGAACAAACCACGAATTTATTCAGGGTTAGTACTAGAATGTCACAAAGCTTTGGCCAAAATTTTTTTAATTGAGGTGAAATGCAATTACGCATCCCAAGCTGGTGGGATTGTGGGACTCCAAGGTCTAGCCTTGTCTACCCACTAAAACACCTCACTGCTCTAGCAATGAAATCGGTATCGTCTTAAAGGACACTCCGTCAGCCTAACTGCCTGTCTTTCCTATATCTCGGCCGCTCTTCTGTCTTCCTCTTTTTTTCTGACTATTTCTCTAATGTGTCCGTGTATGATGGTTTATCTTTTATCATTGCGTTTATTATAGGCTGTTAATTCTTCTCCAATTTTTATTCCGATGTCAATCCTTTCGTTACTTCACAGTTCGCAGTTTAATATGGTGTGCTCAGCCGTATCGACTTCCCCGCAGTACATGGATAGATCATCATTTGATTTTTCCATTCTATTATTTGTTTGAAAGATCCATGTCCCGTTAGAAATTGAGTGATAAAGTAATCTACTCTACGAAACTTGCAGTTGAATCATACCCTCAAATCTGGGATCAGTTTCTTAGTCTGTAACTTGGTTTTCTTTCCATCTTTTTTGCCATTTTTTTATTGCTTCTAGTCTGGTTGCTCTCCTGCCTTCTATGTTTTTGGCCTGCGCCAGTATTATGCAGTATCTATCTTTCGGTGATCATGATATCAATTGGTGGTGCTCCTGTAATGACTTGTAATGCCTGGTTAGAAATCGTTTTGTAAGCGCTGGCAACTCTTAATAGCATTTTTCTCTGTGCCCTTTTAAGCATATTAAAATATTTTTTAATTTGTGTCACTTCTCCCCATATTGGTGAGCTGTAAAGTAAGATCGATTGTGTAACTTCGTATAGCATTAGTCTCTTACAGCTGTTTGGTCCCTGTTCGAGCCTAAACCGACCCTGTGCTCCGTACAAACCGGCGTATCGCTGTCCTCTACATTTTTATATTTTAGTCTTAATAAAACGTTCGAAACATTCACATGTCAGTTTTATTTCACGAAACTATTCAATCGACAATAATTTAGAGTCCACTAAGAAATCAATTAATTCTCGATTAAGCAGACAATTCTCGTTTTCACACACACAGTCCCTCCATATATGACATTATTCGCATAAACATTGCTGTTCTTGCTTCAGCCTTGTAATTTCTTTGACATGTTCTTCAAATTTAAGATGTTCATCCAATACAATTTCAAGATACGGTACTCGTTTAGATGGTCTGATGTTTATGTCTTTAAGTCTGAATGAGATTGAATTCCTCTTTCTTGGTCCCTTGAGCACAATTAGTTCTGTTTTATGTTCTGCGATTCATAAATTATGTTCTTTCATTCACCTGCAAATTTTGCTAAGGGCATCATTTACCACAAATTGTATATCTTCTATGTTTTCTGCCTCACAGTACACTCCCAGATCGTCAGCATAGGCAACTTCTTTGGTTTGATCTCCTAGGTCCAGATTCAGAACATCATCATATAGAATATTCCACAATGTGGGTCCTATAACTGATCCTTGAGGTACCCCTTGACTGACCTCCATTATGTCATTATTTGAGAGAAGTATTCATCATCAATGTGGTCATCTTAAGATGGATCAAAGGTCACGACAAGAAAGCAGCCAAACAAATACTTTTTGGACCTGGCCCATTGGCCTGACAAGATCGGTAGTGACAGACCTAATTAAAGAACATTCCCTTGTGAAATTTAAGGAAAGATGAGATGAAAAAAGAAACTGCAGAGTTGCCAGGGAGTTCCTAAGTTATCCTGACAACACTGCAGCAAACAAATACTGACTATGACTAGACAGAATCTGCGCCTAGTCACATGCATTCTGACTGGTCATTGCCAATTTCGAAAGCATCTCCTTATCATGGGGCTGTCAAAATCCGCTTACTGCAGAGGGTGTGAACAAGAAGATGAGACCATCGAGCATATCCTTTACGATTGCTCGACGCTCTCATTTATAAGAAGATTTGTGATCGGCGAGTATCGGCTAACACCTCTTGGTGACGTTGTTAACTACATTAAATCTGTATGCTGGCTCACGAGCTAGGAGGTGCCTATCTTCTTAGGAGGATGCACAATGGGCCTAATGAGACCTAAGTGCCTTGGGGGTAACCCACCCTCCAGACGTTACAGATACAGATACAGATCATATTTATTTAACTAGTAATAGAAATTATTAAGAATGAGTTTATTTAAAATAAATATTTTTACAAGTATAGTTAACATGAAGTGCATCAGTATACACATTGTATATTAAAATTACATAACTCCAATAAAAGATCGTCATTTATTAAAAAAAAAATTTAATACATTTTCTTTTTATAACGAAATTGTTTTCTTGGAACTTGTAACAATTTAATATAAATATATACAGAAAATATTTTTATGAAAAATCAGTTAATTATTTTTATATCTATCTAATTTAAAAAATTATATGTATTTAATGGAAAGACGCTCTCGTTTGTGTAAAAAGTCGGTAATTACAGTGACCTAATTCTTCATTAATCTGTTACGCCTATGCAGTTGTCACTACCCAAAGAAGCTAATATTTTTATGCAAAATGCGAGGTAATGCTGAGGTAACTTCAGTGCAAAGTCGTGTTGTCTGGTTTCTAGGCCCGCGTCCCTTGATGGAACTTCCCCTTGGAAAGTATATCCTGTCAGAAGTTTTGTGTTAGAATGACTTACTTGAATAGTTTGTTACTCTTGTGTATATGTGGTTGCCTACATACGAAAACTTTAAGGAAAAGGAAGTTATTTTAAGAAAGTGGGAGAAATATTTTAGAAACACTGACTGTGTAACTTATAAATTAATTTAACTTTACTTGCTATCTTCATTTTATGTAAATAAAATTTTACATTTTTATGAGAGAGGTATAAGAACAGAAAGCTGCAAATTCAAGGAAAAACACTAGTTTCTGTTAGGTACATTTATGAGTTTATTCTATGATTTTCTTTGTATTTACGTTCAGGTTAAAATGGTTTTAAAAATGTAGCACATTCAGAAGATAAAGATTTATATCACAAGAAGCACTTGCTTCCGAAGTTAAGCTCGCTCAGTACATTTACGGCACTTCATTGTGATGAATTCGTTCCCTAATGAATGAGTGCAATATACTTTAGGACCCTCTCCAGACTGGTGGTTTCGGAATTCTCCACTATTTCATTTTCATTTAAGAGTTGGCGACCGATTAATGCTTGTATTTTTAATTTAGTTCGTTATTTATTAGGTTGGGGTGTCGACAGTTTGCACAGTATTTCTATAATAGACTTCTTTCATTATCTGCGGTTCCTACTGTCTGTATTTTAGCTAATTTTCATTTGTAGCTGTATTTACTACAAAACCATTGAGTTTTATATTCATTAAAACGTCCTTCTTCATTGTTTTAAAAAAATTAAATTTTGTTTACATTGTCAATTAAATTAATATAATTAACTACGTTTATTTACCATCACATATGCTTATATGCATAGATCTATCACAATTTCAAAATGATTTTCAATTTGAGTTCTGAAAATCCAAATAAATCGAATACAATAATATAATAAGGGAGAGGAATATTTCGAATAAGTACAAAAGTGGTCTAAATATTTGGCGCCTTGTACAACACCCAATCTTTGTGTGATATATTCTAAGGTATTATTATTTATAATAACTTGTTGTCTACATTAAAGAGCAAGTAAACATTTTTAAGAATACCAAATATTTTAACATTTATCTGAAATCTATCATAACCAGCATTGTATAAATTGACTACAATCATGATACTATAAAAACAGCAGACTGATCCTATACGTCACGGTGACGTAATGTGGTGGAAGGCGTGGCTTTTACGAATTTGACGTATTAGCTGAACAAAACAGCGCGCTGAAATAAATTTTAATCTGATCATGGCTAATCAGACAACCATATTCCACACTACAATACGTCATGCGCGAACTCGACAAGATTTCGTCGGCTAAGTATCATACCTCTGTTTTTTTTTTATCATGGACTCAAATTCGTGGCTCAGAGCATATCAAGGCTGTAGTATTATATGAAACTAGTTTATTTACAAGTATTACAACTAAAATCATAAAAGTGGCCGTGGAGCTAGGACAGAGCATCTGCAACCACGCAAGGGACTAAATTTTTGTTTATTTATACATTAGTAAATTCCATAAATTGTTTTAAAATTAGTAATTTTGTCTTAATAACCTAAAATAATTTATTAAAATTGTAGATTTTCATTAGTGGGCCGTAGAAAAAATATATTGTACAACTGAGTGGATTGTCCATATCGCATTCAGATGATTGAGTACCCCCGCTTATGGTGTCGAACTCAAACTTCGTCTTCGTGCGATATGACCTTAGATAAAAGAGACCAGAGATATTACATACACCGGTGTTTAACCTGCGCAAATGTTGCCAATTTCTAAAGAAAGGTTAACGGAGTGGGGGAACTGGGCGGCGACACGCGGCGACCCGAACTCTGTGGCAGGGACCGGACTTTGTTTATTATGAATTATAATGAACTATTCAATTTATTTAATCGAATTTTGTATTATGAAAAAAAAATAACGTGATTTTTTAATATCAAACAGATGCCGCGACATTTTATGTAAAGAGAAGACCTTTTATAGAATATTTCGTTAGCGTTTATTTACTACGGACTTTTCTGCAAGAGATTACAGTAAAATGTTGAAATAGAATATATTATTGCTAGAGCAAAAAATGTTACTCATTGTCTAGCAGTATTATAAAAATAGCATGTGCGCAGGCGAATACTGCAAATCTAACCTTATGAGTTGAACATTATATTTTTTCTACGGCTATTACATAATAATAAAAATTAGTCAAAATGAGAAAATGCTGTTTTGTATTATAACCTCACAAAAAGGTATGTTAAGGCTTCTTTCTTTAGGAATATTAATTATTATAAAGGATGAGTCACATAAAACTCTAGAAATGCATATGTCTGAAACCAGATAACATTTTAAAATTTAAATCTATTAAAAGTAATTTGGTCGCTAGGGATGAGTGATTATTGAAATAAATTATCGATCATTGAAAATAATTGATTATTTTCGATCAATCGATTATTTTCGATCAATCGATTATTTTCAAACAACATATTTTTTGTCATTTCTTTCAAAATCGACTACTTGATTATTTTTGAAATATCAAAAATAATCGATTAATTAAAAAGCCAATTAACCGATAAATCAGTGTTTACAAAATATAATAAAAAAAGAATTATCGTTTATTTTAAATAATCGTTTATTTTAAATAATCGATTATTTTTAAATAAACCATTTTTTTTCGTCCGTGGAAACAGATTATTCGATAATTTTTAAAAAATCGAAAATAATCGATTAATCAAAAATAATCGATTAATTAAAAAGTCGATTAACTGATAAATCGATTTTCAAAACAAAACAGAATGATCGACTATTTTAAATAATAGATTATTTTCGATCAATCGATTATTATCAATAATCTATTTTTATTGTATTTCCGTTAAAATCGATAATTCGAATATCTTTGAAATACCAAAAATAATAGATTATTCCTAAATAATCGTCTGTCGAAAATAACTAATTATTTCAGAAGCCGATTCTACGATAAATCGATTTTCCAAAAAATAACCGAATTATCTATTATTTTCTAATAATCCATTTTTTCGTCCATTGAAACAGATTATTTGACAATCTTTGAAAAATCGATTAATAAAATATAATCGATTAATTAAAAAGTCGATTAACTGATAAATCAATTTTCAAAAAAAAAAAAAAAAAACAGAATTATCGAATATTTTAAATAATTGATTATTTTTCATCGATCGATTATTATCAGTAATCTACTTTTACCTTTAGAATCGATAATTCGATTATCTTTGAAACATCGAAAATAATCGATAATTTCAAAATAATCGCCTAATCGAAAATAACCAATTAATTAAGCCGATTCTATAATAAATCAATTATTATCAATAATCTATTTTATTGTATTTCCTTAAAATCGATAATTCGATTAACTTTGAAATACCGAAAATAATCGATAATTCGAAAATAATCGCCTAATCGAAAATAACTAATTAATTAAGAAGCCGATTCTATGATAAACCGATTATTATCAATGATCTATTTTATTGTAGATATTTCCTTAAAATCGATAAAATCGATAATTTGAAATACCGAAAATAATCGATAATTCCAAAATAATCGCCTAATCGAAAATAACCAATTAATTAAGAAGCCGATTCTATGATAAATCGATTTTCCAAAAAATAAAACGAATTATTGATTATTTTCAAATAATCCTTTTTTTAATATTTCCTTTAAAATTGATTATTCGATTATCAAAAATAATCGATTATTAAAAAGCTGATTAACCAATAAATCGATAATTTTAAAACATAACCAAAATATCGGTTATATAAAATAACCGATTATATTCAATCGAATAATGAAAAAACCGATTGAACGAAAATCGATTATTTTGAATAAATCTACTTTTTTTTGTATTTCCTTTAAAATCGATTTATACATTATCTTAAAAAAACAAAAATTAATTTATTAAAAACAGCGGATAAATCGATTTTCATAAAAAAAATATCAGAATTATCGATAAATCGATTATTTTTGTAACCCCTATCCTTCGTTTGCTTTTATCTGAGCGTTTAGCTCAAAAATTTAGAGATTCGGATTTTTTGATCCCGTTATCTTTGAAACCGCATTCGATTGTATAATAAATAATAAATATTGCTAAATTTTGGATTTTTTTAGTAAACGAAAATTTTGTTCGAGTTGTTTAGGGGTTTGTAATGTAACATTTTATTAATGTGACCAACTCCCGTAACTTTAGTATTTGTTTTGCTTATACTAGATCATATGGTGCGTTTTACTTTATTTTAAGACTGAAGATTCAAATGTCACTTTCGATTTGACCGCAAATAAGATGAACCTTGTAATTTTAAGTAGGTCATCCTGTATTTCATCTAATATTATTATAAAAGTACCTTATAAAAATAAAATTTAGCTAGCAACTATGATTCTTTACTTCTTATTTATCTACCAAAAAGGGCTTAAAATCACCTTTAGAAAACATTCTTATAAAACTACTTTTTAAATACAAAATTTCGTTAGCAACAATGCCTATTTACTTTTTATTTAAATTAAATGTTCAAAATTTTATCTTTTTGTAAATTTATGTAAGTAATATGAAATCTGATTTCGGATGCTTAATATTTATTGAAACCCCTTAATGCGGATCTGAAGTATTCAGCCCAGAGAATCATGGCGCTTTATGTCAAAACGTTAATAAATATTTACCGCTGAAAACGAATATGTTCATAACATTAGTACTTGTATTATAAGTACATACATTTTTTCAAGATACATCGTGGCATTTTGAACTTGAAATTGATTAACTAAAGCACTTTAAATTGCTAAAATACCAAAAAATAAATCAAAAAACAGCTGTCAATGGTGATTAAACTCAGGTGGAGGTGATCGATGAATGGAAAAATCGGAGCAATTCGGGTGGCGTCGTGCAAACAATGATTTTCAATTGGTGGGTTACTTCGGGTTAAAATAGACAACATGCGCAGTGTGCAATGTTACATCTTCGGTCTCTTTAATCTAAGAATATGACCAACATATCCACTCTTGTTGCACAAACTACTATTTTCAGGTAACTTAAGCAAAATAGTTCTTTATTTGCAGAAATTAATATCTGAAAAGGAAAACGAATCTGTACGGAGTTACAAAAAATGGTCGTAAACGCTTTTTAAGAAGGTTAAATTGCAACAGCTTAAATTGCCCAAATATAGTATGTCAAAAATAATTTCACGTTATAATAAAAATGGCGAAATCAGGAAGGCCCAGGAAAACTACATTTTGGGTGGATATGAGGATCAAAATAATTTCTTAAAGAGATCCGTGGTTGTCAGGACCAATGATAATTGCTGAAATTCCTGAACTGGAAATCAGTGCGAGGACCGTTTATGGAAGATTAGCTGTGGCGAAATTTTATATTAAACGTCCTGCCAAAAAACCGTTTGGTTTCCGAATATAATCGCCGTGCCAGGCTTGAGTTTGCACAACACCATTTGAACTGGACAGTGCAAGGGTGGGGAAGAGTATTGTTTAGCGACAGAAGGCGTCACACCATTTTTAATTCTGTTGAAATGAGGTCTATTAGGTGTCCAGTTAATCCGAGTCAGTACGCATCGAATGCTGACTTGCCATCTCATCTTGTTGTACTATAATATTAATTTCTTTTCAAATTAGGTCCGGTCTACTTATTATATTGTTTGTATGGTTATATATTTTCGTTTTTTATTTTTATATGTGTTTTAGGCATATTTTTTATTTTATCAAAACAGGTGTAACAATGCTTATAATTTTTTTGGAATTTTATTCGTTATTCCACTGTTTATGTAATATATAATTGACGTTTGCGTAATGTTTATCATTGTATTTTTAATTATTGTAAAAATTTGGATGAATAAAGTCATTATTATTATTAATAAACTTAAATATTAAAAAAAGAGAGCAGAACGAGGTCAAATGGAATTAAATCTGATCGAGGAGCAGGTTGAAAGCAGCTGAAACGCTTACTTTTAAGGATGTAGATACTTTTCACTAACATTAGTAAACATCAGCCTTGGAAACACGGTTGAGACAAGGAATCACCCATGTTTAATATTGGAACCAATTCTGTCGGAGTCATGTAGTTAACCTGGTATGAATGTGAATCAAAGGTTTTGCTTTTTCTGTGACAAATATATTTTTTTGTTGACAAGTTATATTTATTTATATCTGTCTAAAACTAAAAATCACATGGTAACGTAATAAAAACAGAGGCAGTACACTACAAATACTCCCCCCTTAAATAAAAACAATATTATTTAATTAATTACAAAAGAGACTTTCTTTTTGGGTTTACCTGAATCTACTTCAGGGATATGTTTTGAAAGGAAAAAAGCTGGTTTAATTCTGTCAATGCTAACCACGTATTCTCTATTGTCTTTATTAATTAAAAAATTGTTGTCAAAACGTTTTATAACTTTGAAAGGTCCTTCAAAAATGGGCGATAATGAACTTCGAAAACCTTCTGTTTTAATAAAAACATACTCACAGGTGTCTAACTCTGACGAAATAAATGTGGTTTGAGTTGAATGATGTCTTGGATTTGTTGGCTTAATATTATTAAAAATATCGTGAAGGCTACTTAATAAAGGGTTAATCTCAAGGACATTCTGACTTTGGACGAAAAATTCACCTGGGAGGCGTAAAGGCTGGCCATATACGAGTTCAGCCGAGGAACACCCAATGTCCTCCTTAACTGCGGCACGGATGCCTAATAGAATTAAAGGTAATTCTTCTTTCCAATTGGTGGTGTTTCCTCTAGCTATTAGTGCAGACTTCATAGTGCGATGAAATCTTTCCACCATACCATTACCAATTTGTCGGAGTCATGTAGTTAACCTGGTATGTTATATCGGAGTATGAATGTGAATCAAAGGTTTTGCTTTTTCTGTGACAAATATATTTTTTTGTTGACAAGTTATATTTATTTATATCTGTCTAAAACTAAAAATCACATGGTAACGTAATAAAAACAGAGGCAGTACACTACAAATTCGACCTTGCTTCTAAGAGGGGAATATGGAGGGTCGGTCATATCCTACTACCCTGATCATTGTTAGAGATATTGTATAAGAATAGAATAAATTGCGACAAGTACCTATTGTAAGGGGTTTTCTCGCCACAGAGAAAACGGTTCCTTACGAATGACTCTGGTTACGGGCGGTTCTCGAGCGCCAGATTTTTGATGATGGTTTACTCCACAAACTTTCGAAACGGCGTCGAAAGTACTCGGGTAGCTACAGATAGAGATGAAAAATTCCAGGGGTCAAAGGTCACTTAGACACAGGTAATAGTAGGCCTCAAGTAACGGACTTTATTCGTTGCTTGGGCTCGTACAGAATTTATCACTAGCTGAAATATAAGGGGGAAATAATGTAGGGAATTATTAACCAGTAATACGGCAGGTTAACATTGACACATATATTGTGCTTAACTATTTACAACAAAAAAAAATAATTAAATATTTCAACGCCCACCCCAGTTGTGGTTATAGTCAATATAACCCTGAATAAATATAAAAAAAATAAACAAAACGGACGGTATTGATTCGCGACTAGTCTCAATCAGACGTCAAAATTAAATTAAAATAATACGTATGTTTCGGTCGCAGAGAAAAAAAATTATTAACTTGGCTATTTACTCGATAAATAACTGTTTAACCGCGGTATCGGGAATTAAACTAAAATGTAGTTATTTTGCTCTTTAGGTGAGGAAAAATTAACTAAACGGTCGAAGAGAGTGCGAGGAGACAGGGACGCGAAAGAATTACTTATAGTAAATACACGGAAAGAAAATAAAAATAAATTTATACCCGGGGTAGCCTATTATCCCAGAATGAGCTGATCGTCATCACGAGCCCACTCAGACAGGGTAATGAAGCTATTTTTGCTTTCTACAACTTGCAGTTTGCACAAAAAAAATGAAGAATATAAAGGGGAAAAGAAAACTAACGCGGATAGCACCTAGTCCAAGAATGAACTGATCGTCATCACGAGCCCGTTCAGACAAGGACAGGACAATATTTAAAGTTATTTAAATTGTCGGTAAAAGAGAAAAACAAATTATTATCGGAGGGAAGAAAATTTACTAACGCAGATAGTACCTACTCCAAGAGTGAACTGATCGTCATCACGAGTCCGTTCAAACAGGACAGGATACTATTTAAAATTATTTAAAAATTGCGGTTTACAGATTAACTAAAAAAATTATAATGCGGATAGCACCTACTCCAAGGGTGAACTGATCGTCATCACGAGCCCGTTCAAACCAGGACAGGATGCTATTTAAGATTATTCAAATATACGGTAAAAGAAATAAACAAACTATTAAAAGAGGGAAAACGTCTCCTCGAAAACTTCATTTACAAATATTCCCAACTTAATTACAACGCGGTACTTACTAAACAAACATATTTATCAATTAAATCAAATTTAATTTCCGATTTTACCTATCAAAAGAAAAAAATAATTTCTTAATACAGACTAACGATCAAAAGTCTAAAATCACCGGTTTTACAATATTTAATCCTATCATTTAATATTTAATTCAAATTCTATCCCTTTTTAAAGAAACGGTATATTTGTCAAGAAATAAATTCAAATGTTTATTAAGGATTAAATCTTTTATTTAAATACTAACTATAAAAAAACGGTAATATTTTACCAAGAAACAATTTCTAATATTTATTAGTTAAATCAAATTAAATCTTTTAACTAAACCCTATTTATAAAAACAAAAGAAACAGTATCATTTGCCAAGAAACAAATTCTATTATTTATTATTTAAATCAAATTAATTCTTTTAACTAAACACTATCTATAAAATAAAAATAAAGAAACGGTATCATTTGCCAAGAAACAAATTCTATTATTTATTAAAGAAATCAAATTAAATCTTTTAACTAAACACTATCTATAAAAATATTCCTATTCCTACAAGCTAATTCGGTTTTTAAAATGATATAAGGAGTCAATATCCAACGTAAAAAGCGGAACAAGGTTTTTTACCTAACGGATTTGTAAATACTCGGAAAAAGGAAAAAATATCGACGGTGATTTGATTTCTAATGCGGCTTATTAGACTCAACTGCTGGCAACCAAAAATTATATCCTGAACTGATCATTTTAATAGCATCTCGGGTATCGTTCAAACAACTGTCCCTCTCCCAATGAAATCCCACTTACGTTCAGACCCACCGCGCATCGAGACCTCGGGTGGCGTTCGCGCATCTGAAAATTAGCTGAGGATCGACAGTTCAACCGCGTTAAAAATTTATTAAAAATGAAAAATGAAAATAAATTGATTGAGGAAAATTGACTTCATTACACTATACAGCAACTTACATGAACACTGAAATATTACAAGAAATTGCTAATACGTTCCTAAATTTCATACTAAACTTACTCTAAATATTATTTTTCTACTACTACTATTCCTCTAATGAGAAGTAATATTTCTCACCCTAAGGTAAGTAAGAAATACTTAAAGTAGGGTTTATCAAAATGTAATCAAATAAAATAATTCATGTTTGTACAAACTCACTTTTTCCTACATGACACTCAACTATTTATTGATTATTACCTATTTATCGAAAGACAGTTCCATATTTCATATATCTAGTGATTCCTTAAATGTCTCTATTCTTTAAGAACAAAATCAAAAAATAGAGAGTTATTGCAAGTTCACTTAAGGTCAGTCACTATTAGTGCCGCTCTTATTTTGACATCTGAGCATGCGTAGATCACTAACTTTAATAAGATTGTGCCTGTCCTTAATAAGAGAGTTATTGCAAGTTCACTTAGGGTCAGTCACTATTAGTGTCGCTCTTATTTTGACATCTAAGCATGCGCAGATGGTTATGTTCTAAAACTGACTTTATTAAGGATTGTGCCTGTCCTTAATTGTGGATGTTTAAAGGCAGCAGGTAGTGACGACTTTATAGCTTTCGGATGCGCTCGTCATTTAAACCTTCTAAAATTATAATTTCTAATGCCTCTTTAATATTAGGTACTATTATAGAATTTATTTGACTCTAATTACGATGTCACTATTAGTGCAGCCGCTTTATAGAAATTTGCAATATCTCTCTATTAAGGACAGGCACAATCTTTTTTAAAGTTAGTGATCTGCGCATGCTCAGATGTCAAAATAAGAGCGGCACTAATAGTGACTGACCTTAAGTGAACTTGCAATAACTCTCTATTGTCAGGCTGCACCAACCTTCAGAGAATGGTAAATGTTAAAATGTACAGTGTGGTTTATTAAGATGGAAGCACCCCTGTAGATTGGAACCATTTTTTTTTTTTGATAATAGGGCGTCAAAAAACTACTATCTCACAAATAGTCAGTAATTAAGCTGCATTTTCAAGGCATGCTTCGATTATTTTCTACTGTGGAAAACATTAAAATTATATTAGCGTTTTTTTTTATAAAACATATAACTAAACCATTGGATACTTATGGTCGACTGTATGTATGTATGCCGGTACGATAACTCTAGAACGAAAGTTCTGATTGACTTGCGGTTTTGATTTTCTTGAATAATTACTTCTAACTTAGAACCCTATTGATTTTCAGAAATTTCGGTTCATCCTAACTACTTTAATAACAATTTTCCTAAAATCCGCCTATGCATTTCTTATGTGAACAATTTTAGGAATTTCAGTTATTTCTGACGTCAAAATTCCTAACATTCTTCACATTTTATAAATTGCAAACATTCTCTAACGACCTGTCAAACAACAGCTGTTGATAGTAAAGGTGAAATTTCTAAGGCGGGTTGCGACCTTCATACTTGCAACCATATAGCCATTTTGGAGGCTATTTTCATTCGAAATTAGTCGCCAAGCCTGCCAATTTATGAAAAATATATAAGTAGTTTCTTAAAAATGACTTTTTATGGTGGTGCTATTAAGCGTACTACTATTTCGCCCCTAGCCACAAAAATACAATCAAATTTCTCTGTCTCAACCCCATACAATAATTAACCGGCCATTTTATTTGGCAAAAATCAAAATAATGCTTGGCTGTGCCTGTCAAGTATCGAGATGTCAACTGTGATATGTGAATGGCATTTAAATGTCAAATTATTTATAAATGTATACTTCTTTTGATATTTATTGCAAATAATATATATCTCAATTCAGGCTTTCTATAAATAAAAGTACAGCAAGACAAATAATATAATGTTCTTATACAAAGCACTTTTTTATTATATAAAAGAGAGGTAGGATATAATGCCCATTTCAAATTTGGATCATTTATGATACCAAGGTATTTTGTTGTGGTTTTCATTTTAATTATAAAGTTGTCATTTATTTGTATGTTGAAAGAAGGCCTTTGTAAATTACATTGCTCTCTATGGATCTACTTTAACACAAAACTAGTTTTGTGGCTATAAGTTGCTATAACCTATCTTCACAAAACTATTAATAATTTAAACATAGAAAGTGGTATTAATAAAACATCAAGTAATTTTTTAAACAAGTAATTTTTTAAAAAAAAGTACATGATCTCAATACAAATAATCTATAATAAATGCGGATAAAACGAGGGGTAAAATAACAATAAATTAAGGGAAATACTTAAAAAGGGCAGGTTTAAAGAGTATTATCACAAGAAAGTATATCTGTTCTGTTTATTTATCAAGTATTGTTTGAGGTTACTTTTGAATACATTTATTGTTTTTTTTTTTAATTTCTGTAGGCAGTCTATTAAATTTTTTAAACCTTTAACAAAAATTGTATTTTGGGAACTTTTAGTGATGGCTTGCCGTACATGAAAGTCAGATTGGTTTCCTGTATTATAGTTGTGATATTGCGAATTATATTGAATTTTTTCTAATAGATCTGATGCGATGGTACTATGTCATTTTTATTTTATAAATAAATATCAGTCATGTACTGAATATAATTCTGAACTGAAAGTCAATTTATTTCTTTTAACATAGTTGCAATACTCATCCTTCTGTCCTTTATTAATATTATATAAACAGGCGAAGTAAGGAGCCCAAATATTTTACATTAGCAGGCCTAAGAGGTAAAGGGGCCAATTATTATTGGATAAATTGCTCGAACAAGTTTTTAAACCCTAATCAAAAGGCGATATAGAATGGTTTTCAAAATCATTGTGAAAATCATCACATGGTTTAACCTAAGTAATGCCAATGCTTCACAAACCAAAAAATTCAACGTGCTAATACTACTATCGGCTTTCGGTATTTTATTCCAAGTTAAATCATTTCTCGTTTTTGTTACGCTACGAGTTTACCCTTGTGGGTCTCAGTCTGGATAAGGTGGGAACCACCATTTTAGCGTCTCTCGAATTCATAATAAAAATGTTACAGTTATGAGTAAAAGTTATAGAATCTTTTTTATTTAAGGCAAAAAACAACTGGGTGCATTGTAAATGATGCCAAATATACTTTTTGAATTGATCCATGCAATACTTCGTAAATCCAGGTCTCAAAATCAACAGAAATCAATTTTTAGACAAATGGGTCACACTGTATAAATGTTCTTCTAAATATGATTCTTGGAAGGTTCTAGGAACAATATTCTTACTATAAAATAATCAAGCAATACAAATTAAAAATAATAAAACCAATAGTACCTATATACATCCAAAATGTTTGTTTTAACGATTTATTTATTTTGTTTTTTAATTCCCATTTGTAACGTAGCTGTACTCAATTAAAATAATAAAATTAGCAATCAAAATGATATAAACGGAATTGTCCCACGAACTAAAAATATTTTATTTCATTCCCAGAAACTCCCATTATAATTTAGTACACGCCTGGTATTAAAAAAAAAGCAGAATCTGTCGGATTTTTAAATATATGTATGCTAATTTATCATGTTGAATTCTAAATCAGCTCCATGACAAGAAGCTTAGGAAATAATTAGGTAGATATTTTTCCAAACTAGTTTAAATTTAAATATTAGATATATTCAGGAGTCGTTTTTTAATAATCTTTAGAATACATTTACGCTTAGCTACGCCATTAGATATCTCCGAGAATAAATTATTTGTTTTAGAAATGAACCACTTTAGCGGTCAATTTCTTAATTAACCAGACCCCCTCGAGGCTTGCGTGTTAGATAATTTTAATCAAATATATTACTTATTTTTTTTTCTAACAGAATAGAAAATGTGTATATAAGTTAAAGCAGGCTCTATTAAGAAATTAGTATTCAATAAGCGTATTAATGCATTTATAAGGCGTAACTGCACAAAGCAAAGTTGGATGACTCATAAATTGATATAATGATTATAAATATAATCACAAATGAATTTTTCTACTTTTTAAACATAACGTAACATTTTATGTAGTCGCAGCAAGTGTCGAATTGATCTGCTTTATGCAATCAGTTATAAAAAGTTGAACATTATGAAACTGGTTACGAAAAATTAATTGTCAACAGTTGCGAAAAGAAAAGAAATTGAAATAACCCTTTTTTGGTTTTAAAATCAATATATACATTGTTATTTAAAGTTTATATCAAATAAGTGCGGTTGACTTATAAAAATAGAATTTAATTAAACTACAACCTATTAACTATTGCTTTGTTCCTTATTTTCCATTCTTAATCAGCACAAAATAATTAAAACAATACACGATAAGATAACCCCTCTTTCTTTAAATCTAAATAACTTTGACACAGGGGTTCCCAAAATGCGGCCCGCGGCCTATTCTAAAGCCCGTAAGACCGTTTCGTGTGGCCCGCGAACAATTGCTTGGTTAAATAAACGAAATTGCTTAATTTAAACATGAAAAAGAAAGTCAGGTCATAAACTACAGAAACTTTAATAATTACGAAAATTGAGAGTCAGCAGGAATGAAAAAGGACCAGTGGATTGACCAGACTATTTAACATCTAAACATCTCAACCAACCAATGACAATCCTATTTTATTCCAACACACGCCAATCATTACAAACTGTATCTCAACCCCGATTGGTTTAAAAACATGTTATTTATTACCAGAGTAAAAAAGGCGGGGAAAAATAGACAAAAATTGTTTTTGTTGTTAAAATATGCATTACACTTACATAATCTACTTCATCTTACGGAAACCAAGCAAATGTTGTTTATAAAAAATTTGGGAGCCCCTGCTTTAACACCACAAGTCGTTTAGAAAAAATTAATATGATTTTCTATTTGTCAATGAAATGAAGTAAAGCATAATATGCAAATAACAATACAAGAAAGTAATATTGGTTGCCTATATGTCAGTAATGTTTTACCAAAACACAATTTTATAAATAATCTAATCAATATTAGAAAATAGTATATTATGTAACGATCATGTAATAACCATTACATGAGAGTTGCATACGCTATTTTTTCTACACCCGATAAATAATTAATAACTATAAATATTATATTTATATTGGTATTGAACACAATAATAGTAATTACTCGTATTTCTATAAAAAATTCTCCAAAATTGTAATTAATGGTATTACCTCGGGTATTGGTATTACCATAGATTTTTGGGACAAAATATTTTGTACTGCATTTTCTTCTTTCTCCGATATGTGTGGAAGAGTCTTCTATATCGCTGATATCAGACATTTTGATAATATAATTATCTCTACGAAAATTTAGTACGTTTTGACAACTAAAACAATTACATAGGAACCTAGGACAAACGTCAAACAGCATGCTTGATTGAAAAATTGTAGGTTTCTATTGATTAAAAATCTGTATCGTAATGAAACGGATTATGGGCATATAAGTGCATTATTATAATACGGGTGTAGAAAAAATATTTTATGTAACACGTTTCGAAAGGCCGCTTTATGTAAGGTAAACGTTCCTATTATCGGCACCTTAAGCTCATTGCGTACCGTAAGGCATGCTTTCAATTCATTTGATATAGAAAATACTCTAGTAACCTATGTTCTGATTATTGAACCTATTAATTAGATGTATCATATTACATATGGAAAAAGTTATTTTGAAAGAAAGTAAATACATAATATATATTAAAAGCAATAATGTAAAAAATTCGATATGCCCCGATTATCGGCATCCCAAAATAAATTCATGTTCTATTTTTCGGCATGTATAAGATCCTTTTATCGGCACCGAATCATCAATCAAGTAATTTAAAATTGAGATTTCTAAAAACATTTTTATTAAGTTAATAACACAAAATTCGAATAATACAATCCTATGTTCTATGAAAGCTAGATACAAAATATTTGGTATTCCATTGGTAAAAAACAAATTTGACTAAAACTCAATAATTTACTTGTCATTGACAAAAAGGACATTGTAATTCACATGTATCATTTTCGATTAATCCCAGGCAATCCTCATGATAATATTTTAGGCAGGAAGAACAAAGGCGCATGTCCAGCTGATCCTCAGTGTCGCATAATGCACAATACCAAGATTCCTGCTGTGTAGATTTTGAAGTTGAAGGTTCATTGTTTTCTTTCATTGAGAATAGATTCTTCGTAACGTTCTGTATTTTTCGATTAGAAATTCTTCGATTAGATATTCTTTTAATAATACGTTTTGAAACAGCAATTTTGGCTTTCTTCTTTTCTACTTCTACAGCTGTTTCTTTTTTTTTGGTACGGTTTTCTTTCCTTTGCATTTTCAGCTGTTCTTCTTGTTTTTTCTTTTCTTCTTTTTTTTGATAGTATTGTTGCCACTGAAATGATGATGCTACAGCAGGTACTTTATCCTTTAATTTTCGCTTAGCAATATTTTCTTTAGGCGTAGGCCAAAATAACGATTTTTTAAATGGAGTCGGAATAGATGTATCTGTAACAATTTCTTGTAAAGGCGATAGCTCTTTTTCCAAAATATTGGAATTTGTATCATTTGTTTTAGGCTCATCAGAAGAGTTCTCAGATATAACTTCTTTTACATCATTTATTTCGACCGCTGGGTTTAAATCGAAAGTATTTTGAGCTACTTGAACATTATTAGTTTCACTATTCAACTCAGTTAATTGGGAATGTTGCTGTGAAATATCATTTATGTCATATTCAATAGCATCTACATGAGCTTTGTCGGGTGTATTCAAAATCATTATGGGAATATCTTCAGGGATGCCTACTGTGAGAGATACATTTGTACTGTCAATAAATCCTGTTACTTCAATTTCATTTTCATTTCCTATCTCTGTGAACGTGTCTTTCATGATGATTAAGTTTTCTTGATGTTCATTATTGTCTTGTAGTTCTTGATCTGTAATCTCTATTTCATTGTTGTTATTATTCACTGTCCTGTTCTTTAATTTTTTCCAAAGTAAAAATAGACTGGTGTGCTCTACTGGTCCTTCCCAAACTGGCCCGGAATGGTGAAATAATGTAAGGGTGTCCTCTGAGATATTTTGTTCTAAACATATCAGATCTGATTGTGTCTTTATAGGCTGTTCTTGTTTCTCCAGGCCTTGTGCTCTGACCTCTGTTTTAAAATATTTCGAAAATTTAATATTCTCAACATTAAAGGGAACAAGTCCGCAAGTCTTAAAGCCATTCTTGATTATATCTGGAATATTTGTCATTTTCCGAATAGTGCTTTCCAAAATTGGGGCGAATGAATCTTTGGTAATCTTTTGTCCATTATTTTCCATCTTCCAACTATGTACGCTCTTTTTCCATTCGAGTTTTAATGGACGAAACACGGCTACATCTAGAGGTTGTAAAATATGTGTTGCATTTGGGCAGAGAGCTATGAGGATAATTTTTGATTTTATACAAAATTTACTGAGGGCCATCGTTAAGTGGGATGTGTGTCCGTCCAAAAAGAGTATAACAGGGAACTGAACATTTTGAGCAACTAACCAAGGATAAAATATATTGGCGATGTACTCGTAAAAGGTTTCACCAGTCATCCATCCGTTTTCAGACTTCCCGATTCCCCAGTGTTTTGGTACTTTTTCAACAACTGATTTGGGAATTCTTTTATAATTAAAAACGATCATTGATGGTAAAATTTGACCGGAGGCACTACACATAACCAAAGTCGTTAGACATTCTTTGTCATCATTGCTTACAAATGAGTAAACTGTTCTATCTCCCTTTCTTACTAGAACTTTCTCTCCCTTCGGACTGAGAAAAAAAGCCGTTTCATCACAATTGAATACACGACTGGGGTCAAAAGTTACGTCAAGATTGTTTGTAGATTCTAAGTAGGCCCCTACTTCTATAAACCATTGACGAATACGATTTTCTGTTAGGCTGTTTCTAGCACATGTGAGGTTTTGGGAAATCCTTGCAGACAGTTCTGGATGTCTTTTTAAAAATAATTCATACCATTTTCGACCAGGCTTTCCGTCTGTAAAATTATTAGGCCTATCTAGTTCTTTAATCAGCAACTGAACACTTTCTAACAACTGCATTTTCGTTGCAGGAAATCCACAGTTTGCAATCCGAAATAGCCATGCTACTAGTAGATTTTCCTCTTCCTTCGTCAGCACCGTTTCTGGTCCACATTTCTTCTCTAAAAGCGTTCTACCTTTAACTTTATCTTGTAGAGTCGATCTGGGTATCTTATATATTTTGCTAGCGGTTTTAAATGGCATTCCTGACTGAATAGCGGCAACAGCCTCATTTATGGCTACAACAGAATATTGAATTCGTTTTTTCTTCTCCATTGTGAGATAATTTAGATCTAAAAAAAATCTCCAATTACCGGCACGTAAAAGCTCCTATTATCGGCACAGTTTTTGTGTCAAAATAAAGATGATATCTAGTAGGAATATGGGGTGCCGAAAATTGGTAGGAAATATTATCGCTTCATTTTGCATTTAATGACCAAACATTAACCAGGATAAGTTAAAAGCTAAGCTAAAATCGACCTAAATAGAGTCTGGTGCATACAACCAATTATCGGCACTGCTGCCGATGATTGGGTCAGCCACTGATTTTGATGTACCAATTATCGGCACCCTTAGAATTCTCAAGAAAGCTATGAAAATGCAGTTTTTAACAAACAGATATCAAAAATAATAATGTCCAAACATACAAAAATTAAAAAAACGATCATAAGGTACTTTATTCAGGAAGTATAACACAATGTAGCTCACCTGTTTCTTAACACTTGTAACAAGAAACACTTCATACGAGAGGTTGGCTGAAACTGACCGGTATATTTTTGACAGTTACCACTACCGACTTTGGCCGACGGTCTGTCGGTTTTTCAGAGGCGTAGATAAAGGTTCGCAGTTATGCGAGAAATACTTTTATATGTTTATATAGCGACAGAAACCTTATTTTTCGGGATTATAGAGAATTAGTGTCGATAATTGGTACAGTGCCGGTAATTGGTACATTTACCTTAACTCGTTCATGTTCGTACCGTAAATATTTACTCGTTACATAAAATAAGGCATTTCGTAACTGGGTGCATAAAGAACTATTTTTGACAGCGATTTAAATATAATATGTTTCAACAAACAATATTCTACCTAGTGAACAATCAGGTTTTCATTACTCCAGCTATGCTAGGTTAGATTTGAAAGTAAGACATTATTTGTCTCTATCCACCACGACCTATTCCGTTCTTGCTATTCTGGCACACCGTTATTAAGAGCGTATCGTCTAGCTTGGTTTTTTTATTAGACTTAGTTGCTTTAACAGTGGCTCCCGCATGTAGTTACATGCTTCTGACTTTTCTTCACCTAATATTAGAAACCGAAATCTAGCCAGGTCTTTACACTAGCACAGGACTTGGAATGACATTTTCTCTTCTTCTTCACAGAACCTGCTTGCTTTTTTTGCTTAATTGATGACACACATGTGCTTAAGTGATAGTGTCCGATCAGAAGATCCTATTGAACTTGGCCGACGGTTTCTTAATGAACTCTTGTAACATGATATCTAGTTATTTTATCTACTTGTTATAAGTGTTTAAGCTCAATTGATAGGGCGTGGGTTAGGTTATTAAATAACTCGAATAACTTTGAAAAAGAAGTTGGGCACTACTATATTTAAATCTTACTACACTTGACTCTAGTTTAGTGATAAAAATATAGAAAATCATTACTAACAAATAATATTTAAACCATGCTTTAGATAAGGTAGCTATTAAATTCTAATTCACATAAGTTGAACTAAATTCAAATTTAAACGATTTATTGAGAAAGCACTTATCTTTTGGTAAGCTAAGGTAATATATGGATTGTAAATCTATAACATGGTATTTCTTCAGGCAACTTCTACAAGGGATTCGGGATCCTTATTCGTAATTCTGCACTGTGACTGATCTTCAGTATTCGAACATAAACTGTCTAGAGATTGAACCAAAACCTTCTTGAGATGAAACCAAAACCTTTTAGAGATTAAACCAAAAAACGTCTAGAGATGAATCCAAAAAACGTATAGCGATAGGTCCAAATCACGTCTAGAGATGAATCAAAAACGTCTTGAGAGGAATTCAAAACCGGCTAGATATAGCCAAGCTAAAAAAAAAGCTAAAAAAGGGTTAAAATGTTAAGATAGGAAATAGGAAATCTGAACAGTTTCCAAACAAAATGCTTTAACTATTAAATAAACAATTTAAAACTATTAAATGAATAATTTCACAGAGACTAAAATTAATATGAGAAGGAAAAATCTTATTTAACATATTTAAACATAGTAAAGCATAATATTTTATTCCAAAAAAATAATATATAAATTAACCATGTGTTATCCATTGTTGATATTGAAGTTATGTTCAAAACTTGACAATTTATTTATGAAATCCTTGTACAAAATATATATTTTCAAGAATGTATCAATATTAAAACTTACCTTAGAAAATCAGACGGATTCTACGATAAACAAAAATCATCCAGTACATCGGATGACCAAGATGAATTAAAAATTAAATTAAATTGATTGTCGCTGCGAACCAAGTCAAATAAATCTCACAAGACGACAAATGATATTTGAGTAAGAGGTGGTTGTGTCGAAATAACGAATAACGGTTCCAACCGTTATACTCTTTGGCCTCTCTTAATCCTAGATGGTAGTTCCACCGTTCCATTGTTTGATGGATGCTTTGCACAATGCCTTAGCAACTTCACAGAAGGGTTCATGGCCTGTCATGGCCTTATCTGAGCCTTCTTGGGTTAGTTTGCCCTGATATTATTTAAATACCCAGGCTAAGGTCACTTTGTTTTGACTGCCGATTTATTATTTCTCTTGTACATTGCCTATTAGACCAGCCGAAACAATGTTGCATACTCTCATGGTACCATCTGTATACCAGAGGAGTTTAGCTTGTATGGGAGGTCTTGTTTCCAGGATTCTCGAACTGGTATTTGAATTTGAAAATGTGTTCTAATTTGTATATATTTATGATTGTGCACCTGGCGAGGTACCCCCGAGATTAGTGTGTATCCATAATCTCGCAATAGTTAAACCGTGATCTCCCCGGCCACGTCGTGGATGAGTGGCCGCTGGTATGTTCTACCATGTGCCGTGCCATGGAATTAGCGATTTTTAACTGTCAACGACGTTACAGAAAATGAGGGAGTAAATTGATGACTGAAAAAGTAGCAGGACCTTCAAATGGTGGTATGCTAAGCCGCAGACTGCAGTGTCGCCACGCTACAGACGGAGTGATAACACGAGGGGTTCGAAGGTTGTAAAAATAAAAAAAAGTTTATAGCAGCAGGAATTCCTAGAACAATATCCTCTTTTTCTTGCTTGGCTATGCTATATGCTTATTTCGAAAAATAATATAATGCCTCTACGGATAAAAAGATGGTTGTCATTTTAGTTTTTCCTTTGGATACAGTCGCTTTGTGTTTAGCATTGAAAAAAAAAATTGCTAAAATATAAAAGACTGTTTTTATTTTCGTAAATGATTATATTAGATTTAATTGGGACTGTGGGCCATGTGGCCTCCTCCATCTCGACCTTTTCAGATCTATTGTGGATATTCTTTAATCGTTGTTTAAAGCTCGGTTTTTTTTTGTAGATTCCATAGACTAGCGGAGCTGGTTGCCCTTGGTATTTTCTCCTCAAAATATAAGGAATCTCAGTAGCACAATACGTGTACTGCAGTTTCCCTTCTTTCTGACAGAATTGGCATAAGGTCTCTTCTGTTAGACCGACATTATACATGTTTGTTAAGCCTACAATGCCCTATTAATAGTATTTTTCCTATTATGGCTTAGTAGATGCTCAGTAAGTTTAGGCGATGGTCCATTTAAAGGACTCTTTAGCTTGTCTCTGTCCTGGTGAATGTTTCCACTATTCTTAACCGTCTATTACTTTGTGATGTTCTAAAAGTTGTCTTTATGACACCACAAAGGGGTTCTGGGTCAATAAAAGCGTTTGAGGCTCGTTCTCGGGCTAGTAAATCAACCTCTTCGTTGTCCTCCGCTGAAAATAATGAAGGTACTAATATAAATCACTAGTTTTAATTGGCGCACAGAGATCGATTTTAATTAGGTATTTGATCTATTTAGTGTAGAGGTATTTGTTGATATGAGAACTAGTCTGAAACGACGCTTGGCCCGAATTAGCACATCAAACTGCCCTTTAGGTTTCTTGACAGTCAATGTCGTAATGGTTTAGAGGTAAAGCCTTTGTGCACAGAAGAAATATGTCTGAGTTCGAATCCCAGCAACGATAGGCTTTTTTTCAAGTAATTGTTTTCACCTTTGCGGTGATTTTTGAGATCTATTTTCGAATTTCAAATTATTTCTAATAAAATTATAATTTTATGTATTAAGTTTATTTTATACTTCGTCAAGTTACTACAGAATGCCTAATTTTTGTTCTTTTAAGTTTTAATGAATTAGTTTGTTTTCGTTCAAGACTTTTATTTCTATTGTTTTTATATTTTACATATTATGTTGTGATAATAAATATAATTGTCTAATTTTATTTGACTCTGTTTTGTTACAATATGAGTGTTTTTTACGACTTTTATTTCTTCTTAATCGCCATCACACGAAGAATCGTTTCTTTCCAACAGCTGTAGTGATGCAAATAGTAGAAAAGTGTGATGCTTGTAGATTAATAACCAAACACTTATTTGTTAATGATGAAATTAAATAAGTTCTTTAGTTAACAACTTTATCTAAACTATAAACTTTCTTCAGCCCTCAACAATTTTACATAGTAAAATGATGTGTACTTAAATTTACGATTTTTAATCAGCAATAGGTTTATTACATTTACATATTTGTATATTTAGTGAATAGCGTCGAGCACGCGACGGTAGAAAAAACAAAAATATTGATGTTTCGGAGGTCAGATAGAGTCTCCTAGATTGTCTTGTCGAGTGGAAGTGTAAAGACTTGCAATTGTGAGTGTGTCCCGTCTTGTCTGGCTGAGGGAACCTCACTTGATGTTTTGAGAGAAAGATAGCATATTGTCGCTTGCACCTGTAAATACATTTAACGATCTATTTTTAAATTATTTATTGTTTCGGCCTTTACTTGATGAAAATCCATTTTATCTTTATCAAGATCTATTTTTAAATATACTTATGTTAGCGAGAGTGAAACAGATTTACAAGCGAGAAAGAGTTAGCTTTAATACTCAAATTACTCAAATACTCAAAGCTGTAGAAATATGCTTTTCCTAAAATTAAAAAAAAACCGGTAAATTGCAATTACTGTTGCTATGGGTCAGGACCGTCATCTGATTTGTGAATTCGGTGATACAATGTAATGAATGAATAATAAAATATATTGTTGTTCTTGTGTTTATTATATATATATATATATCGGATGATTTATGTGGATTATTTATTTATTTATTTATTACAATGCTCTACAGGCAATCCCAATTACAGAGCAGGAATAAAAAAAAAAAAAAAAAATAATATAGACTAAGTGGTACAAAATATACAAAAATTTGTTGTAAACAGCTAGTAGGTAAAATACAATACAATTCAATTTTTTTCTTGAGTTAGGACATTTTATTTCCCTAAGTTTGCATGAAAAGATGTCAATGTCACTACTCACACTATTCACAACGCGACTAATAGTATGAAATGGAGAATTTTTCAGAACATTTTTGCGAGGTACAGATATGTGAAATATGTCAGAATTTCTAGAGGATATACTCTCGGAATGCAGATATCAATTTTTCTTAACAATTCAGGAGAATCAATTAAACTGTTAACAATTTTGAAACCTAACACATAACAATGGTATTCACGTCTTTTTATGAGGTTTAAAAAGTGATATCTTTGAAGAAGATTTTCGTGTGGTACTCCGATTGACGGATAAACACCATCCTCCTTTAAACACAGTAATTTTAGAAAC
This sequence comes from Psylliodes chrysocephalus, assembly GCA_927349885.1. Lineage (NCBI taxonomy): Eukaryota > Metazoa > Arthropoda > Insecta > Coleoptera > Chrysomelidae > Psylliodes > Psylliodes chrysocephalus. The sequence continues at coordinate 44,444,370 of OV651820.1, read as the reverse complement.
CGTCTTTGAACTGCTTCAATTCGATCAGTGTGAAGTTGGTAAAATGAACGCATACTCAAGCTTTGATCTTATAAGAGAGTAATACAACGTTTTTAATGTGGCTACATCTTTGAAATCCCTGGTACAGCGAGTTATAAAACCATACATACGATACGATGTTTCAATCATTTTATCTATGTGACATATAAAGGTCAATCCGGGATCAAAAATTACCCCAAGATCTGTAAAAGTATCTGGTAGCTGAAGTGAGACATTATCTATTAAATAATTATATTTTGTTTGGTCGATTTTTAAAGTAAAAGACATGACTTTACATTTAATTAGGTTAAGTTCAAGTTTATTATTATTACACCATTTACCACTAGATTTAAGTTCATGTTAAGTTGTTCACAGTCGCCAATACTTGTCACACGCTTGTATAATTTTAAATCATCAGCATACAGTAAAAACTGCTCTTTAATTACACTCGAAATATCATTGATGAAAATATTAAATAGTAACGGGCCCAGAATGGAACCCTGAGGAACTTCAGATGTTGTTGCAAATTTGACAGACTTAAACCCATTAAGCTGTACAAACTGAGTACGATTTACTAAATAGCACTGAAAGAGATTTATCAAAGGGGGGGACAACCCAAACCCTGTAAGTTTTCCAAGGAGAATACCGTGGTCAAGTCTGTCAAATGCCTTTGAGAAATCTGTGTAGATGACATCAGTCTGGGCGCGCTCATTAATAGATTCAGCAATGTATTGTGTGATGGTAACCAGGTTGGTGACTGTTGAGCGACCTTTCATAAACCCATGTTGATTGACTGATAGCATTTTACTAACATAATGATATAAGGTTTTCTCCAATAAAATTTCAAATATTTTGGAGAAATTGCATATTATGGATATTGGTCTGTAATTGGTTATATCTCTTTTATCCCCCTTTTTGAAAACTGTACATACTTTTGAGGTCTTCCAAATATCTAGAACTGTTGATGTCCTGATGCATATATTTATGAGGGTGGCTAACTATTGACATTAAGGAACGGAACATTGAGTCGTGAATTTGAATTAGCAATAAACAAGCTAGAGGTAATATATGACTGTTTGAAGAAGTCAGCAAATCCATTATAAAGAGAGTAGCTGAAGTATCTGTGAAAAAATGCTTATCATTTGTGAACATAGATCTTATTTAAAAAAAAACATTAAATTTGATAGAAGCGTGTAGTCAAGTCTACAATTTGTCACTATGCCGCTGTAAAGAGATATCCTTTTTAATCAAAAATATTGGCGCAATTCCTAATTATATGGATCTGATACGTTTTCGTATGTCCACCCTGTATATTAAAAAGCGATTATTTATTTAAAGTCCTAATATATGGCATACAATTTATCAACTATTTCTCAATTCGCTATTATATCAAGTAACTGTGAATAGTTCTTTTGATAATAAATTCTATTAAAAAATCTTGGCGAGGTTTTCAGAATGACTAAAAAAACAAATTGCATAATTTAATATTTCCTAGTGTTAAGCTTAGGTCGAACTATTGAATTCAACATTCAATGGAAGTTTCGACACACGGTAGACTTAATGAAGTAATTCATATACCGTGTGAATACCAGCGAACTGTGTTAAATTGAAATATATTTTAAGCCTTCTTTCTCCTTGGCTTTGGTAGAATATTATACCTGACAGAATCGAATTTCATTTTCCTTCTCCGGAGGCAGTATCCCATACCAATAGCTGGTTTTTAACTCTCTCTCTCTGTTATGGACCACATTAAATTATTATCTAACTCGTCAAGCTCAAAATATATTTTTAGATTGCTAATAAAATATAAGTATAAACTAATTTTAAATTGAGGAAAAAAGGTGGTTAGCCACTATTATGCATTCATTATAATACTATCTTGATACAAAATTGCTCTGGCTACTACATATTTCTACTTCAAGAAATGTTTTATCAGATTATTATAGGTAGGTATTTAAAAAAAACGTTTTCTTACACAAAAATGTGGTATTAAATAATGCAAATTGGTTTCTTTCATTTTAATGTAGTGTTTGTCAACATAACTTTTCTATTATTCAAATAATTAAAGCAATAAATCAAATTTTTATTAATTCATTTATTATTTAAAGAGAATTACAAAATTATAACTATAAATTTAGTTCTTTTATTTTTATCTGTAACATTCCTTCATGCAAGGGCCACTGAAACAATTTCTATTCTAATTGTTTAGTGCTATAGAATATATCTTATTCTTCTTCCCCTTCTTTTATAAATTCCATTTAATTTTATTCTCTTAATTTAAGTTAAATTTTTGTCTAAGAAAACATAGTTCTACGTAGTACTAACGATTTTGAATTGTGTAAGTAACAAATTAATTTGGTAAATGTATGTATTACTACGGCCCCCTACCTATTAGGCGAACTAAATTCAGCCGTAAATGATAAAGAAAACAAATATTTTTACATGGCTAGACTTAAGCTAGACTTAAGCTAAATATTACAAAGGCGTTATAAGGTTAAAAGAACCAAATATTTTTACATAAATTGTTCAATTTCTTAAAAACCAGGGCTAGAATGTGAAGATCATCTACTTGGTTTCGCCCAGGGGTCGGCAAACCGCGGCTTTTTGGCCCCTTGCCCGTGGCTCTTCCACAAACTGCAACGATGCGGGCTCACATATACAGTACGATTAAAACTTCGTGACGTCTGTTTTTCTTATTTGTAATTTTCCATACTTAGTTGGTGTCATGTGTCTTTATCTTTAAGCGAGTACTCAGAAGAGACTTAATAAAAAAACATTTCCAGAAAGATTAAATATCAACATGTATCGTACAATATATTAGTCCTGAGCACGTATGTATCCCCGGAAGAAAGATTGGAATTGTGTAAAAATCTGCACCCTGCAGTTATCACTTTCATCTGCCTCTGTTCGAAACGTTTGCCTTCCCTCCAAGGTTCCATTTTGAATTACTTTCCAAGCCTGTTGAGATTGTGATATTGAGATTTTCTATTTCAATTTCAATTTTATCAATAAATAATATCGATATTAACTATGAAATAAAGTTTTATTAAACGCACCTATAATTGAACTAAAACTTAAAAGATTAAAGTTAATTTTAAGAAAGCATTGTGGATTGAAAGAAGATGTAGTTTCAAATATTGAAAAAGGTATGTTGAGATAGTTTGCATATACAGGTTAGGAAAAAATCATACGAGCCATGCGGTTTAGGTACACTGAGATAAACATACTCGTTACTTGTTACAATAAGTATAGCTTAATTTTCTTATTTTTTTTAATTTTTGTAGAGTTTTACGAAATTCTGACAAATCGGCGGGGTCTTGAGTTAAAATAAAAACTTTTTAAAATAAATTGTATTTACCGACAAGTCAACTTTTTCATAGCACAATCAACAATCCAGAGACATTATGCTCGAAAAAATAAACATTTAAATATTCCGACATGCACACAGTAGGTATCCTCAGAAATTAAACAAGAAGATAGAAAAATCTTATTCCTCACATTAAAATATTTCACTTTTTACAATATTATTACAATATTAAGTTTGAAGTTATTATATATCAACAAGTTGAAGTGATATTAATCATAAACATCTGCAACTTCAATATTTAAATATATAATTTAATTAAAAAAAAATCACAGAAAGAAATTATTATAAAAGAAGGAACCTTTAAACTGACTTGTCATGACATATCCATATAAAAATCAGCTACATAATTAAAAATGATTTTTCTACACCCGTATTATAATAATGCACTTATATGCCCAAAATCCGTTTCATAATGATACCCATTATGATACAGATTTTTCATTATGATACAGATTTTTAATCAATAGAAACCTACAATTTTTCAATCAAGCATGATGTTTGACGTTTGTCCTAAATTCCTATGTAATTGTTTTAGTTGTCAAAACGTATTAAATTTTCGTAGATAGCTAAACTTCGATAATTATAATATTAAAATGTCTGATATCAGCGATATAGAAGACTCCTCCACACATATCGGAGAAAGGAGAAAATGCAGTACAAAATATTTTGCCCCAAAAATCTGTGGTAATACCAATACCCAAGGTAATACCATTAATTACAATTTTGTAGAATTTTTTATAGAAATACGAGTAATTACTGTTATTGTGTTCAATGCCAATATAAATAGAATATTTATAGGTCTTGATTGTTTATCGGGTGTAGAAAAAATAGCGTATGCAACTCTCATGTAATGGTTATTAAAACACTCGCATAAACCATACGAAACTCGCCTTTGGCTCGTTTCGTATCCCGGTTAATGCTCGTGTATTAATAACCATCATTACATGATCGTTGCATAATATACTATTTTAGAATGTAAATTAAACATTTAATGACAATGAAATTTAAAAACTTATTATTTAATGACAATGAAATTTAAAAACTAATTAAAAATTATTCTAATTTACATTTTCGGGTTCTTGGGTATAATTGACTTTTGTTTGTTTTTTCCTAGATTAAAGAGATCAGAGATGTAACATTGCACATAGCGCATATTGTCTATTCCAACCTTAAGTAACCCACCAATTAAAAATCATTTTGTCCACGATGCCACCCGAATTGCTCCGACCTTTAGATTCTACGCTCATCTCCGCGTGAGATGAATCATCATGGACCGCCGTTTTTTGAATTATTTGTTGGTGTTATTAGCAATTTAAAGTGTTTTAGTTATTTAATTTCAAATTGAAAAAGCCACGATGTATCGTGAAAAATTGTATACACAAATAATGTAAGTGCCAATGTTATGAAAAATAAGAAATATATTCGTTTTCAGCGGTAAATATTTATTAACGTTTTGACATAAAGCCGCCATGATCCCTTGGGCTGAATACTTCAGATCCGCATCAAGGAGTTTCAATAAATATTAAGCATCAGAAAACAGATTTCATAATACATAAATTTACAAAAGGGCAAAATTTTGAACATTTAATTTAAATTTAATTAATTAAAATGAAGTAAAACGCACAATATGATCTAGTATAAGCAAAAAAATACTAAAGTTACGGGAGTTAGTCACATTGTTGATAAAATGTTACATTATAAACCCCAAACAATTCGAAAATTTCTTCGTTTACTAAAAAAAATCTGAATTCTAGAAATATTTATTATATAACCGAATGCGGTTTCAAAGATAACGGGCTCAAAAATTCCGAATCTCTAAATTTTGGAGCTAAATGCTCGGATAAAAGGAAGCGACCGATAGAGGTTACAAAAATAATCGATTTATTGATTATTCTGTTATTTAATCGATTATTTTCGATTAATCGAACATTTTCAATAAATTATTTTCGTTTTTTAAGATAATGAATTAATCAATTTTAAAGAAAAAAAAAACAAGAAAGTAGTTTTATTCAAAATAATCGATTTTTTTAGGAAAATCAATTTATCGTTTAATCGGCTTTTTTAATTAATCGATTATTTTCACTAACCAAATATTTTTTATTAATCGATTATTTTCGATTTTTAAAGATAATTGAATAATCAAGGAAATATGAAAAAAAGATTATTTGTAAATAATCGAAAATTCGGTTATTTTGTTTTTTTTTTGAAAATCGATTTATCGTAGAATCGGCTTCTTAATTAATTGGTTATTTTCGTTTAATCAATTATTTTCGATTAAGAGATTATTTTCAAATAATCAATTATTTTCAAATAATCGATTATTTTCGATATTTCAAAGATAATCGAATAGTCGATTTTAAAGAAAATACGAAAAAATAGATTATTTAAAATATTCGATAATTCGTTTTTTTGGAAAATCGATTTCTTGGTTAATCGACTTTTTAATTAATCGATTATTTTTTATTTTTTAAAGATTATTAAGTAGTTGATTTTAAAGAAATACGAAAAAAATAGATTGAAAATAATAGAATGAGCGAAAGACTTTTAATAGGTTTAAATTTTAAAATGTTATCTGGTTTCAGACATATGCATTTCTAGAGTTTTATGTGTCTAATCCTTTATATTAATTAATATTCCTAATGAAAGAAGCTTTAATATACCTTTTTCTGAAGTTACAATACCAAACAGCATGTTCTCATTTTGACTAATTTTGAATATTATGTAATAGCCGTATAAAAAATATAATGTTCAACTCACATGGTTTGATTTGAAGTATGCGCCTGCGCATGTTTTTTTTTTATATTACTCGTAAACAATTTTGGAAAAGAAAGTAGATTTCTTGCTAGATTAACAATATTCTATTTAAAAATTTTACTGTAGTCTCTTGCAGAAAAGTTCGTAGTAAATATACGCTAAGGAAAAATTCTACAAAAGGTCTTCTCTTTACATAAAATATCGTAGGAACTGTTTGATATTAAAAAATTACGTAAATTTTATTTTATAATACAAAATATCTTTTAAGTAAATCTAATAGTTTATTGTGATGCTAATAAACAAAGTCCGTCCCTGTCACAGAGTTCGGGTCTCCGCCCAGTTCCCCCATTCCGTTAATCTTTAGAAATTGGCAACATTTGCTTAGGTATTTTTTTTTTTTTTTTTTGGCATAGGCACATTGCCATTCAGCCAGACACAGATTCGTCCATAATTAGAACTACCCAAGAATATTTCCTAACAGCAAAAGGTGTAAGAAGAAGAAAAAAATAAACAATATAGAACGGGGACACTCGCTTCTCGTCCAGGGACCCATCAGGACGTTTTTTTAATAGACAAAATTAGGCCTCGGTAAGAGGGTAAACAAATAGGTAAAATACAGAGGAAACAAGATTAAGATTCCAATTATAGACGAATCTTAGTGTCTTTCAGAAATTGTAAGAGGCAGTTGATAATATCATCAGAGAAATGTGTTAAAGTTGTTTCAATATTTAAGGGGGATGGAATGTTATTTTTTATAAGATTCATATAAAGAGTGTTTGAATGTACTGAATATTTCTTGCATTCGAAGAAAACGTGATTAAGGTCTCCGGTTGTTTCACAGAACTCGCAATTTTCATCTTCTTTTGCACATTTGCTTAGGTAAAACACCGGTGTATGTTATATCCCTGATCTCTTTTATCTAGGGTTTTTTTCTACTATATTATTGACGATCCATATTGATAAACTAAATCATACTCGTTCTTTATTCTAAATTAATTTTCAATTTTATTTTTAATTTTTTTATAATTTCAATGTTATGAAATAATATTGTTTAACTTTCATGCTACATATTATAATTTTTTCTTAAGGATCTGACCCTTACAAGGATGTATAAATTATTTTTGTTTTCAAATTTTATATACATATTTACATTTAATTATTACAGTAAAAATATCACTGTGAGATAAAAATTCCCGTTTTACTCTTACTTATATTAATTAAATTTCAGTAGTCTTCCATTTTTTAACCGACTAACAAATAAGAAAAAGAAAAAAACAGGTATTATAAATTAAAACAGTCAATTAATTATTAAATAAACATGTTTTATTAAAATTTATTTAGAATTTTCCTCTAAATAATAATTCCTTGATACTGATCTTAGATTTGAAAAACACATTAATAATATAATAAAAAAATGTGTAACGAATATAAATGATTTACGGCAATAAAGACACCCTGGATCATCGTTCTAAAATCTTATTATGTGAATCGCTTGTATTTTCTCACTTGAACTTTTGTGATTCAGTCTATGGACCTCAATTCAATAACCAGCGTCTTCAGCGCATTCAAAATACCTGCATTAGATTAATTTATAAATTAAAAAAAAATCAACGGGTTTCTCGTAAAAGGAGTGAACTAAAATGGCTGACAGTAGGTCAAGCTCGTTTTTTGCATTCCTGCTGCCTATTTCAAAAAATTTTACTATTTAAAACGCCGTCATATTTACATAACAAGATAAGGTTCAGAAGCGATGTTCATAATCTTAATATCCGTAGAAGAAATTTTGTATCAATCCCGCAACACAAGACTAAGATGTTTGAAAGCTCTTTTACTTACATATTTTATAAAACAATCAATTCTCTCCCCCCTGAACTTAAAAACTTATCTGTAAGTGCATTAAAGCGTAAAATAAAATGTTATATATTAAATGGTGACATGGAAGTATCGTTTAAAATTTAAGATTTATCAATAGTATATTACATTACGAGTGTGGAAAGTGACATTTTTCACACGAGTGGGAAATATTGTCGCACGAGGCGTAAGCCGAGTGCGACTATCACACGAGTGTGGAAAATCACTTTTCACACAAGTGATGTACAATATTTTTCCTACGACCACAAAATAATTTCATCAAAAAATGTAAAACCAGATTATTATAATAATTAAAATGTATTTAAAAAAATAACCAACAATAATCGTATTTATTAAATTTTCATAATTTCTAAACAAATAAAAAAATAAAAAAAAAATTAAAAAAAAAATTCTGGCACAGCCAGGATTCGATCGCGATCGTTGGACGGTCTCAAATTGCAAAGTTGATGCTCTAACCAACTGAGCTAACAGGCCTTACGGTAATTGATTGATCTAATCGCTTATGTGTTTAACCAGAATAAAAAGCAAATATATCTTAGTTATTTTAAAATTATTTTAAAAATAATTGTTAAAGATAAATATCTAGGATCTAATTTACAATAATTTAACAATCATATCGATTTTAGCATTAATATGGACATTACATAGATCAAAATAGAAATTATGTGTTTGACATTTTCTGACAGCTACTGCGGAAAGTAGCATATTCTCACTTGGGTGGAAAGTAAATTCTTATTCATACGCGTGTGATATAGGGCACTTTCCATAGGTCTATATAGTGTGATATGTGTCACTTTCCTAAGTGGTCGTAGAAAAAAATATTTTCATTGATGCTTCGCATCAATTAATAATTATTGTAGTATTATTATTATTGTTAGATAGGTACTATAATTAGATATTGGTGTTAGTTATTATTATTTAATTAATAATTTTGTTTGTCTCTTTTTTGTGGGATTTACTATTATAATCTTTGTTATAATTCTTTTTTTTGTGCTTTTTACATCAGGATATATTGAAAACCATCTTCTTTCATCTTGTATGATTGACGATGAATATGTCCTTTTCAGTAAGTTCATATTTTGGTAGGTTTCTATTGTATTATTCATTTTCCTTTTTCATTATTATTATATTCTTGATATCCGCTACATTATAATGCTGTTATGTTTTATACCATTGGCTTACTGAATAAACGTTATTATTATTATTATTATTATTATTATTATTATTATTATTATTATTATTATTATTATTATTATTATTATTATAAATATTTATTGTATCTATAATAAGAAATGATTTTTTAAATTAAACAACTTAATTATTTTTTATTCATTATTATAATAGATTATTTAAAGTTTGAAACAATATGGTTTTGACATAGCAGTGTTCTTCTTATTGTAATTGGTGTCTACATCTACCTTTCTACTTCCTATATCTAGATAATAGTAGTCTTGTCTTAAAGTTTGTTAACTTCTTTAAATTAAGGAGGTCCTTTCGCCACCAATGTTAAATAAAAAATATTAGATTATTTTTTTTTAAATGTGTGTGTTCAGTGTATTACGAGAAAGTAAGACTTCAACAACAATTTTCGAATTATAATTAATTTTACTATTATTTATTGATTAGATGGAGTAGAAAAAAACTAAAAATAAGGTTTTTGAAATATTTAGGTTTTGTTTTTTACAATAAAATATATAGGTTACTGTGGAATTTATTGAGAAATGAATATTAAAAAATTTTCAACTAGGTTACTTCAAATTTTTTTTTAATATTAATTTCTCAATAAATTCCAAGGTAACCTATATATATTATTGTAAAAAACAAAACCTAAATATTTCAAAAACCCTATTTTTAGTTTTTTTCTACTCCATATAATCAATAAATAATAATATATTTCGAGAATTGTTGTTGAGGTCTTATTTTCTCATAAGACACTTCACAAATATTCACATTTAAAAAAAAATTCTCAAAAATTTGCACGGTAAGGTATAGTTAAAAGTTCAACATTAGATAAATAAGGACTTCAACTATTAGAGAAAAAAATAAATTTTAGTCATAATCTAATATTTTTTAACATTGGTGGCGAAAGGGGTGGCGAAAGGACCTCCTTAAATAAGTAAATGATAATTATATACACTTTAATAATGATAATAGAATACAAAATCGATCGAGATACATTTAATAAATTTAAAAATATTATTTTAATTATAAAAAAGTCAAAATATTTCTATTTTTTACCTGTTACTTCGAAAAAGGTCTATACATTTTTAAGCGCACCTAATTAGTTCCTTTGTTGCTCTTAAAAATGCATCCAAATTTCCCCTAATTGTTCGAAAGCAATATATCATTTTGACATAGCCGAGCCTTTCCCGTCGCCATCTAAAATTCTTTATAATTAGACCTGTCGCTAGTATGGAAGCCCAAATCAAAACTCAGGCAGAAGTCCAAGCCTACAGCTGTGCATACACTGAAAAAAAATTTATTCATTTAATAGATTTACCAAAACTTAGTAATGAAATGCATCCAATTAAATTATATCAGCAGAAAAATAATTTTATGTTCTTCGATTATTTTTTGATAGTAATAAACTAGTTTATTAACAACAATTTTTAGAATTTAATTTGTAATAGTAAGAGCCACTGATAGGATACTAGACTATATTGATCGAAAGTGCATTGAAATACGTAGATTTACACATTTGAAATTCTATAAAGATGTAAAATTATATTTTTTTTTGAAAAGTTTTAATTTGTAATAACGAAGATTACTATTGCTTATGATAAAAATTTTCTACTTTCACAAAATATGAAGAATAAAATATGTTCCATTTTACATTTAATAGGTAATTACATTAATCATAATTTGAAATATCTGTTTTACTTTCTTATGAAACAAAATAATTATTATAAACATTATTTACGAACAAATATTTAAATCATTTTATTTGATTTATTAACGATTTCACTCATTTTGCAAGATTATAGGCAATGGACTAAAAAAACACTTTGGAATTTTCAATCTTGTTTACGTCGAAACAATTTATAATTAAAATCGAATACCACTATAAAATTAATAAAAAGTTTTTATGGCGGTGCTGTGAAATTTGGCTTAAATATTTAAATTAGCTATAATTTTTTTTTGAAGGGTGGACAAACAAAAATTTGGCCTGGACAAACGAAAATATTGTGTGGACAAACGATTGTTGTGTTTAATTCGTATGAAATGTATTAAGGTTGTCCACAAAGACATTATTTTTTTTTATTAATTAAATATCTCTGTTTTGGGGGGAGGTGGACAAACGAAAATTTTGGTTGGACAAACGTGGACAAATCGTGGACAATCGAATGCTACTTTGAAATTATCAAAAAATTTTATGGCGGTGCTGTGAAATTTGGCTCAAATTTGCTATAACTTTTTTTTGAAGAGTGGACAAACAAAAATTTCTGTTGGACAATCGTGGACAAATCGTGAAAAAACAAATGGCGATTTATTTCGGATTTGGCGGTGCTAACTTCATGAACCTCGATCCATACTGTTAATTTGAATATAAACTGTCTGCATGCATATCGCATGTTTCTCTAGACCATGCTGATTAGTAGTTGATTAGTAGTCATACGAAATTAACAGTGTGGATGTCTGAGGTCTATGTTCTGATGGATGCATGAATGGTTACAGCAATGTGCGTAGAACATGTAATAGTAATTTTTATTTGCCGTGAAAATACATGTATCTAAAATACATGTATTAATAATTTTTTATACCAGTAAATAAAAATGAAACTCTACAAAAGGAACATCCTCAGCGTGAGTGAGAAATTTCATTTTTATTTCCGTGTGAAAAAGTCCAATATCTCCGCCATTATTAGAGATATAAAAAAATATTTTCAAAGAACGGTAGACAGCGTTAAACTACATATTTTAAAATTATTTTTGAATATACAGGTTGTTTAATAACTTCTCTCAGGAATCAACTTATGTTCTGTTTAATGGATCACCCTGTATTTTATTTTATATTTGAATTACCCTCGCTTTTCCCATTCTAAAAATATAAATTATTATTGGCTTATAAAGGGTATTTTGCAGGATATAATCAGTTTTGTATGAAAATCGTATTGAATTCAATGACCTGCAAAAGAAACAATTGACAACCAATTTTTTTCTACCACAATTTTTCACAAATACATAATTTTCTCAATTTTTATAAATGTTTCACCCTGTATTTTATATCATTGCTCAAAAGTATCCTAATTATACTTTAATTTGACTTAAGCATTCCCTGTACCAAAAGATAATTGTTTTAAGAGATTTTTAAATTTTAGTGGTAAAAACGATAATTCAGAAAATAATTGATTGGAAATACATTTTACTTATCATTAGTAATTAATTGAATTTAACCTGAAGTAATTATTTATTATCGAAAATATGTAATATCACTTATACATTTATTAGAAAAAGAAATAAACATTGGAACCACAAACTACAAAAAATGAAACCTACTAAATTTTTTGTTTATTAAATTTTTTTTAAGTTGACTTTGAAAACCCCCAATACTGACAGTTTGTTATTATTAATGTCATTAGTGTTGTATTATTTGTTTTTTACAAAGTCTCGCCAGTTTTTTAATATGAATTATAGTCGTGAAGAATTAGTTGATATGGTATAGATTTTGGGAGAATGCAATAAAAACTCTTTGTTAGCAACTAGAGTTTATAAAGAACGATTTCCAGAGCGTAGAACGCCAAATAAAAAATCCGAAAAACTGATGGATCGATTTAACCAAACAGGGTCAGTTTCATATGAGAAAATTGATAGACCAAAAACTGTTACTAAAGAAGAAAATTAACTAAATATTTTGTTAGCAGGTACCGAAAATCCGAATACAAGTATAAGAAATATTTCAAGAGAACAGGAAACAAGTTATACGTCAGTACAAAGAATACTTTCCAAAAATAAAATGCATTCGTATCATAAGCAGCTACATCAAGAACTCACTATTATGGATTTTGAACACGGTAACTTTTTGTGAGGTTAGAAAGTAAAATTTTCCTCACTAACAAGTAATTCTTTATGGTTAAAAAGTAGATTTGTAGTGCTTAAAAAGTATTGTGTAGTGGTTTAAAAGTAACTTTTTATCTTTAAAAAGTAGATTTTAATGATTATACAGTTAATTTTTACCTTTAATAAGTATTTGTTAATGGTTAAAAGCAAATTATGCTATTTTGGGCTGGTTTCTTCAGCTCTTAGGGCTTTTTTTCTTTAAATAAATAAAGTGCAGTTAAAGACTATACATATTTTATAGAGCAAAATTAACCTAATATAATTTACATAAAGCTTTATTTAACCTGTGATGTAAATACAGATCAACATGGGAAAGGAAGGGTTTCAAAAATAAAAGAGATCTTTATTATATAATAAATATATTTCTAAACATTTCGAAAATGTTATTTGAATTTTAAAAATTCAAGTAAGTTATGTAATATAAAATATATATTATTTTATAATTTAAACGTATGTCTTTAGAGGTATAATAACATAAGGTATATGTATCAAGAAATTTTAAATGAGCAATTAGTAGTTTCAAATTAATCCGGTATTTATTGTTTGTGAAAAAAAAAAGAAATTTTATTCTAAATATATTGTATTTTGTTTTTTATAAAATAGAATAGAAAAATAAAATCCATAACATTACAATTGATAAATAGGTAGGAACATAAAAACATAAGATTCTTTTATCTACAGAGCCCATTCCAAACAATCCTTCCTTAATATCTAGAAAAAAAGTCATATTTTAATAATACTATCTCAGAAACGCAAATTTCAACTTTTAATAAACTTAGCATCAGTGGGGGAACCCCCTCCTCTATCTCCATAAGTTAAAAATTTAGGTAAAAATTAATGTAATGCAACAAAAAATGAATCAGTCTCCCGAATCCTTTGTAAATCTGTCAAAATTCATTAAAAAAACGTAAGGTGAGATTAAGCAGCAAATAAAATAAGGAATAAAATAAAATAAGAATTAAGGGCCAACAACATTGGTTTACACAGATGACTAAAATAAAAAAAGAAATAAGAATGGACCAATCAAACTAGAGCTTTTTTGACAATGATTCTTTTAATATGTGGTTCAATAACTTTCAATAAATTATCAAACATCCTAGTATATTTGAAAAATTGCTCCCTCTCATGAGTTTTTGCATAATAAATAAATTCTTTCAAGCAAAATGAAATAAAATAAGGCAAGAAGATAAAAGTTTGCCATCTTTTCTACTAATTACTATTTTTTATTTTAGGTTATTTTATGTATAAACACTATACAGATGTGCATAGGTTTAATTTTATTTTTCTACGTTCATGCAAAAAACAAAACTTTATTAAATTATATTTAGTGAAAAAACTGGTTCTTTATTGCACTAGTGCAATAAAAATTTTATTGCACTCATCTGTCATTTTACCAGGGGCGGCTCGTGACTAAAATTTTGGGGCTTCACAGTAGCAGAATATAGATCCCAATAAAGATATAGGTACAAAAACTGTCAGTGTTTTAGAAAGGTATATTATATACTTTCTAAAACATTGAAAGTTTTTTCATACATCTGTACTGATACCTATATTCTGTCACTGTGAACCACCCCACGAGCCGCCACTGCATTTTACTACAGCGTTTTATGATCACGACAAACATAAATATTCAAATCAATGCCAAATATTTAGTCCATTTTCATTTTCTGTGTTACGTTTTAAAAACAATTGCATATTTTATATTATTTTCAATCATTTAATAAATAAATTAATAAAAAAAATGTATTTTATTAAAAATGTCATGACAAATTATGAATAAATGCCTCAAACAAAGGTACACGATCATGGCTACTATGATTTGGATAATACAACTCCTGCAGTTCTATAAAACATTCTTTGGTTTTTGCATGAACGTAGAAAAACTATTGTATGCAACTCGTGCAAAAAGTGTTTATTGCACTGGACGTGTTGTCAAACTGGGCCTGACGGCCTCGTTGGACAATTTCACGTCGCGTGCAATAAACACTTACTTTTTGCACTTGCTGAATAAATAACTATTATTTGCTGTTCTTACAAAATAGCCGTTAAAAGAATTTGCCAAAATATGGTACAAAAAAAGTAAATTACAAAAAGTTTTGTTTTCTATTTCTTAATTTAATAAAAATATCAAAAAACACTTGACATACATGTGTTTTGTTAGAAATATCTGTTAAGTTAATGCAACTGGAACAAATAATTATAATCTTAAACATTTAACCCTCAGTACCCAAACTTTTTAAAATTTTTCAAGCTACTGTTTTTTTCCTTAATTAACGTTAAAGTGATGGGTCAATACATTTGAAACCGATAAATTAGTAGGTGCCTATACAATACTTTTATTATACGATATGTACTTACCCTTATTGGACTTAAAAGGCGAATTGTTACGATGAAAAATATACATATTAATATTTTGAATTTCTACTACAGAAAATAAATGTTTAGTAATTGAAAACTATTTTTAAAAACAAAAATTATTTTGAAAAAAAAATATTTGCAAAGGTAACAATTTTTTTTTCGTATAGCGACCAATTTCTTTAAAAAATCATTTTATTCAGTTGTATAAATGTATTTTTTTAATTGTAGCTAAAAATTTATTTGTGGTAGCAACAATTTTCTCAGCAAAAACTTTTAAATATAATTCTCTCAGTGTAGTACCTATTCAGTTTTAATTTTTTATTAATAAATTTAAGTGATTGCAGTAATTTTTAAAATGTATTTTATATTGTCCCGTATAATTATTTTTCTAGTTTGAATAATGTATTCTTTTGATTAATAGATGAAAGTAGTATAGATGGGTTCGAAAACCCCTGTGGATAATTTTTTTAAAATATTTTATTAAATTTGTTTTCACTTTTGGGATTCAAAAATAATTTTCATTATTTCCTAGGGGTAGTTTTGTGATTTATTTAAGTATTTAAATTAAAAAATTTGATATCCAACAAACATATTTACTGATTTCACACATTTTAGGTTCTATCAACTGACTGATTCGTAAGAGATTAATTTTAATTCATTATAATTATTGGAAAATTTTGAATATATAGTTATAACGCTGTTTCGATATATCTTTCAAATAATAGCAACTTTTTTATTTTGTACAAATATTAGATATTAATGTTTATAGAAATTCAACTGATTTTTATACATTTTCTCATAAAAATTAGGATCGCAGATAATCAACCTTATTCATAGTAAATTTTTTTTCAGTCTATAAGACTAGACCCAGCCGATAATGATAAACACCATCCACACACCATCATCCTTTTCTTTATCTACCCAACAAAAGCTCGACCGTCCTACAGGCAATTGGTTGGGGTCCCCACCCATATTTACTCGGCCTCTACCCTTAATGGTCCTTTGAGATTTAGACTTATCTGGCTTATGCAACCCCCACTCACGATAGGTCTGAACTGTTTTGGAGCGGTAAACCTCAAACGTTTCAAAATTTGAATTAGTGGATGGCTGATCTCAGACCAAAGTACTTTGCTTCGATAATTGCTTTATGGGTTTTTAAAATGTTTCTTAACACGCAACTTCTCTATGCGGTGCTGCTGAGTTGTTTGTTACTTTAGTTTATTGTTTGTTCTTTTTTAGTGTTGTGTGTGCTTAAATTTGGAGTTAATGGAACGACGCGCTCTCGTTGGAATAAAAAAGTGAGTAAAAATGTTTTCTTACAATTTACTGATTTCAAGTTACTTTGGAATTTGTTATATGTATTTTTTTAGCGTTTATTCTAAAATGATTGAAATAATAAATAGTTCTATTGATTAAATGTAGGACTAGTAAATAAATGGCAATATAATTTGTAGAATTAAAATTTTCTTTTGATTTTTAACGAATACATGAAGAACCGGATCATTGTTTTATTCTGAAGCATAAAAATTGAAACTTAATTATTGAATTCAGAAGGCACGTTCTTTTAAGTTTGAGTTACTCCAATTTCTAATGATAAATAATATTAGTTAAAAAAACAAAAACAAAAATCAACGAATAATATTTATAAGTAGTCTAGGAGGAATCAGCGCAGTTCTTTTTATCAGAATTCTTTACAAATATGCCAAATTTTATAAAATACAGTTTGTTATTGAATAATGTGTTCTAGTTTTATTATTTCTAAAAGAGATATTTTTTTTTCATATTCTTTATATACAAATAATAAAGGTCTTATAATTTTTTGATAAGGTTAATATTTTAGACGATATAAATGTATGATGTTTAAGAAATGTACGCGAGTTTGACAAATTTTAACGGCTTATATATCTATAAAAATAACTGATATTATATTAAACATATTTTTTAATATTCTTTATAATATAGTTAAAAAACTCCGTAGTGACAAATATGAAAATTTTATTCAATAAGAATTTTTCTATAATTATTTATTATACGTTTTCATTTGTAGCGTATAAGTGCCGCAACTTACCTTAAAGTAGGTATTGAAAAACTGATGCCCTTCTTATTGTTTTGTGATATTATACAACAAATAACAGTTCAATAAAGTGTAATTTTTATATAGATTATATTATCATATTACACAGGGTCACAGGTTTTTATACTAGCGGTAAAATTGGTCCATAAAAATGCTTTAGATTTAATAGATCTCATAAAAAAATCACGATCTCTTAATTCCTTTAGATAATAGTTTCCAAATTAAATTATTCTGAATTAAATTTCTTCTAAAAACTATTAAAAAAAAAACGCCACAGATCATAGAAATTATATTCTCGCCATCATTTAGAACGAATATTAATTTATACAATGAAAACTTTTTACATTTCCATGCTCTACGAGCAAGCGTAAAATCAATGCATGTTGCTTTAAGAACAAAGATGTTCTACATATGTAGCTATTGCGGAGTTTTTAAAGACTGTTTATTATAAATTAAAATATATTTATTGCAATATGAGGCTGAATCTAGCAGACAAACCTTGCAACGGTTTCTTAAAGTTTCGATATTGTTATTAGACAAAATCTTTGGATTAAGTGGACTTTAGTATCAGGAAAATTTAGAAATAATTAAAAATTAGTGTATTTATTAAAAAAAATTGATTAATTCAATTTGAATTATTAGTTAAAGCAAGATAATCTTACAGAAAGACGTGGATAAAAAAACATTTACAATGCGATTATAAATATAATTTCTAGGCCAAATATTGATTAGGTTTTTGTTAATTGACTGAGTAATGATTCAAAATATATTTTTTTGTGTTTTTACAGACATTTTTGTTTGGCGTAAAAGAATTATGAGAACAAAGAGACCGAAAAAACACATTTTGCACTAGATTACAAATACACTTTTTATACCAACAATTCAGTACACTACTACCAATAAAATAAAAAAATCATTAAATAGCAAAACATCTAAATATAGTTTTTAGGTCTTTAATTACTCTATCAAACCAACAAAAACAACCTTTTAATACTAGATTATATTATACTAAAGATTCAATAAACAAGTATCAATAAAAAAAATAAATCATCTAATAACAAGACTTCTAAATACATGCGCAGTTTCGCGGGAAAACATTACTCTATCAAAATATTAAAAATCAATATTTAGCACGAAATTCCAGATATAATTTTTAATACGAATGATTCAGTATATTAGTATCATTTAAAAACAATAAATCATTACAAAGAAAGACCTCTAAATACGTTTTTAAGATCTTTAATAATACGCGGAGCCGCGGATAAACCTTACTTTATCAAAATAACAAAAACCAATATTTAACACGAAAATTCCGGTATAATTTTTAGAACAAATGATTCAATATATTAGTTTTATTCAAAAACACAATAAACCATTACATATCAAGACCTCTAAATACGTTTTATTTTTAGGTATTTAAAAATGCGCGGATCCGCTGATAAACATTACTCTTTCAAAATAAAAATAAAAAATATTTAACACGAAATTTCACATATAATTTTTAGTACGATTGATTCAGTACATTAGTATCATTTAAAAACACAATAAATCATTACAAATAAAGACATCTAAATAGGTTTTCAAGATCTTTAAAAATACGCGGAGCCGCGGATAAACCTTACTTTATTAAAATAACCAAAACCAATATTTAACACAAAAATGCAGATATAATTTTTAGGACAAATGATTCAGTATATTAGTTTTATTCAAAAACACAATAAACCATTACATATCAAGACGTTTTCTAGGTATTTATAAATGCGTGGATCCGCTGATAAACATTACTCTTTCAAAATAAAAATAAAAAATATTTAACACGAAATTCCAGATATAATTTTTAATACGAATGATTCAGTACATTAGTATCATTCAAAAACACAATAAATCATTACAAAGAAAGACCTCTAAATACGTTTTTAAGATCTTTAAAGATACGCGGAGCCGCGGATAAACCTTACTTTATTAAAATAACCAAAACCAATATTTAACACAAAAATTCAGGTATAATTTTTAGGACAAATGATTCAGTATATTACTTTCATTCAAAAACACAATAAACCATTACATATCAAGACCTCTAAATACGGTTTTTAAGTATTTAAAAATGCACGGATCAACATTACTCTTTCAAAATAAAAATAAAAAATATTTAAAACGAAAATCCAGATATAACTTTTAGAATTACTCAATATATTAGTATAATTTAAATAATATATAAATCGTTACATAGTAATACTTCTAAACTAAATACGTTAGGTTTTTGAAAATGCTTCGTTCTGCTGATAAACATTATTCTTTCAGAATTAAAAAAACAATATTTAGTACAAAAATCTAGATTTAATTTTTAGTACGAATCATTCAGTCCTTGAGTATTATTCAAAAACACAATAAATCGTTACATAGCAAGACCTTTAAATACGTTATTTAGTATTATTCAAAAACACAATAAATCATTACATAGCAAGAAAATCTTTAAATACATTTTTTAGGTTTTTAAAAATGCGAGGTTCCACTGATTAACATTACTCTTTCTCAATAAAAAAAAAACAATAATTACCGAAAATTCAAATATAATTTTTAGTATGAATGACTCAGTGCATTAGTATCATTCAAAAACACAATAAATCATTACATAGCAAGACCTCTAAATACATTTTTTATATATTATATTTTTATTATAATATTGTTTTTTTTTTATTCTAAAAGGGTAATGTTTATCAGCGGAACTGCGTATTTTCAAAGACCTACAAAACTGTGTTTTTAAATGATACTAATGTACTGAATTATTTGTCCTAAAAATTATACATGGACGTTCGTGCTAAATATTGGTTTCTGTCATTTTGATAGAGTTATATTTTTCCGCGAAACCGCGCATTTTTAAGACCTACAAAATGTCTTGCTATTTGATAAATTTTTATTGATACTTGTCTATTGAGTCTTTGGTATAAAAATTGCATTTGGAATCTCGTGTTAATTGTTTGTTTTTGTTGGGTTGATAGAGTAGGTAATATTTATCCCCGGAAGTGTTCGATTTTGAAGACCTAAAAACTATATTTAGATGTCTTGCTATTTAATGATCTTCAATTTATTTTATCGTTACTGTATTGTTGATATAAAAATTGTATCTGTAATTTCGTGCTAAATGTGCTTTTATGATCTGTTTGTCCTCATAGTTCTTCGACGACAAAAAACCTAACTTTAAAAAGACCAAAAAAATACATTTTAAATCATTGATCAGCCATAGTTTATTGGTTAATCAATTAACAATTAGTCCATTTTTTTTAATAAATACATTAATATTAATTTATTTCCAAACTTACATGATACAAAAGTCCACCTAAACCAAAGATTTTGCCCAATAACAATTATTGTAACTTTTAGAGACCGCTGCGCGGTTTGTCTGCTAGCTTCAGCCTCATTGCAATATGTTCTTTTATTATTGCTGATTTTAATTTTATACCTTTAAACTTTTAATGGAATCAATTGATATTAACTTAAATTCTTACTAAAATAATCTTAAAATAAAATTACAAATGAAGAATTTCTATTATCAATAAGCTAAAAAAATATGAAACATAGATGTATTAATATATTGGAGTTTAAAAAAATTTAATAAACTTAAAGCTTAGCAGATAAATTCTAAATAATAATTTACAACGCAAAAAGGCCTCGGCAGCGCGTGAATAGAAGAGAGACATCAATACTTTTAATCGCGGCTACTTACGCTACCACTGAACGCGCGCAATAAATTGTTATAAAACAGTTAGTCCTCAATGATGAAAATATGTGAGTTATTTTTATAGATTTATAAGCTGTTAAAATTCGTCAAAATCAGAATTTATATATTTAAAAAATTCATATCGTCTAAAATATTGACTTTATCAAAAACGTTTACTGTACTTTGTTTATTTGTATTAAAGGACAGAGTACTAAAATGATATGTCTTGTTTAAAAATAATATTTTTTTAGGAATTATTAAAATAATTTCGTTTTAAACAAAATGGGACCATGTTGCCCTATGGCAAATTGCATTTACGTGTTGGCATATCTTTTCGGCACTCATGCGCACATTCCTCATAGATTTAATTACACATTTCATGTTGTAAAGAATTAAAACTGTCACATTTAAAAAAAAAAAATAATAAAATCTAAATAAAAATACACTATAGAAAATTTTATTATTTTAGGATTGAATATATATTGACCTCTATAAATCCGAAATTTTTATTACTACTAGTTATTTCACAATGTTTTATTGAAATTCTATTTACATGGAATAATACACAGACCATGTTGAAAATTCTTTCACTATCAGTATTTAATACTATTTCTGCAAAAACCATGAATTTAATTTATTTTACTATGCCGAATAAGTTATTACTTATTTGCTCATGTAAAAACTAAGTATACGTATTTGTTTGTATCTCTATTGTAAATAAAAAAGCTTAGTTATATATATTTTGTGCAAATTAATAAAAACGACATAAAAAAAAATTAAAACAAAAATCTTTCACAAAAAGTCTCAAATCAAAGCTCAGAAATGTTACTTTTACGTCTTACACTATTGCCAAGTCACACAAAAAGTTTACTATCCTATTATTTATTGTCAAATAGTACGGCAATTTATTTCTAATAATTTTCCCAGCATCCCAATTCACTCTCTTTCACGTAAAATTGTTAATATTACTTAAATGATAAAATGGAAAATTTTATTAAAAAAAAAACAATAATAATTGTGTCGTTATTATAAATTTGCGCAATATATCGCTTATTCGGAAGAACAATGACACAAGTGCAAATTTTGACTTTTTGAGTTAATTATGGCATAATTGCAAAGAAAATTGCATTTCTCTAGTGATAGGTACTAACTAAAATTAGAAAAAATTGCTTTCTCGAAGAGCCCATCTCTACTCAAAATCAAAAAAAAAATCAAAACTTAGGATTTTATTATTAACACTTTGTAAAAACACAAGTTATGTTTGTCATACTTATCTTTGTTACCTAACAATAGGTTTTTTATTTGACCAATAAAAGTTCTAAACTATTTTTGAATTTAAGTTTCTTTTCAGGAACAAGAATAAAAGAATGTTTGATCTACCTGATGATATAGTCGCCTAAAAAATGTTGTGTACACCTCGGCCGCATGATCTTTACGGCCTTGGTACACAAATTACTATTAATTGTAATAAAAACTAATACAAAATTCCGAATCAATTAAAATATATACGATACGGCTACAAATAAATAAAGTCTGACTTATCTGTCAAAAGAAATGGTTTATTACAGTAAAAACCATGGAAACATTATTATATCTAAACGTAAAATTTATTAGTCCGATCAGATGTTTTAACATTTTTATTTTAACTACAAATAAGCATTGAAGAATAAGTTATAAATAAAATGTCTACCTCTTGAACCTGTTCTACGTTCTGCTAAATAAATTACTGCACTCATTTCTTTTCTAGATTATACTGTTTGTCATAACTTTTGTCTACTACAAGTTCATTTCCTAGAGCTACGAAATATTATATTTAAAGACTAAACACTCATATTAAGTAACATATACCTACATGTATGAAACAAAATATTAGTGAAACCTTTCTTTCATTTTCTAATTATGGCACCTAATTACGACACCTACTGAGGGAAAATAAATTTCACGCTTCCATAAATTTTAACAGCATAATCTTTCTCTTACCTAAAAATATTTTTCGCGGGAAACTATAATTCAAGTGAGTACGCTCCGGAACCAGTCTTGATGCATGATGTAAGAATTTTCTGCATATCTATATGTTAATTAAATTTATGTTTATTATTAGAATCGTTCATAATTTTACCTCTAGATTTAGTGAATCCTTAAACGAATCACAGGCAAACCTAGATACTAGTTCATTCATTCGGAAAATTAATAGGTGGAAACGCTACATTAATATTTAGATCCTGCCCAGCAATCTAGATTTTGGTTGGATAGATTAACTGTTTTTAGTACAGAAATTTAGAACAAATAAAAAAGTTTTAAATTTTACCGTCATTTTATTACAATCTGATTTCGCCCTAACGTTTCTGGCTAATAATAATAATAATAATCTTCTTATAGGTAGGGAGCCGGCGGCAGAAATGTTTAAGTTATCTGATGGTATATGGCACGTTGAAAATAGTAACTTTTTATTTACTTATTACCCTAACATGATTTGAATTTAATCAATTAATTAATCTAAAAATAATGTTGTTATTAGTTCAAATTCTAAATTTATATTATACTATCAAAATGTCAGAGTCCTTAGAACAAAAACTACCCAATTATTTCACAGTATTTCAGCCATTACATAATATGTAGATTACTATTTTACTATTGCTGCAACTTTCGATGTTTACAGGGTTGATCGGAAATATGAAATAACTAATTCTTCAAGAGGTAGTTGAGTTATATATGTGCTCTGAAAAAGGAACTAAATGTGAGTTTGATTAATATAAATGATATTTGTGTTCCAATTCCCTCAAATAACAATATTAATTTCCTACTCATTAAAATAAGATCGTGCTACTATTGTATATACATTTTGCTTGTTTATATACCTCCTTCTAGATCAATTGATGATTATGAGGTCGTTCTGGAAACGCTATCTCTATTTGTAACTTTATATGATAAAAATCTTCTTGTACTAGGTGATTTCTATGTACCCGAGTATGTTTTTCAATTTAATGGTCCTACTATTTCTGTCAAACTAACTATCCAAAAGGTTTGCAAATTTCTTTAAATTACAGCAATTCAATTTAGTCAATAATAAATTTCCAAGCTTATTGGATTTAGTTTACTTTAATAATACATGCAAGGTTTGCAGTATTAAATGAATTATGCATCATTATGCATAAAAATTTTAACAATAAATACAAATTCACCAATGCCCTGTTAACCGGATAATATGCAGTTCAATTATATAAGAGCTAATTGCCCGTGTCTATAATGCAATGAACAATACTGACTGGAGCTTTATCTAGAATGTAGATAACATAGATATTAGTGTTCAGTTACTGAACAAAAAAACTATAGGATGTTTTTAGAGAACATATTCCCATTAAGAAAACAAATTCCAGAACCTATTCGGCGTGGTTTAATGGTAACATAAATCACATGATTCGATAAAAAACTTTCGCTCTAATATTAAACGAGAGATCCCATAGGCTCACACTTCTTATTTGCAAAATATTGAAAGAAACATAAAACGCGATCCTAAACAATTCTGGAGTTATATGAATTCTAAAAATTCCTAATTTTCTGTACCAACATTAGTTGAGTATAATGACTGCTTTATCGAAGACCCAGGTTTTTGCAGACAATTTTTTCAATAATTTTTCTCAAACAACTGCCAAGTATTCAAATGAATGGCAGTTTTGACAATACTATATATCAAATCAATTTCACGAGAAGAAATTGTCAAGGCAATTAAAAAATTGACTGTGCATTCATTTTTGCAACTCCTCTACATACAATTTTTTTTAAATTTTAAAATCTAGTACTATCCCTAGTGAATAGAAGATATCTCGTGTAAGTCCGGTTGATAAAAAAATACAATAAAAATAATGTACAGAATTATAGACCCATTAGTATTATATGTAACTTTACTAAGATATTAGAATTCGTTCTTCATGATCATTTACCTAATCATGTTTCTCGATATACATCCTCAGATCAACACGGATTCATGGAAGGTCACAAATCTTATTTGTTTCACACAATATCAGAGGCCTTAGATGGTATTCAAGTAGGAGCTTTCGACAGAATTGACCATATTAAATTACTGAAGAAACTTCCCGCCATTGGTTTAAGCACCCAGCTACATCTGCTAATGGTACCTTATTTACAGTAAGAAATCCAATAGCTATCGGGAGTTCCGCAGGGATCAATTTTGGGGCCTCTTTTAATTACCCTTTACTTGAATGATATTGTTGTAAACATCAAAGGTATGAAAGTCTTAATGTATGCAGATGATTTAAAATTATTAGTGAAAGTTCGTTCAACAAATAACTGCAGAGATCTCCAAAAGTGTCTGGATGATATAGCAAATTGGTGCCAAAATAGTTCCCTTCTATTGAATTCAGAAAAATGTTCGGTTATGTCTTTTACCAGGTGACTAACTGGTTTTAATTTTAATTTTAGATTTCATAATAATATTCTTGGCGCATGTCTGAATTTTTAAGAGATCTGGGGGTATATTTTGATCCTGAGCTAACCTTCACTAAACATATTGAATCAATGGTGTCATCTGCCAATAAAAACCTAAGATTTGTCATAAGAAGTTGTAAAGAATGTTAATTTCTGCGAAATCAATATTAAATAACCAGTTCTTTAGTCTCAAAAAGATTTAAATATAGTTTAACTATTGACTCCTGGGAAAAAAACTAAGATTATTTAACTTAACTTATCTATATTCAAAATCAGTTGGTATTGATGTGATAATAATTTTATAATGCGACTAGGAGAGGAGAAGAATTAGTTCACAGAACATCTCTCCCTGCTTTGCTTCGTGCGCGACTTCATTTATACGAGTTTACCGCACACTTTGTTATGTAACACAATGATCATATATTTCTTTTTCTGTGGTAATGAAAGAGCATTTGATAAAAAAATACGATACAAGGCTTGACCGACAGAATTAATCCTGCTATCGATGAGTACACCGGTTGCAACATGTCAAAATAACTTGGTTATGTTTTCTAATTACCACATAATTAATTTTCGCAAAATTGTTTAATACATACACTCATACCCAATCGGTTATAATGATCGGGAATTTACAGTGTCGGTTTTTCAGTCTGAAAACTTGAATATGCCATTTTTACGACGAGTGATATGCTGATGATTAGCATATGTCAGACTAAAATCACCCCTTAGACAGGCGCGGATCTGTGAAGATTTTTCGGTGGGGGAGTAGATAATTTTATCAAAGAATCATTAGTTTTTTTTAAAAAATAACAAAAAATACTGTATGCCAGCCTGTGCTTCTCTATTCTTCATTCGTCACAGTCATCTTGTCTTTTTTTGCTTTCTCGTAAAATCTCGCCAATAAAGAAACTCCATTGAAAAGACAATGTAAATTAGAATACTTAAATGTAAATATAATACAGTAAGGCAACAAAGGTATAGATAATATCAATACCATCAATTAGCCAAAATTTAGGTTGCAAGAAGAAAATATGTACATAAGAACGAAACAAATATTTTTAGTTGGTTTTTTAAAACTATAGGTACAACAATATATATTAATAAGTAAAAGAAACAAAAATCATGAACATTATTTCATTTATATTATAGCAACAACTAGGGTATTAGAAATTTTAATAAAAATATTGACTGTATTTATCTAAAATTAATGTTAGTGAATCATGATTAATATCACAAGTTTGCCACACGATTAATGTTGCTACATATTTTGTGAAGTGGAAAAGCAGATTAGTTCTTACATTGTCTGAGCAAAACGTAGTAATTCTCCTAGAGTTAATTCTACGAACGTGAAAATCTACTTGATGAAGAAGATTTGGGGAATCAATAGAATTTAGAACCAATTTATAGAGGAACGTCAGCTATACATGATTTCTACTTAGGTAAAAAATAAACATTGAAACTATGCTCCAAAATAGATTGGTCAACTGAGATGTTATGAGGATAAATTCCATCAAGCCTTCTAGATAAGAGTCCACATAGAAAAAGGCATGTAGAGACCAGGAATAAAACCTTTTTTGAAATTATACGTTTGGGAATCAGAATTATGATTAAAATTGACAAAGTAGGATGGCTCGCAATTCAGTGGTACCTTTAAGGACGGGTGTGATGAGTCTTCTCTACCAATAAGAGGTGAATAATCACGACCTGTGTTGAACGAAGTGAGATTCTCAGTAACAATGACTACGAGGGTCATTCAATAAGTAAAGAGACAAATGGCTATAGCTCAAAACCGGTTTATTTCAATCTTTTAAAATTAAGGCTATTTTTCAACATAATCACCCCCCACAGTTATGCATTTGTCCCATCTTTCTTGCAGCTTCCTAATTCCCCTGGCGAAGAATTCTTTCGATTTACCCCGAAGCCACTTTTTCACCGCTTTCTTAACTTCCTCATTGTTAGTAAATCTTTTTCCAAGTAGGGCGTTTATGAGTGGTCCAAACAGGTAAAAATCAGATGGGGCGAGGTCGGGACTGTAGGCAGGATGAGGTAAGACCTCCCAACCCAATTCTCGAAGCTTATTACGGGTCAGCTGGGCTGTATGAGGGCGTGCGTTATCGTACTGAAGAATGACTTCTTTTGACAAGAGTCCACGGTGTTTGCTCCTAATAGCTGGTATAACTTTTTGTTCTAGCATCTCAGAGTGGTATTGGCTATTGATAGTTCGCTGATCTTCAAGGAAATCGTAATAGACTGGACCCTGTGAGTCCCAAAAGATGGTCAGCATCACTTTACCGGCGGAAGGTTGAACCTTGAATGTTTTGCGAACTGGAGAGCTAGTGTGTTTCCACTCCATACTCTGCTTTTTGGTCTCAGGGTCGTAATGATGGATTCAAACCTCGTCGCTGGTCACTATTTATTCAAAAAAAGCGTCTTCTTCAATCAAACTTCGTTGCTTTAAGTCTTGATTAATGGAAAACCTTGATTCTTTATGAGCGTCAGTAAGCTGTTTGGGAACCCAGGTGGCACACGTTTTTCTGTACTTTAAATTGTTCTGAATGACATTGTGAACAGTTCCAACACTTACTTGAACTTCCTCAGCTATCATTTTAACAGTAATTCTTCTGTTATCATGAATAAGTTCGTCAATCCTCGATTCCAACGAGGGATCAGAAACTTCCACTGGACGTCCACATCGGGGTTCATCACCTACACTTGTTCGGCCACTTTTAAACTGATCAATCCACTTGTAAAAATTCGTACGATTCATACAACTTTTACCGTACTGTATTAACATTCTAGAAAAAAATTCACTTGATTTTAAACCTTCTGCGACTAAAAATCTAATGACTGAGCGCTGCTCTTCTAATGTGCAATCTTCTAGTGGATCTGAAAATTTTGAGGTTATGTTAACATAAAATGATAAAAGAGCTGATCAGAGCATATCCCAAGGTTGCAAACTAACACCCCTGAAAAGAGTGTAGATACAAATTCATTGAATAGTTTTAAAATGATAGAATTTGTCTCTTTACTTATTGAATGACCCTCTTAGTATCCTATCTAACAATTTTTTTTAAATTATTAATTTGCGAAGCATTATTCAAATCTAAAAAATTAGAGATAGTCCCATAGCGAAAGTTTTTTGTAACATAATTGGCAGAATTAAAGTCCTAATATCAAAACTATTTCTTGATTTATTACAATTTGACTTAATTCGTCTAGAAACTGATCAACATGGTAAAATCGCATAATTATTTAAATATGCTTGCATACAAGCTGCAAATAGTAAAAAAATTCTTATTATCAAAGTTTTAGGGCAATAAATTTTTAACTTAGTAATCTGAAAAATAAGTAAATTTGTCTACTTGTGAGTTACTTTCATGAAGTAAACAGACATACACACATAGACATCATGGCGAAAATGGTCAAAACGGATTCAGGGAACCCCAAAACGATTTCTATACTTTTCTTATCTGTATATAGACAGGAAAGTATAAAAGAGATACATAAATCTAGTAATTATTTTATAAATTGATCCTCTAATATTTTTGCCTTGACTCATCAAAACTATTGATACATAACTGAATTTGAAGTATTGTGAACCCAAGTTGAGAGAGTTATACATTTTAATATTTGGTTATAAATTTTAGTTAGGAATTTAACACATTTACATTAAAAAAAAAATTGTTTCATATCAGTATATATTATTAGTAATTTTTATTATGTAATTGTCATTTGGCATTTTATATTTAATCCACATTATAAATTGTACAAACGAAAACCACCCTATTTGATAATATTTCACCCCAACAGGACATAATAAATGGGAAATCGATACAATAAAGAGAAACACTATCCAGTTAATAAATAAATCTGCTATCGTCCCATGCCAGATTGCCGAAGGAGCAGCGGAAACTGAGTTTAACTAAATGGCGACTGAAACGAAGAGCAGGAAGGGCAGGAAGGACTCGTCTTGTCCTTTGGGAAGAGAGATACGAGCAGCGAAATAGCAAAGTTTAGATAAAGGCAGATAAACGGATTACAATGATTTAGACACTCAAATATGTGTCTCACAATTATAAAGTTGCTCAACAAAATTTAAAAGTAAAGTTTGGTAATTTAGAGCTCTGCTTGTCTTTCAAGCGAAATATATTGTGCAACTTTCGGATGTGTCTTTAATGTACTTATGAACTTGATACTGAAGTTATTAATGTTATTTATATCGGATGAATAAGTAGCTGGTTGTTTTTTTTTTTTTTAAATAACAGTCCGGGAATAGGAATAGGAATATTTATGGCGGCCTAATATTGTGGAGTAATCCACCCTCCCTACCTTACACATACAGAGAAATATTTATGTAACGTTATTTTGCTTGTCTTTTTTATCGTCAAAGAAAGATATTGTGGTCAAAGACGAACAAAATAGCCAACAACAATTCTTATTTTAAATTTTGAGAAGTTACATTTTACGCATGCGCGTCATAAGCAGAGAAAGCTAAATCGTGACTCAACGGTTGTTTCTTATTTCGCACTAAATGTTTGTTAGACATACAATCGAATAGAATGCTAATGCTTGTAAGCACCGCAACCGCTTTATAAGCTTCTTGGTGCCTTCTTGTGTTACTTGGGAAGTTAACTGTATACTAGGGGTAATTAAAAAACGTCATTTTAGGAAACTTGTTTACTTGCGACAGAAATACCTACTTTTTGTAAATAATTTTTTTTGTCACTGTTTTTCCATTTTAAAAACACAATTCTGTCCCACTTCACGACACTATCTTTTGGTATGTTCTAGTCCTCGTTGGTCTATATCACACAGGATGTTTCTAAACTTGCCTCTAGCAAATATGACTGTCGTCGGCATAATCTTGACAGAGGATGCCGAGGTCAGTCAATCTGCATAGAAGTTCGTCTACGGTTAGACTCCACATTAGTGGGGATAGAACTCCTCCTTGTGGACATCCTCTGGTTGTGCAGATGGAGATGGTGTCCTGCCCTATCTGTGTCTTCTGCAGTTCTCGTAGATAACAGCTGAGCCATCCATCTAGATGTGATGTTATCTACTCCTCTGTATGCAAGTGCTCTTTTGACAGATTCGTGTGGCGTGTTGTCAAAAGCACCTTCTATGTCTAGGAAGGCACACACGACCGTTTCTTACAGTTAATCTTTCATGTAACTTCTGTAGAATCTGAATAACTCTTCCCCCTTGGTTTTATGGAAGGTAAATACATGATACCGATGAGTGTGGGTAGATGTTTTATTAATATGCATCATCTTGCGTGTGCTGACATCTAGTTTCCTTAATTATTTTTGCCATGGCAAATTAATACAAGCCAAATTGTCCTATAAGTCACGGAATTCCACTGCATTTTTGACCTTAACTTTGGTGTTTAGGAACCAGCTCTAGAAGTTTTTTATTCCCTTTTGTATCATTAATATTTTATTATAATTTTAGCTTAACACCAT
Organism: Psylliodes chrysocephalus; assembly: GCA_927349885.1. Taxonomy (NCBI): domain Eukaryota; kingdom Metazoa; phylum Arthropoda; class Insecta; order Coleoptera; family Chrysomelidae; genus Psylliodes; species Psylliodes chrysocephalus. The sequence goes on along the minus strand of OV651820.1, from coordinate 44,413,244 downwards.
GTACATATATCTTTATGGTCAAAAATTAATTTACATGACAAGTACCTATAAAGTTTTTTCTTTTATTGCCTAAAAATAAGTTATAACATGTATCTTATCATGATGGTAATATAATATTTAAGTGACTGACAGACAAATATGTGTATTATAGACTAGAACCGTGAAACGTTTTTAATTAATCAACTGGAAATATGTTCTGTCAAAAGCAAAATCCTAATAAAACTGAAATCTTCATGTGTTTAATCTGTTCAATATATTTCTAGCAACACTGCACTAATTCATTGAACATTTTAGAATCATTTGTTTTATTAACGTTGGCCAACTGTTCGGTAAATATATTTCTGTTTGAATAAACACGTCTATTATTTTACTATGAAATTATTGTTGTTCAAATCATACACAAAATTTAATTAAACAAACTAATGATTCATGACGGACACCCTTTCTTTTGATGCTTCATTAGTTTAAAACGATTAAAAGACCGTTATTTTTTTACTTTTTTACTTAATTTGTAGATATTGTCATTTCGTAACAAGATAAAAACAGTTTTAAAATAAATGTATGCAAGAAGGGACTATAAATTATATTTAATGAATCAATGTAGCGGACGAAAAATATCATTTTAGCGCCCGCGGGCGGAAAAATAAATATCGTTTTTATTTCCAGAATTCATATTTAGTTTGGTAATTTTTTTTTATTAACAGAAAAAATTACATCTATTAACATAATAACAATTTATTGAAAAAATTATAACATTATCAACCAAAATATAAATGTGTTTCGCTTATTATTTTATATTGTGATGTTTATTTATTCTAAACAGTTTAAATTTTTCTAATTAATATTCACTAAATACACCAACTTATTTCGTAGCTAATTTATTTGTACTCAAAAGTAGGGGTGAGCAAAATAATCGATTGATAATCGAATAATCGATTATTATGTTTTTTAATCGATAATCGATTAGTTTCGATTACTCGATTAGTTTTAATTAATCGATTATTTTCCATTAATCGATTATTTTCCATTAATCGATTATTTTCGATTGTTTGATTATTTTAGATTAATCGATTATTTTCGAAATATCGATTATTTCCGATTTATCGATTATTTTCGAAATATCGATTATTTTCGAAATATCGATTATTTTCGAAATATCGATTATTTTCGATTAATCGATTATTTTCGAAATATCGATTATTTTTGAAATATCGATTATTTTCGAACAATCGATTATTTTCGATTAATCTATTGTTTTCAATTAATCTATTGTTTTTAATCGATTATTTTTGAATAATAGATTATTTTAGATTATTCGATTAATTTAGAATAATCGATTTTTTCGAATAATCGAGTACTTTCGAATAATTTATTATTTTCAATTAATCGATTATTTTTTTAACTCTCAGCTCTACTTAAAACTACACTGATTTTAATTTACTTTAACAACTTATCTTTACTAGACAATATTTCTAAACTTAACTCGTTCGATTAATTGATTACTTTTGATTAATTGATTACTTTTTATTAATCGATTATTTTAAATATTCTATAATCGATTCTTATTTTAAAAATCGCCCAGCTCTACTCAAAACTACTCTGATTTTAATTTACTTTAACAACTTATCATTACTCGACAATATTTATTTCTAAACTTAACCCGTTCAATTACTTTCTATTAATCGATTATTTTAAATATTCTATAATCGATTCTTTTTTTAAAAATCGCCCAGCTCTACTCAAAACTACACTGATTTTTATTTACTTTAACAATTTATCTTTACTCGACAACATTTATTTCTAAACTTAATTCAAAAGGCAAAATGATCCTCTTATATACAAAAATCTAGCAGACTACAAAAATCCAGTCCTGTCTCAAAGAATCTCGAAGATCTACTCGTTCTAGAGACACTTTCTCTAAGAGTCGGCCTGCAGCAAAAAGAACATTCTAGTAACTTCTCGATTCTAGAGGCAATATTAATAACACAATTCAAATCTCTACTTATGGATATATTAGAATTTGCTTATTCTGTTGTAAGTTGCTACTATCTTTTAGTAATTCTTTACGATTTGGGCTACTGCGGAAGGTGTATGCTCATGAGTATCAGTATCTATATTGGCAAATTCACCTGCTTCAACTGAAGAAAAGCATATCAATATGGACAATTTTAATTTTATTTACCAAAATCTGCAGTGTATTGTTCCACCACAGTTGTAGACTTCCAACCAGCATGTTGCTTTATGTTAATAATATCCTCCTTTGCATAAACTAACAAAGTTGCGAAGAACGTTTAAAACAATGACCTGTACAATATTTTGGATTAGACAATTTTAAATATTTCGCTATTTTAAAAAGGTATTTGAGCAAATGTATTTTTTCCGACCACATAACTGGAACATTTTTCTTTAATATAGTATACAAAAAACGGCCTTTTAGTTCACAGTGAAGCATATCTTTTGTAAATATCGAGATAACTTTGTATTTTTGTTATATGTCAATCACACGGTCAGTTTTAGTTTTTGATGCTCAAACGGTTACCAATAAGGTTGTTCCTTAAATATCGTCCACTTTAATACTAGCTCCACAAGAATCCACTAAAAATGATTATTTTTGTCTTATTTTCATTTTCAGTTTTAAGAATGTTGTTAAACTGGAGTATCTACCGATATTTATATTATTGTACAAATTTACAGTTGCCTTCAACAGGGGTTAATATGCAAGAAATATATTTTCTGTACAGTAACCGTCATTAACTTTATGCATATTGCACCATCAACATATTCACTATAGACTTTTTCTTGGATTTTTCCGATAGTATACTAAATTTTGCATCCTCTGCAATTTTAGAAATTTTCGGTGGTGTTCCTAAACACCATTTCATCGTAACTACTTTGCATTAAGTATATAAAAAAAACTTATTTAAAATAGACACGCGATGTTGTCAGTAGATAAGGAAGGCGACCACCCAGGAGATTCCTAGTCTTAGCCTAGTCTTGGTCTAGTTGTTATACTAACGTGAACGTTCGTAAACGGATTATTACTTTTTCATAATCGCAAAATAATAACACTTCCATATATTGACTTACAAGACACAAATTAATCAAAATAAAACAAATGTGTTGGTTCATTAGGAAGGTCTTATCAGGTTGACTTTGGTGTTTCAATATCTATGTCATTGTGTATGTGATGCAGTGTATATACGGCATCTTTCTGATACATAAAGCCGTAGGGCCTGAGTCCAGAGACACGGAATTCATTGAAGATCTTTACTTCTGATTGGACCATCAGATGGTCTAGCAAAATTTCTAGTTTTAGTTCAGTGTGCTTACCAGCACCCATGAACAAACCTCGTACTCAGAAATATACCGATGCTAAAAGAATGAAACAACAATGTATAGGGGATGGATACAAAATAAAACCAATTTAGAGTTACCCGAAAATTATCTAAATAATCAACAATAGAATATATAGTTTCCAGATTAACAAACTGAATGAGCTACACAACCACCCCAAATGAAGCCATACAGTTTACCTCTCCTCCATTAACCGGACGCCCGTCCCAACTTCATGTTTGAGACGTACAATATGCCCCAGTATTTCTGTAGGCTGGCTCACGAGCTAGGAGGTGCCTATCATCTCAGGAGGATGCACAATAGGCCTAATGAGGCCTAAGTGCCGTGGGGGTAACCCACCCTCCACATGTTACAGATACAGATGCCCCAGTATTGTTTTGTTTAGTGAATAGTATATTTTGGTTAATATGTTGGCTCTGTTTATTAATTCTGTTTCTATTTCCCATCTTCTGTCAGTATACTTCCCAAATATTCCAAAGTTGTCTTTCTATTATTGTGTTCTTAAAAATTAATATCCTTGTTGTTTTGGTTATTTATTTGTCTTTTATTTACTATAATCAGTTTTATTTTAGTTATGTTCACTTCCATTTTCATATCTTCTATTTCTCAAGTTTAATAAATTTTTGTATTTGAGATTAATATCTGCGTACAAAAACAACTCAATTTTACAGGTTGTAGATTTCTGTATCCATTTACTCTGTTTAATTTCGCTTCTTTCTCTTTTATTCGTCTCACCATTGTGTCCATAGTAATTATAAAAAAATATTTGACCTAAACTGTGTCCCGTTTATCCTTTTTTCATTTTAAATTCCTCCGATCTCTATCCTACTATGTATACTTTTGTTCTTACTATCTCTTAAGATTTCTTATTGCTTTTATTAATATTTTTCGTACTTCCGTTTCCTCCAAACTTCCCCATATTACTGTTTTATCCACTGTGTCCAATGCTGCTTTCAGATTTATAAAAGTCATAAATATGTCTTCCCTTCTTCATTTCTTAGAACACATATGTTATCGTTTCACTGCCTTTCTGGTCTAAATAATGACTGTTCTTCACCTAATTTTTGGTCCACGTGTTCTATTGTCCTTTTTTCCCGGATTCTTTTATGCTTATAGTTTGAAGCTGATTTGGGCCAAATATATATCTCTATAGTTGTCGCACTTTTTCGTCTTGTATCTTAAGATTATTTTCTCTCTTGGAATCTTTTGTTTTTACCAGGCTTCTTGAATATTATAACCCATATCTACTTTTACCCATTTCTCCCAACCATTTAATTATTTCCGGAGCCATCTCATCTTCCCCATTTTCCTTTCCTCTTTTGATTGTTTGTACGGCTTATGCCATTACTTCTGTTTATTGCTGCTTGCAAAAAAAAATAACAGCAGGATAAAAATGGGTAAAACGGAAATAGAAATTTAGTGAAAGAAATCCTACAAAAAAACAGATGAAAGATATTGGTAAAGAGATGACAGAAACACATAAACTCGGCCAAAGAAAGTTTTGGACACGAATAAAAACTAGATAGGATATAAAAATAAAGAGAAAAAGACAGGAACCATTACAAACAGACACAAAAGAATTACTAGAAACATGGACACAAAACTATTTAACATTCCAAAACCACAACGTTCCAATGGAGGTCCAATTAATGGGCTAGGTTTATTTTTTAAATGTATTACAGGAAACTTAGATACCTCAGATGGAGACAGATATGACAATTTAACAGAGAATTTGCAGAAAAATCAGAAACAATTAGCGTCTAACTTAAACTCACAAATTTCTCTTTCTATCAATACAATAAAAATTTATAATGCTACTATTCAGAAAATTAGTCATAATGAAAAGTTATTACATTCAAAAATAGAGCAAATCAAATTAATAGTTAATTCAGTAATTTACAGAGAAAATTTACTATTTATTAAGGATGTGAAAAAATCAAATTTTGAGCATGTACTAAATAATTCTCTCAGTATTACAAGATATAGAAAACTCTTTTACTTTTGCAAGATTCAGAAAAATGCATCCTAGTAAAATGAAAACAACAGATTTATTTTAGCTCTAAAATCAATAGAAAATAAAATTTCAAAATCACAAATTCATTTTGAAATTACTTTAGAAACTACACAATTATATGAATCTGTAATAAAAATTGAATGCTACATTTATAAAAATAAAATAACCTACATTCTTAATATCCCTATAACTTCAATAGTTATTTATATTCACTACCCGTCCCTTATAAGGGTCAGTTCAAGGTAATCATTCCCAGAAATAAATTCATGTTAAAAAGTCAGTTACACTTTACTTTTCGAAACTACAAAACTCCCCTCAAAAATTACATTCGCGACAAACAAGAAATAGAAGAAATTAGCAGCCTCACGCACTGTGAGCTTCTTGTTTTAAATATGAAAAACACCTCACGATGCAAGCAATTTCATTTTCCTTCATCATCAAAATTTAATCAATTAGGAAACACCAATAACTAGTTAGGTGTATTTCCAAACAAGGAAGTCATAAAGGTTACCTGCAACGAACAACAAAAGGTCAGAAAGTTAAAAGGAACGTTCTTAATCGAAATTCCTATAGGATGCCAAATTCAATCACCACTAGAGACGCTAGCCAATGAAAGGTTAATGGCCAATAGCCAACCAATACTTCTTCCTGACATTCAAATCACTAACGATACACTGCCATCCCTAAAAGCAGGAGTGCCCTTAAAAGATATCAAGTTGGATCAGCTCTCAGATATCCTACACCAAGCTACAGACAACTGGTATATCCCATACACCCAGCGTGTAGACCATAGTCATCTACATTATCATAGCGGGAGCAATCGCAGCCTTTGCCTACAAGAAGTTTCACCCCTGGAAGAAGATATCAATATCCCAAATGTCCAGCGATGCCATCACCATCTATTCAACTCCCTCACCCACCCTCGTGAATTGAAACTTCGGTAGGAGGAGTCATATCAGCCGTTCTGATGACCTTGCAGGAATTTCAGCGCAAACTGCCATCCTTGCAGTTTGCTTAGCCGGAGGTCCCTGGTCGAAGTGCATGGAAGCCCGCGTCATTCATTATCTACCATTTTTATAGTTAAGACATAAATTGCATATAAAATATTTGTTGTAACTTAATTAATAATATTTGTTTTTAAAAACGGATTTCGGCTTCTTAAGAAGTTAATTCTACATAGATAAATTTAACAAAACATATCCCGAGTAACATTTAAACAGAGAGGTAGAACTAATCCGTATCAAAGATCAAAACTAGGCTGGCTGACTAATTTAGGTATAAATATGTTAAAAATGACAATCATCATCAATCTTAATAATAATTAAATAGTAATATCCATTCAAGGCCTTCGAAAGTGTATGTAACTACTTTTTATGATAAAATTAAATAATAAATATACTATCAATTAAAAGATTATCGAAACAGACTATTCATTTAAATAAATTTACTTTTACTACAAACGAGTATATAGTTCTGCCTGAATCAAACTTTCTTTCTAACTGTAGGTTTAAAATGCAGCTGTGGGAATAGGAATCGGTTATAAAAGTATAAAACATAAATATCAGTAAACTATTTTATTGCTGCTACTATAAACTAAAAACTTTATAAACTCGAAGGTTTTAATTTTATGCAAAAAAATCTAGCAACTGTATCTCCACAATTTAAATTTTGCGTAATATAAAGAAACTACGCCATAAATTCCGAAAGAAACCATAAACTTATAAAAGTTGTGTATCTTCCGAATTTTTTTGTAGTGGTGAAAACACGTTTGAGGTTTCAGAAATTATTTGGTCTATCCTCTTGCGGCATTCAAATAATTTACGACCTACCGTAAATGTCAAATCATCGAAAATAGTAGTTGGCTATAAATTGTCACTCACTTAGATACAAATAAGCCGAAAACAGTTATTTAAAGTACCGTTTAGTGTTTTTTGTGGGACCCATAGAGTTTTCATCAGATCATAACATTGCAATTTTTTCTGTAAAGTTAATAATTTTTTATTTTTGTATTTATTTAAATTACATTTACATTCGTATTAACAAAGAATTTTCAAATAGTTGTTACCCACAGTCTGTTCGCTATACTTACGCGGGTTTCGGATTAACAAAATTATGCAAATTAATCATTGACAACCAGTTCCAATAAGCCGCTTACCAAGAAATTAGGTCAAATTGCCCTAATCGGTCAGATTTAAATTAAAATAACATTAGGGTAAGTACTAAATTTGTTACAAATATTGCAGTTGAATTGATTCTTTGCAAGTGTTGACATTGTATGTATATGGTAAATTTAGTGGAAATTTTAAAAATGCCTAGACGTGTGTTAGATGTAGATAGTCTAATTTGTAGTGTACATAAGTATTTTACGAATAAAAAAGAAAATGGCGGTCCTTTAAAATCAGTGATGTCTGTACAACAACGCGTATGCGATGCTCTAGACATTAGTGAAACCAAATTAAGAGGAGTATTACAAAATCACAATAGTGAACTGCCGAAAGAAGATCACCGCAAAACTCGCCCATCATTGAAAACGAAAGATATTCCAGATTGAAAGAAATTTGAAATTCGTGTTACCATTTATCGAATGAGGGCCAACAAGGAACATGCGACCTTAAATACAATTCTCTCGGAAATAATAGTTAGAAAATTTGACGACATTGGCAGAACAAGTCTATGGCAAGTGATACATAACTTGGGTTTCAAATTTCAAAAGGAGGATAACAGAAAGGCCCTTTGTGAAAGAAGTTCTGTCGTGCACAAGAGAATTAACTTTTTAAGAAAATATTCTAAATTTAAAGAAGAATTTTATATATTTAGACGAAACATGGATATTTTCTAGGGGTACAACCAAGAGAATATGGCAAGATGATAACGTAAAGTTCATCAAACATACCGATGGAGAAGGGAAGCGACACATAATTTTATACAGGAGGGAAATCGGGTTTTATAGAAGGTGCTGATTTAATATTTTCATCTATATCAAAATCCAGTGACTATCATGATAATATGAACACAGAAATGTTTGTAAAATGGTTGCATGAAAAACTTCTCCCAGATTTAAATGAGCCCAGCGTAATTATGTTAGACAATGCACCTTACCATTCTGAAGTATTAAACAAAAGTCCAACGAATTCTTGGACTGTTGATAAAATTAAAGAATGGTTGACAAAGGAACATATTCCATTTCCTCAATATATATTAAAATCAGAATTATTACGCTTGGCAAATATACACGCAAAACCAAAAACCTTTGTTGTGGATCAGATTATTGAAAGTTAGGGTCATCAAGTTTTACTTCTGCCACCGTATCATTGCCAATTTAATCCCATCAAATATATATGGGGAATAGCAAAACAATATTATGACAACCATATTGGGCCTAATGGTTATAGTGACGACGCAGTTCGGGAAACTTGGCGAAAAGCACTTTCAATTGCAACTCCAGACGTGTGGCGGAACTGTATATCGAAGTGCGAGAAACTAATAGAAGATTGGTGGACTCGTAAAAATAAAATAAACGAAAAAAGTCCAATCATAATAACAATTAATGGTGATGACAGTGATGATGATGACGATTATGATATTTTGGATGATAATGACTGATTTTCATTTTTGTTGGAAAGTTCAATTTTTTTATTTTTCATTTGAAATTCTCTACATGGAACAAATTTTTATGTTAGAAAATACTTTATTTCTCTAATTATACATAGACCATATTTTCTGTGTGAAGTGTAATATAAAATTATTATTAGCTTTATAATAGCCACATTAGACTCCATTAATGAAGAAGTTTAATTCTGCTCTCAATTATAAAAAAGATTCTCCATTATTATTTAATTAAAAAGTTGTACATTATTTTTCATTTCATTTTACCAGTGGATATTTCCCCAAAGAACAGGTCAAACTTTCGGGTACTTACCTGGAAATACTCATAAAAATTTTAATCCGAAACCCGCGTAAGTATAGCGAACAGACTGTATCTGTAAATACTTAAAGATGGAAATGTCAACGCCACTTCAAAGAAAAAGTAGAGTTGGACGACGATTTTTCAATCACCATTTGAATCGATATCGTTACTATGATTTTTATTAGTTAATTTGAAAGTACAGGATAGCACATTTTTTATGACAGGATTGTTTAAAGCAGAAAAATGTAAATATTGATACCGTCTTATCTGAATTTTCACTAGATTTTGGTATGACCACCCTGAAAAATCTCGAATACAATACATCATAAGATGTAAATGAGCAAATCTTAACGGATTAACCAATAATTCTATACCTTAGTGACGGCGAACACGAAATAAATTGCTTTAATATAAAAAATAGTAAACTGTCAATATTAAGTAACCACTTTTATTTTTATAAAAATATTATACTATATTAGGTTAGGACATTTCCTTAAAATTTAATAATAAATATACACAAAGCCAAATTTATATGATATACTAAAAAAAACATCTTTGCAACATAAAACACTCATATTTCGTTTTTAGAAATACAGGGTGATTCCATATAAATTTGTTTGTTTGTATTTCGGGTACTAGCTTCATATAAACTTATTATTTATATAAATATTGTAATAGAAAATAAGGTATATAAGAACAATTAATAATTTGGAGCAACAAAACTCTAAATCATGTAAATTTGCAAATACGAACACCATATTATATTGATATCAGCCAATTAAATCTAAAAAACAGAAATAAAATAAAAATAAAAGTAATAGGAATTATTAAAAATTTAAATAATCAAGTAAATTGTATGGATTAGAAAGAAAGTATTACAAATTAACTAAGAATACTTGTAAAAATAGTTTTAAATTCTAAAGCAAAGTGTTAAAAGTGACGTATACTTTGGTGTAAAAAAATGATGAAAAAGCACCTCAATTAAAAGATCATTGCATGATGGAGTGAAAACAATTGAAGGAGAGAAAGATAAGCAATTATAGGAAGACATTTTGAAATACAACAGACTAAAAGGAAAAACTGAAAAAAATTAAGACAAAAAGTAGAATGAATTTATATAAGAATCATGTAAACAACGAGAAACATCTAGAACACAGGTAAAATACTAACAATTTTAAGGCCCATAGAAAATTTAAGACAAGAATTGAAATAAATTGGTATTTTTAAAAATTTTAGGAAGTAAACCAAAGATTTTTTAACAAATTTTCCGTCACTGATTTATGATGTTATATTGGGGTTTACTCCTGGGTCATAAAAATTTTTGCTATCATTCATTTTCGAATAAACTATAGTAAAATTTTAATAAATAAGGTTATGTTTCCTGAAAAGAGGCGAATCGACATACACTCCATATGACCCTAAAAAAACGAACTGAATTTTTAGAAATCATTGCAGGGTTGGTGTTGTTCCAATTGATCTATGAAATACATAATTTTGTAAATATAATAAAAACAAACTTGATTATTGCTAAATAAACGTGAAAAAAATAAGGCTTATTTATTTTGGTAGTTAAATTATTTATTATTGAATCCTATCTAAATAGAATGTAAATTAATGATAATAAAGGTAGAAACGGTCTGTTGGTTCGCGAAATTTATAAGTAGCATGGTTAATTATTTTTGAGCTATTACAAAATAAAACGAAATTTAATAGAATATAAATTAGGGTTTGATCTTCCAAATCAACACCTACACTTCCATCAAGTTTATCTTACAGGGAAATAATTTCTTTAGTAACATTATCAACATTTGTTTTCTTTGTTTTTACTTTAACAAAATCAGTTCTTTTCCATCTTGGTTTTCGTATTCTTTTTTTTAGTATTGTATAAATACGAAGAGAGATTATTGAATATGCATGATAATGCCTCTGATCATTTAATTTTTGTCTCCCTTTAGTAGAGGTAACTTGGTTGTACCCCACCCCTTTTTTTATCTTTCCCCACCAAACAACTATCCACGCATCCTTTTACTCCCTTTATGTTTTTATCCCCCTGGAACCTTATATGCATATCCATCTTTTTATCTTCTCACTTTTGTTAAACTTATTACTTATCATGGAGGGAGCTGTGAATGTAAGAATTGAATATGAAATGAGTTTAACAAAAACGGGAGGAAAAAAGATGGAGGATGGTTTAAATACACAGGATTGGATAAATAATTAGTATAGCAGAAGCGGGAGGATAAAAAGTTGGAGGGGCTATTGATATAAGGTTTAGGGGGGATATAAACATGGATGGAGTAAAAGTAAGCGTGGATAGTTGAGTGGTGGGGGAGATAAAAGAGGGGTGGGCCAAGACCCAAATTTCCTCTACTCATAAACATACTGAAAAATACTTTATCAACTTTAGAAATTGCATTTTTCTGATTTTCATAGAAATGAAGTGCATTAAATATTCTAAATGGAGAAGAAAACTCAAAATCGGTGTTCTACAAAAATAACTTATTAAGATGAAATTAAAACTAGTTTCGACCAATCCTAGTAAACATCCGGTAACGTTAAATAACCGAAGAAAAATTAACGTTAGAAAATACATATGATTTGTTGTTGTTTTTTATATGTAATTTTCCATTAAATTTTTCTTTGATTATTTAAGTTTGCCAAATGATGGCCAGGAAACTAGTTATAATTTCTCCTTTTTTATTTTAAATATAGAACCAAAAGAAGTCAGAGACATAATTAACAATTTTAAAGATAATAAAGCAGTAGGTTGTGACGGTATCAAAGTTGAAGTAATAAAACTATTAGTTCCGTATATATTGGAGCCATTAACATATGTTTTAAATAAGTGTATTGAAGTGGGTTGGATTCCTTCAATTTTCAAAACTGCATTAGTTGTACCGATATTTAAGAAAGGTGAAAAAACGGACGTAAACAACTACAGACCTGTATCGTTAGTCAGTCATATATCAAAAATCTTTGAACTATTACTAAAGGAAAAATTAATAAAATTTCTAAATAAATATGATATTTTATCTCATAATCAATATGGATTTAAATCAACTACATCAACTGAGGACGCCATATTATCCTTGACCACAAAAGTTACTGAAGCACTCAATGAAAGCAAGCCCTCTTTAAGTATTTTTATTGATTTAAAAAAAGCATTTGACACTGTGAGTCATCCTCTACTTTGTCAGTCTCTTGATGATATTGGTATTAGAGGTACTTGTCTACAACTGTTCTCTAGTTACCTCACCGGAAGGTCTCAAAAAGTCAAAGTGGGCGAAGAAATCAGCATGGAGAAAGAAATAGAGCATGGAGTTCCGCAAGGCTCTGTCTTAGGACCCATACTCTTTAACATATATATAAATGGATTATTCCAATTGAAAACTAGGGGGCAAAATTATTGCATTCGTAGATGACACAGCCATCTTTTATAAAGAAGATGATTGGCAACGTCTAAAATCAATAGCAGAGTCTGACTTTACACAAATTACTTACACTAAATATAAAAAAAATAAACTATTTACCTTTTAGTTGTAATTCAGTAGGACTTCCAAATTTTAAGAAATTGTGCATTGCTAGTGGAAGCAGAGAATTGATGATTCTACCTGTTAAACAAATAAAATATTTAGGTATTATTATAGATCCTCACTTAAAATGGGACTTACATATATTTTACACATTAAATAAATTGAGAACTATTTTATATAAATTTAGAAAAATTAAAGAAGTCTTACCTCCACAACATTTAAGAAAACTGTATTATGCACTTGTAGAAAGTCATCTTTGATACGGAATGTGTGCCTGGGACGCTACCTTTAAATCCCATATAAAATTCAAAGAAAATTTCTTAAGATAATGTGTGATAAACCCTCTAGATATCCATCTGATTCTCTTTACTTAGAAACAATCATACTCGACAATAAAATGAAAATGTTTTTTCTAAAACAGTGTAAAAGGACCAGAATAATTTACTATTACAATCAAATATATGCATTTATAGGACATAGACATGCAAAAGTATCATAATAAGTTTACTTACAGTAAATTATTACTAAATTTATGCCTAATACTGTATTAAATAAAAGTAAAAATCACTTAGAATTGTTTACATCGACAGCCATATTGTATTTTGTATCATTCGGGTTTCGTTTATCGAGTCGACTCGAGCATTAACGAGATTTGGGTTTTGTTATCCAAAGCCAGGTTTACATTGTACAAATAATTGAATAAATTCATATTTTTTCAATTTTGATTGATAAATAAAAAAAATATGAAACTATTACTTTTGGCAAGTTAATAACACATTTTTATTGAGATATTTTGTAATTATTCTGTTTTCTTTATATTTCATATGTTTTCATTTGTATTATTGTAAAACGGACGTACGCCAGTTTCGATGCGCAGTAACTTGTTGACAAAATGCGCATATGCTATAAACACCCGTGTTCATTCCCTTCAGGTCGAGACTTATGTTTTCATAATTATTTAAACCCGGTATTCATTTGTTTATTCTTAATAATCATTATTGTTCGTTTCAGTTTTGTGTTTTGTTAAGTGATTAAAATTATTAATGCTAAAGGAACTTTGTTTAAACCCGCACCCACAACTTATTTGATACTAAGTGTCATATTATTTATTTACGGGTCAAAACTCATTTTACAGAATTGTATACCTAACAAAGTTCCTTAACAAATATAAGACAATTGGCAGCATTACAACGAGTATAATTAATACCACAGTATAACACTGACAGTGATTCGGATCCGTGATCCGAAAAAAAGGATTCGAATCACTGGATTCGAATCCTTTTATTTTTGAAAAAGGATTCGAACATTGGATCCGTGATTCGAATCACATCTCGTGATTCGGATTCGTGATTCGAATCCATTTTTCGAGGATTCGTCCCAGCTCTGACTTCTACGCAACATACGTTTACATTTCTAGCGCCGAAACTCTACAGACACCATACCTGCAGAAATTAAATCTATTTTGAGCAAATTTCTTTTCAAAAAAAAAAAAACAAAAAAATTTTATTATTCAAAATCCGCGAATTACTTTCCAAATTCTTTTTGAGTAATACATTTAACATCCTTCCACAGTGCTAATTTCATATTCTGATCCATTTGTGTAAGTTTTATGTTTTTTGAATGTGTTTATATGACTAAGATAATATTTTACTATAACTATAATTAAAATTATCTATTTTTATTGATGTTATTGTTGTTATTATTAGAATGATATTGTTATTATTAGATAGATATTAAAAATCGATCAAACAATCATTCATCTAGTTAGTACATAAATTTTACATTAATTTATGTTTGTTCGCAATCTGTGAAATTACATATATTTTTGTTGTTTTTTTGCGAAACAAGTATCTTTATGATTATCGGCTTTTAGCTTTAATAAATTTATAATTTTCTTGTTATGATTGTATACATTCACTATGGTTTGAATAAAGCTTATTTATTTTATTATTTTATCTCAATAAATTTTTGTAAGTATGTTTATTATCCTCTATTTATCAAATACTAATATTGTTATTAAATATTAGTAATAAAATAACGTTTAGTTAATGTAGTGATTTTTCGCGTTTTTTTTTATTAGTGAAAAATGTCAATTCACAAAAAATGTGCATTACGTATTTACGAAAAATATGTTGTTGTCACAAAGAGATATGCAAAACAAAGGTCGAAACCAATTTGACCTAATTTTATTTAATTGGGGGCATTGATTTTTACATTTTTTACTTTGTCGTGTATCTATAAATATATTTGAGATTACTTTATTATTAACTCTCTGATAATTGAATTAATACTAATAATTGAGAATAATTTATTATAAAATATCCGGTTAAATGCTAAAATCCTAAATTGAGTTGTTGAATAATTACATTCTTGAGCTGAAATATACCTATAATTACCAATTAAATTATTCACCTAAAAGATAATGATTTTATTCAAGAACCTTACATGCATAAAAACGAGTATCTATGGAAATTACACTATATTATTATACAAAATAGCATTTTGGCGTAAATACTAAAGATATTATTAGCGCGGTACCCAGCATTTACTACGTTTCACGCTAGTGATTTTGCATGGAATGATGCTCAGGCAGATTATTAAACCAGGTGCATTAATAATTGGAATAATGCAATTAAATTTTCAGCAAACTATTTTTAAATGTAAACAAAAATACAGAGTGAAAAATACACTTCAACATCAGATTTGTTACACTCCGAAAAAGGTATCGTAAGCATTAATTTAAAATTATGGATTCTTTGAATGATTGTTAATTAAACAATATTTATTTACCATAAACCAACGAATTTTAAGCCAATACGTTTGTTTGATTTAAAGAAACTATATTTAGACAATTTGAGTTTTGCATTATTTCTATTCTTAAATTTAATATTTATGTTATTTGTATCTATAGATCACCAAATTCAAATGTTTCAGTTTTTTTAAACAATTTGGAATCTTTGCTAAGTAGATTTTCTACAACATCTAAAATAGTTTTGACAGGTGACTTAAATATAGATTATCTCAAGGATGATGATAATATTACTATTAGATATATAATATTAATATTATAAAAATTTTATTAATTTCCTTTAACTTAAGTATGCATGTTAAGGAAGCAACAAGGATAACGGAATGTACCGAAACGTTACTTTACTATTTCTGTACGTCTTACGAACCTGCTAATATATCGTGTACAGTGAATCCCAGTGGTCTGTCTGATCATGAAGCCGTTTTAGCTTCGATATCTCTTGAGCATAAGCTTCCTAAGACTAATTCTCGTCATGGTCGATTGTTTAGTAAATCTAATTATGGAAAATTTCATTTAGTATGTAAAAATTTTAATTGGTACAGTTGCTTTACTGGTATATCTCCTTTTAACGATTTTTATTTAAATTTAAGCAAATTTTTTAATGCGTCTTTCCCTATTCAAAAAATAAAAATTAAGCCAAAAAAGCCGTGGATTACAGCTGGTTTAAGATGTTCATAAAAAAATATGAGATCTCTCAACTATATAAAAAAATTTACGCAAAATAATTTATTTTTAAACTATTATTATCGCTACAGATCTTTATATCGAACACTTATTAGAAAAGCTAAAGATATGTGCTATCATGCAAGAATCGAGAGCTCAAAAAATAAGGCAAGGGAAACTTGGTCTATTATTAATGAATTGAGAGGCAAAAGTACCCATAAATCATGCAATGCAAATATAAATCCTAACGATTTCAATACATTTTATTGGAATATCGCTGAAAATCTAATAAAAAATCTAAATAGATCAACTGACCCATTAGAATTTGTAAAATCGTCACCAATTAAATATTCATTTTTCTTAAGAGAAACAAATTCCTTAGAAATATTAAAAGTTTGTAATAACATACACAACAAAACTGCATCAGGACATGATGGAATGTCAGTAAAAATATTTCAAAACTTACCTACACCTCTGCATTAGACGTTTTATCCATTTTAATAAATAAAAGTTTTATTGAAGGTACTTTTCCTCCTTTTCTTAAAACAAGTGTTGTGGTTCCATTATATAAGGGAGGAGACTTGACTGAGCCATCTAATTTTAGGCCCATATCTCTAATTCCGACACTCGGAAAAATTATTGAGAAACTTGTAAAAACTCGACTAGTTAGATATCTAGACCAAAATAATATATTGGACATAAATCAATTCGGTTTTCAACAAAAACGTATCGGACGCTGTTTCTTCTTGTTTGAAACTAGCTTATACAAGTTTAAATTTCAACGCGGCCGTAGCTGCAGTATTTTGTGATCTCACTAAAGCTTTTGACTGTGTCAACCATGGAGTACTGCTGCAAAAGCTTGAAATTTATGGCATAAGAGATGTGGCCTTGAGTTGGGTGAAATCCTACCTTTTAGGTCGGAAACAGTTAGTCCGAACTGTTTCAGACTCGAACACAAGTGACATAAAATGGGGTGTCCCTCAAGGTTCTGTTCTTGGGCCCACCCTGTTTTTAATTTATATCATTGATTTAGGTAAGTTAAATATATCAGAAAGCTTCACTCTATTTGCTGACGATACTACGATCTTGTGGCACAATAAAGACGTCAATATTCTTTATGCAAATATTAGTAATGACCTAAAATCCTTTAAGGAGGTCCTTTCGCCACACCTCTCTCCTCAAATGTTAAAAAAAAGTTATTAGATTATGACTAAAATTAATTTTTTTCTAATAGTTGAAGTCCTTATTTATCTAATACTGAACTTTTAACTATACCTTGCCTTGCAAATTTTGGAGAATTTTTTTTTTTAATGTGAGTATTTGTACAGTGCCTCACGAGAAAGTAAGTCCTCAACAACAATTCTCGAATTATACTATTATTTATTGATTAGATGGAGTAGAAAAAAACTAAAAATAAGGTTTTTGAAATATTTAGATTTTGTTTTATACAATAAAATATATATATAGTAAACCGTGGAACTTATTGAGAAATTAATATTAAAAAATCACAAAAAATTTTCAAGTAACCTAGTTGAAATTTTTTTGTGATTTTTTAATAATAATTTCTCAATAAATTCCACATTCCATATTTTATTGTAAAACACAAAACCTAAATATTTCAAAAACCTTATTTTTAGTTTTTTTTCTACTCCGTCTAATCAAAAATAATAATAAAATTAATTATAATTCGAAAATTGTAGTTGAAGTCTTACTTTCTTATAAGACACTGTACAAACACACACATTTTTAAAAAAAAAATTCTCAAAAAATTGCACGGTAAGGTATAGTTAAAAGTTCACTATTCGATAAATAAGGACATCTACTATTAGAAAAAAATTAATTTTAGTCATAATCTAATATTTTTTATTTAACATTGGTGGCGAAAGGACCTCCTTAAAACATGGTGCACTGCAAATTTTCTGTCATTAAATTTTAAACAAACAAAAATACTAACCTTTAAATGTAATGTTTCTGATATTTTAATAGATATGGATACTGTAGAAGCCACAAACTGTACAACATTTTTGGGTTTAAATATCGACATGGATTTTAAAAAAACTCGCATCGGGTTGTTATGCCATTAGAACCACCTCTCATGAATTGGGAGTTTGTGCAGCAAAACCTGCATATTATGCGTTAGTTGACTCCCATTTACGTTATGCTGTTCAGTTTTGGGGAGTCTGTTCTGCCGAGTTATTTGACAGAGTCTTTATAATGCAGAAACGGGCAATAAGGTTCTTATGTGGAGCACACAGATTAGTTTCATGCAGACCGGCTGTTCTTAAAACAAGAAATATTAACATTAACATCTTTATTTATCTTAGAAACGTGTTGCATGATCCATAAGAACAAGTCGAAATATAAATCGAATACATCCCGTGTAACTCGCCAAACGGGTAACTTGAAGTTGCCTATTCCCAAAACTGAACTAATAAGAGACTCTTTTATATACAATGGTATCAAAATGTACAATAGGCTATCACATACGTTGACAGATGTTGAGTCACAGAATTGTTTTAGAAAGGTGCTCAAGAGATTTCTGTTAACTAGGCCTTATTATAATATTATAGAATTTTATAATGACGAGACATTGTGATATGTGTTTTATTTTGTTTTATTTTATTTTAGATGTATGTATTAATGTTAATTTATAGTAATGTTTGTTTATATTTTAATGACTATTTATTTATTTGTAATTTGTATACTATTTGTACAATATTGTGTTTGTATGACTATTTATTTATTTGTAATTTGAACAATATTGTGTTTGTCAATAAGTATTTTAACTTGGACAATAAACATATATTCTCTCTCTCTAGAGTGTATGATATAAAAGTTGAGACTATATATGTTTCTGAAAATAGAAGTAATAGTAATGGTAATTTTTATTTACCATGAAATTACAATAATATCTAAAAAACATTCATCAACAATTTCTTAGGCATAAATGAGATACATGAGGTAAATGAGTACAAAAACTCACTCACATGGTATGAGTGACCCAAAATTTTTGTGCAAAATATAACGTCCTCGATGACATTTCTCACCGTCTTAAAAGTTATGGAATAGCTAAAAATATATGGGATTGGAATAAAAAGTGCATAACAAATATTTAAAACAAGCAATGAGAGTGGAAATCCAAAAGAAATATTTCATCAAATTTTCAAACGAATTAGATTCAAATGTATATTGTTGGTTTTACAGAGCGATAATTTACAATAATTTGAAACATGTAAAAGATATTTCAGAATTTATAAATATTTTAAGAACAGATAGATGGTTAAAAATTCGTTCAGGTAATACAGTTAATTTGTCTAAGAAAATCTTCAGTTTTTAACATATTTTAAATTCTGTGATACTAACTAACCTTAGTCTTTTCTTTTGTTGTATGTATGTATGTATGTTTATCAATGTAAAAATCTGATGTGTCCAACACATGACTTTCCTATCTAGTTTTTATAGGCTTTTTTCGGTTATTTTGTACAACTTATTGCAGCACCTCTATAAATGTTTAGAGGATAAACTAAATATATACATTTGCCACATACATCTAACTCGAAACATTTTTCTATAGATATTCATTGAAAACGAAAATACTGAAAAATTTAAATTTAGCACTTTTCCTCCAATTTTTCCATTACGGTCCATTTTAGAAAAATCATGTAAAAACAAAAATTATAGAGATCGATATCGCAAACAACTTTTAGTTAAACAATTTTTTTAAAAATCAGAATTTTGCACATTTTGTCAAATTTCTCGAATACGCAATATTTCAGGAAAATTTTACATAAATAAAAAATTATAGATAATAATATTAGAAGTAACTTTTATTTGAACAATTTTCTTCTCCAAACATAAATAACAGATATATTTCATAAAATATAAAAACGGCCTCCCATAAAGTACCCCCCCCCCCCCCCCCAAATGTTCCGACTTTGTCCAAAATCTAATCATTTCACGTCAGGCCAAAATAAAACTTAAGTTTAAAATTTAATATTTTTTCCTTTATCCGTTTTTGAGTTTTCTTCAAAATTCGAAATTTACACATTTTCTCAAATATCTCGAATACGGTCCATTTTAGAGAAATTATGTATAGAGTAAAAATTATAGAGAATTATATTACAAACAACTTTTATAAAAAATAATTTTTTTACATTTTGTCACACACACAGGCATCATCCCGAAAATAGTTAAAACAGATTCAGGAGACCCCAAAAACGTAAAAAGGTCGAAAAAAATCATGATTCCTATTCTTTCCTTATCTGTATACAGATAGGAAAGTAAAAAAGTAAAAATTTCATTTGATAAATAAATGGTTTTAAAATAAAAAAAAATACTAGTAATTAAAAAACATATTTCGCATTTATTTTTTAAAAAGATATCTCCTAAATACTGACTGACTACGCACCATTTCTTGCTATATTTTTTCTTTCGTTTACATTTGTGACAATCAATCCTGCATTTTTAATTCGGGAGATTTTCTTATGGTATTATATCACTTCTGACTTTGGTAACATTCCGCTTACTGTTAGATGTAAGTATAATAATATCAGTATAATAATATTAGTATAATAATATTAGTATAATAATATTAGTATAATAATATTAGTATAATAATATTAGTATAATAATATTAGTATAATAACAAAATTCGTGATTAAATATTTGTGAAAACAAAATCATAGACGATTAAAGGTGATAAGTTGTGTTAAAATTAATTTACATCCATTTGTGGAAATATTATTAGAGTTTTTGCTTCATTATTCACCTTACACAATAAAGTTTTTAAGAACATAATATATAAAACATAATACTTACCAGTAATAATAAACTCTTCTGTCAATGTTTATGTACACCGCTTTGAACTAAAGGTAGTGTATACTCCCGCTCCATATATTAATAAGCGATTTAAAGTGCTTTAAAAAAATGTGATATTTATACCTTATAAGAATAAATTAGATATAATATCAAATTATAAACATTCAATTAAATCAAAATTACAGAAATTACAGACAAAAAATGTTTTGCTGATAATATAAGACAAAACTAACTATTTTATATGTATAAAGGAGACCCAATGACAAAGGAAATATGTAAATCCTTTAAAATGCAGATAAACTAGAAGACTTATTTAACGTAGTAGAGCAAGTCCAGAAACACTTATTCAACAAATAATTTTGAAGTTATACAATTCTCTTTTGCTATTACAAAGTGAAAGTGCTAGAAATGGAAATATACAATTACAAAATCGCTTAGAGACACAGAACTTAATATTCTATGGAATATGAGAAAACTCCCATAAAACAATACAAGGACTATTAAATAAAACCAAAAAAATTGTTGCAACACTCTTTAACATTGAACTAGAAAAATTTGTCGTAGCTAATATACACCGTCTGGGAAAAAAAGCGACGAGACCAGTTTTATTAAAACTTGATTCATATTTAAAAATGCGAGAAATACCTACTTCTGAATTAAAAAAAAAATTAAATTACTGGTAGTTAGTTATATATCTGAAGATCTTATTTCAAAAGACCTAGTAGACAGAAAAATCCTTATTCAATATATGAAGAACGCAAGAGAAGAGAAAAGAAAAGTAAATAAAGTAATCATAAATGGAAAGCCATTCACAATCGAAGACATAACAAGAGGTCAGGAAATAGAAAAGGAAAAATTTTCTTTGTCAAGACAAATTCTGAAGACATAAATGAGAGTAATACTACTACTACTACTTATTCGGTCTCTTTTTATTTTCAATTGTTTAGCACAGCACTACATATGTTTCGTGGAAAAGTTTTCCGAAACATATGTAGTGCTGTGCTAAACAATTGAAAATAATAAAAAGATAGGGGTTACAAAAATATTCGATTTACCGATTATTCTGATATTTTTTTATGTGAATCGATTTACCCGTTATTTTTAATAAATTATTTTTGTTTTTTAAGATAATGTAATAATCGATTTTAAAGGAAATACAAAAAGAAAGTAGATTTATTCAAAATAATCGATTGATTGAAAATAATCGTTTTTTTTTTTTTGAAAAATCGATTTATCGTTTAATCGGTTTTTTAATTAATCGATTTTATATAACCGTTATTTCGGTTATTTTTTAGAATTATCGATTTATCGGTTAATCAGCTTTTTAATAATCAATTATTTTCGATTTATCGATTATTTTTGATTTTCAAAGATAATAGAATAATTAATTTTAAAAGAAATATGAAAAGGATTATTAGAAAATAATCGATAATTCGGTATTTTTTTTTTTGAAAATAGATTTATCGTTGAATCGGCTTCTTAATTAATTGGTTATTTTAGATTAAACGATTATTTTGGAATAATCGATTATTTTCGGTGTTTCAGAGATAATCGAAAGGAAATACAATAAAAATAAATTATTGATAATAATCGATTGATCGAAAATAATCGATTATTTAAAATAATCTATAATTTGTTTTTTTTTTAAATCGATTTATCAGTTAATCGACTTTTTAATTAATCGATTATTTTTTATTAATCGATTATTTTCGATTTTTCAAAGATTATCGAATAATCTGTTTCAATGGACGAACAAAATGGATTATTTGAAAATAATCGATTATTTAAAATAATCGATAATTATTTTATTATTATTTGTAACTGATTTATCGGTTAATTGGCTTTTCAATTAATCGATTATTTTTGATTTTTCAAAGTTAATCAAGTTGTCGATTTTAAAGAAAATCCGACAAAAAAAATAGATTGTTTGAAAATAATCGATCGATTATTTTCAATGATCGATAATTTATTTCGATAATCACCCACCCCTAGCGACCAAATGACTTTTAAGAGGTTTAAATTTGAAAATGTTATCTGGTTTCATACATATGCATTTCTAGAGTTTTATGTGACTCATCCTCTATATTAATTATTATTCCTAAAGAAAGAAGCTGAGGTTACAATACAAAATAGCATTTTCTCATTTTGACTAATTTTTAATATTATGTAATAGCCGTAGAAACAATATAATGTTCAACTCACAAGGTTTGATTTGAAGTATTCGCCTGCGCACATGCTTTTGTTATAATACTCGTAGACAATGAGTACTATTTTTTGCTCTATTATCAAAATTATATTTTAACATTTTACTGTAGTCTCTTGCTGAAAAGTCCGTAGTAAATAAACGCTAACGAAATATTCTATAAAAGACTTCTCTTTACATAAAATGTCGTGGCCTCTCTTTGATATTAAAAAATCACGTTAATTTTATTTCATAATACAAAATTCCATTAAACAATATATTTTAAATAAATCTAATAGTTCATTATGATGCTAATAAACAAAGTGCGGTCCCTGCCACAGAGTTCGGGTCTCTGCCCAGTTTCCCCACTCCGTTAACCTTTCTTTAGAAATTGGCAACATTTGCACACCGGTGTATGTTATATCTCTGGTCTTTTATCTAAGTTCAGGATTATTAAACTTTTGTTTAATTCAACGTTTAGTCTTGAATTTCAAGCTTTTACTTTGAACAACGCATCTCGCAAAAACTTTTTCACTCTGCTTAAAAATATTTAAATGACAGTGACAATTTAATATTATTTAATCTGATTCCATGGAAATGCTATAATTTGTTTGCATGGCCCACTTGACATTTTGATCATTTTAAGATTTAGTGCAAGCCCTGGACTCCCGTTATCGAATATGTGATGTGATGAGATTATCAGCATAACTTATGTTAGCAAATTTTCAGAAAATTTTAAGTCATAATATTTTTTGGATCGAAGACCCATTATTGGCAATCAGGTCGTAGAAACCAATAGTATACAACTCCGCATGACCATCATACTCAAACTTCATTCACCGTGCGAGATTAACATTATCTACTCTTGTTGCACAAACTAGTATTTTTGTATGTAATCAAACCAGAATTAGCTACTAGTCTTTTTATATCTTTTTTAATACACACTTTAGTAAACACGCTGAACAATCAACCGCATATACACTTAAAAATAACTTAGTCTAACCTCTTGTGGTATCCGAATAATTTACAACATGCAATAAATGTCAAATCATCTTATGCAGCAATAAATTCTCACTTATTAACAAATAGGTCGAAAACAGTTATTCAAAATAAGGACCGTGGAGTTTTTTTTAAGGCAATTTAAAGTGCATTGCTCTTGCACAGTAAAACACCTCAAAGCGCAATGGAATCCCGTTCCTCGGCAAGAATTATGGCCAGGAAAATAGTTTTTGTTCGAAACCTTCAAAGAGCGAGGTCAGACGCCCGTCCGATAGGACCCCAAAGATTTCTTGAAAAGAGAATAACAAAAATACAAAGTTTTTTGTGCGTTTTATTGTTGGCGAACAATAGACCTTTTTTTTGACTCAGAGGAAATACCAAAGGACACGTTTTAGTTTATATATAGAAATGTTTGCGCCTGTATTTCTGGTAGTATGCTAATCTTTAATCGGTAGAAATAATACAATATGGAAAACAACCTTTTTAGAATATCATGGGATTTTATATAATATATTAATATTAGAATAAGGATTAAAAATAACATTGTTACATTTTGTCACTTACAATTTTATCCAGTTGGCCATTACACAGTAATACTTGTTAATTTATATTAATTTAGTTAACTATTATTTTATGAGATGAATTTCATACAGCATAAACATATTACGGAAATATTTCAAAAATATTGTATTGAAACATTTGTAATGTTGCATAAATATTACGAAACATCCCAGAAACATTTCTGAAATGTGCCTGAAACGTAAAAAATATCCTGTAAATATAATATTTTACAGTAATATTTCTGAAATAAAAATTTGAAATCTTTTAGAAATATTAAATAGTAATATTTCACAAATGTATTCTAGCGTTAATTTTCTAAAATATTATTAGACTAAAAGAAGAAGGTTTCCGTTCAGGAGGTGAAACTGGCAGAAAAATGTTTCCTCTAAAATCAAAAATTTACTGTCTTTAAAGTGCTTTTAAAAAACCGGAGGTGACCTCAGGTGGGGTGCGGAGGGGGGAGTCCCCATTTCCCATAGAGGCCGAGCGCCCAAACCAATTTTTGAGTTTCGGCGCCTGTGTTAACTTGCCAATTTACTGATAATTTATTTTTATGTATATCTTGCACATTTGCTGATTTCTTAGAAAGTAGAACTTTAAACCTTCTTAATAGGTAAAGTTTGAGGTGACATGATAGTGAGTCTGAAACAAAATAGATCCTAATTATTAAAATCATACAAAACACAATATTCAATATTAAAGATATCTTACAATTACTAGTAATTCTTTTTATTGTTCTTGTTGAATATACATTATTTAAAATACGCAAAACTCAAACATTGATTCTTAAACAAACAAATGAATAATTTTTTAACATTATTTCATAAAATATAAAGATGAATCACTTCATTTCCACAAATTCCTTTAAATTCACTAATCTGAAACAAATAGTTTTTTTAATAAATGCCCCCAGTAAAGAAACATTTACGATTATTACAATCTTATCAAGGGATGAAAAACTTCATAAACTAATATTCTACTCACTAGTATACCTTAGACTCTTAGAATCTAATTATTTAGTTACACTACCGTTAACGTATAACACTTAATCGCACTATACTCTGCTTTAACATCACTGAATTAACTAAAAAGGATTGGTTCTCTTGAGTCTTCTTATTAGATTGGCATTGTTGAGGAGCTGGATAATCTCAAGGTTTCCGTGTTGGAGTAGTCGTTGTTGGTGACTACTGGAAAAATTTTGTATTGTATTTTCAACAGTCTTCACTTTAAGGTTCCTATGAAGATCAGTATTGTGGCAGTACCAGGGTCATCGACGATGTTTTTTATTACTTTATTCTGGACACGTTGAATAACTTCGATGTTAATTTTACTGGCACAGCGAATCGCTTCATTTTCACCAATTCCTTTAAATGCACTAATCTGAAACAAATCATAGGTAATTAAAAAGGTCAAATAAATTAACTACAATAAAACAGACAATACTCTTGTCTACACAAAACATGAAGCTCCTCTTTTCAATCAGCTTTAGAACTAATAAATAAAACTGGTTGAGGGACAACAAATGTAGGATATATTTAAATAGAAATAAGAATATAAAATACCTATAAATTAAAAGTTAATAAACCTAACCTAAATAAGCATTGTAATACTCGCCTCAATTTCTGCTTCCCATATAACAACATCACAACGCATAAATAACAAAAAAAAGGACAACTCAAATCTATAATTATTTAGAATATAGGATTGTCTGTGGCTGGACAGGATTAAATAAAATAACTACATATCCTATCTTGATCTTCTTACAAATCAGAAATTATTCATTAAGTGTTGGCCTTTTACAACATAACCTGTTTAGTAACCTTTTCTGTATACCATGTTTCAGAAACATTTTCAGTCAAATATTTAACTAAATTATTTCAGAAGTATTTCAGTAACTTGTGTTTGAAATGTTATGTTTGAAACATTTGAAATATTTTTGAAACACTTCTGAAATAATATGTACTGCATGGGCTAGCTGATGACTACAATATGTTTACTAGATTCTATCTAGTGTACTTCTAGAATATGACAAGACAATAGTTTAAAATGCGATAAACATTTCGCAGTAAAAATTAATTCCAGTATTGATATAACAATTGAAATTCTGGAACATAAAAGGTACAAAAAGTACTATCAGTATATCAGTATCATTTGAGTGCAATTATAGTAAACTATTTTAATGTTGGTTTAAAATATTTCTAAAACCTCTCTTTATATTTATACGAAGGGACATTATGAAAGGATGGAAAATTATTTATCGTTTTATTGGGAATAAAAGTGATATTTTCGATGCTTTGGGTGATAGGTACGTTTGAGCGATACTTCTAAGTAATACTTTTAAATAATCCTTCGAGTGAAACTTTTGAGTAATAATTTTTTAATAATAATAATAATAATTTTATAATTTATTTGAGTGATACTGTTGAATAATAATTCTAAGTATTATTATTACCCTGCAGTTTTCCATACTAGTAAAACATGTTAAAGTCTAAATGCTGCATTAATTATATTGGTCAGTTTTACTAAACTTTCTTCTGGTTTGGGTGGAAGATGCGTTCTAAATAGTTAACAAAAGCATCAACTTTTTGTTTGCCCACATCCCATTTTCTGTTCGTATTGGAGGATGTGTTGAATTGCTTGGTTTATTTTTTTAATAGCTTTCCAAAATGAAATCAGTGAGTAATTTTGAGTAATAATTTTGTTATAAAAGAAGTTCCTTTTATTCTGAATAAAACATAATTTTTTAGTTTAATTCGATATGTAAAATTATTATTAGAAAGAGGACAATTTAAATGAATAATGGTGCTTTAAAGTAGTTTATTTACACAACATACAAGTAAAAATATTAATAATTAATATAAATGAGAATAATTAAAATTAATATCATACGTAATTAAAATATGTAATCATAATTAATATTTAATATTTATTACAGCAATAAAGTAAACAATGCATTGCAGTATTACCGCCCACCCTTCATGTTTTAAAAAATTCACTACATATTATGTTTAATATTTTTGTTTATTATTTAAAACATGTATAATCCGAATTTTTAATAAAAAAAGTCCGTCTGTGGGCAGTTCACCGGTATGCAAGGATTTTCAAAACGCGTTAATACGAATCGTATTGACCTGATATTTCTAACCCCCCACCAACCTATAAAAGTCTGTAAAGTATTTTACCAAGAACTTCCCTCGATATAGAAATTGTAGAAAGAGAGAACTCCTAAACACTTTAAATTTATTAATTTAAAATTAAATCCACCAAACCTCTCGATCCCACCCGAATTCTTACCTCACGTCCACTCGGTATTCTTCGTCAGGTTATTGAACAATAATGGTTGGCTGCTATAAAAATGGTCCAAACTAAAAGAACGATTTTTATTATTTCCAATCAAGGAGGACCTTTCTTGATAAAATTAGATTCCTCTCAGCGCCATTTTGAATTTTTAAAAACTTATTTAGGGTATGTAATCTTGGACTCTAATCTAATTCTTAGATACACAATTGGAAATCTGCTGACTTTTAAAAATAATTTTTATTTTAAAAACTCTTCACCCTGTATATAACTAATCGGAAGTATAACTGGTTTTGAGCCAGAAAGGAATCTTATCTGCATACAAAATTTGAAGTTTTTCTATAAAGCCATTTTTCTGCTATCGCGCCAACAGTCAGACATACCGACGGAACTGAAATGTGAAAATCTGAAATAATCTCGGAAGGTGCCTTTTTACGATTACAATACTTTCATTTTATAGAGGGAAGTAAAAATGGGGAGGTTATTGGAATCATTCTAGGATTTGAATTTGAGGTAACACCAGATCTTTACATTTTGCGGTCCTAGGAACACCAAAAACTGTATTTAAAAAGTGTCCGGATATACGTAGGTATGATTGTGTTTTTTTTAGCATGATACAGATTCAATACGGGCGATATCAATGGAATTTAGAGTGTAGGGTATTCAGGAGTCCTTACACGGAAAAAAAATTGTAGAACAAATTTCTACAATTATAGACTTTTTCTCTACAATAAATAGTACATATAGGGACAGGGACAATTTGTAGTAAAAGTTTCCAAATATTTGTAGAGAATTTATTGTAGAGTTATTATCTACAATATGTAGTAAAAATATTCATATGTATCATAAGAATTGTTTTACAAATTGTTATAATTTTTGCTATTCATTGTATGAATTTATAATAAAAATGTATTGCGTTTCATGAAAATTAATTTTACACAATAAATAGCAAAAATTCACACAAATTGTAGTAATGTTTAATAAAATTTGTAGTAGTATTCCATAAATATTATAATTATGACCTAGAAATATTTCTTAATAAAATAATTTATTGTTTTAATAAAAAAGATATAAAATTTAATTACATTATGTAAAAAATAACAGTAATAATAGCTCCCTCAGTCTCAGTAGGTTTTACTGCACCTGAAAAATTAATACCTATTGAACTGCTCATACTTATAAAACGGTGATATCTATAAACTTTACAGTGATTGGGATATTAAATGACTACGTCGGAAAACTAAAAAAAAAAAAAAAAATGAGAAAGGAAGTGTCACAATTAAATCGAAAAAACATCATCGAACTTGGCACAATATTCGATCATTGGCCATAACTATCTTTATTAAAATAATCTACTAAGGTTATTTAAATTAGTTATCTAAAGGTAAATTATTCAGAAACAATAATAAATGTACTTACCACTTATAGAAGTTATTATTAAAATTTTCTCGAACCATCACTGCTTATAATATAATAATGTGTTATGTATGTACCATGCTTTGTTTTGTGAACATGGCGAACGACTACTGCTGTCTGACCATTTATGGTCGACGTCAGAAAATGTTGGCCAATAACAGAATTCTGTTTTATTCACATGACTAAGAATTTCTACAATATTGTAGAATATTTTTCAACAAAATTGAATTTTTATTATAAGAAGGGATGTAAAGTATTACTATTTTTTGTAGAGAAAATTACTATTTTTGTAGAGATAATTATTAATATTTGTACAAATTTTAACATAAGTTAGTAGTAGTAATTACGATAATTGTAATAAATTTCTATTTCTACAAACAACAGTAAAATATACTTAACATTGTGGTCTTTTTCTCTATTGTTGTAGCATTTTATTCGACAATTCAATTGCTACAATAATGAATAGTTTTTAACTATAAATTATAGTAAAATTTTCTACAAAAAGTTAAGTATTTTTCTACAAGTCTACTACTACAATATTGTAGTAACATTTTCTAGTCACATTTTTTTCCGTGTATAAAGAGATAATATAAGTTTTGGCATAGTCGGAGCAACTGTATTGAGGATTGTTTTTTTATTTTTTAGTACATTTCTGTTAATAATATGACTGGAGGAGAAAATTTTTTAAATAAAAAGTTTTTCGCTGTTTCTTTTTTTCGAATAAAATACACAATTTGTGAAAAAATAAGGAAAAACAAACAACATTATTGTTTACTTAAATTTCAAATATAAACGTTATTATTAATATTTAGGCCAATATTTATTTTTCCAACATATACTGAGATACCTAGCCTAAACAAAATACTCTTAAAATCCGTACTGAGCAGGATGGGTACAAACTCCATACACATTTTCACAGATGAGTCCAAGGATGACGGTGGGACAGGAGCAGCGTTTCTTGTTTCCAATATAAATTATATTGAAAAGTTCAGTATACCTCATCTGTTTTCAATTTTCACAGCAGAAGCTGTAGCCATTAAAGAGGCATTAGAATGGTGCAAGTTAAATCCAATTCAATCAGCAGTTATGTCAGACTCTAAGTCTGTTCTACAGGCTATCCAAGGCTCTCCAGTTAAACATAGTAAACAAGAAATTATCTTTGAAATAAAAAACTTATTGAGCCTGTTATTAGGCTCAAATAAGAATATCTATTTTGTTTGGGTTAAAAGCCATTGCGGGATAGAAGGAGATGAAAAAGTAGATCTGGAAGCTAAGGAGACCTGCAGGAGAGGTGCAAATCCAAAATTGGCTGCATTTACTGATATTATAAATTATCAAAAAAAAATATATTAGAACTAGATATAGGAAAGTTATTATCGCGATTATGTAACCAACTCTTAAAGTCAATATTTTCAAATTCACCCATTTTTACCAAACAAAATCCCGCTTATAACCATTTTTGATTATAGAAAAAATTGCACGTCTCTAATATATCAGCTTAAACTGAATCATGGTCGATTTCCTTTTCATTTGCACAATATTGGTTTAAGAAGCACACCTGACTGCGAGTGCAATAGTAATGCAATAGCAGATTTAAATCACCTGTTTCTCGAATGTTCACAGATTTCTGCACAAATTTCAGAGCTCTATAATTCTTTATGTCTTCAAAACTTTCCATTACCTTTAAATGTGGTAACAGTTCTGGCAAGCAACAAGAAATATGTTTTAGATATTTTAATTAAGTTTATTCTAGACACCAAAATAAAGATATAGTTATCTAGTTTCCTCGTTTACACATTTTATTGATTTAATCATTCTGTGGCTAATAGACAATGTCCGAGGCTAATTTTTTTCACACCCACACATTATATTTTTACTGTGTATTTTTACATAAACCCTGATAAAACTACAAATTTCGATTTTCAGATAATCATAATCATCGTCTACATAAACATACTAAAAAATAGAATAGAATAGAATAGAATAGAATTTTATTTGTCATAAGTATTATACATAGAAAACAAAACACAATTTTTTAATGTATAAGTACTAACAGACTAGTCAATTTAAAATTAAAACAATGTAATACAGATTAATTGCAATGCATACACTTAAACTAACACAATAATATATTAGAGATAACAATTAAGGATTAAAATTAAGGAATTCCTCCATACTGTAAAATACATTTTTTGCTAAAAATACTTTAAGTTTATTCTTAAACTGTTTTATTTTGTCTATTTCGGGACTATTATTTTTATCTATTATGCTACTGAATTTATTATAGCATTTAATTCCAATATACTTGGGTGAGTGTTGAGCAATTTCTAGGAGTGAGAAAGGTTGATGTATGTTAGTTTTTTGTCTAGTGTTATATGAATGTATGTTTTCGTTTTTGTTAAGAGTATGTTCATTTTCTTGAACGTACAATATTAATTGGTAGATGAAAAGACATGGTAGTGTTAGAATGTCAGATTTTTCAAAAAGTGATTTGCATGATGTTGTGGGTGATGCATTATATAAAGCTCTCATTACTTTTTTCTGTGCCACGAATGCTTTGTTGACGTGAGATGATGCACCCCAAAATATTAAACCATATTGAAGAGTAGACTGCACAAGTCCATAATAAAGAAGCTTTAATACATCAAAAGTCACAGTTTCTCTTAAGTTTCTAATAACATAGCAATGGGAGCATATTTTTTTAGTTACATTATCTATGTGAGCTTCCCACGTTAGCTTAGGGTCTAATGTAATTCCCAAAAATTTAACATTTTCACTATTTTGTATAGATTTACCATTAATATGTAAGTACGGTTCAAGATTTGGGGTGGTATTCTTGGGTAGAAAACGCATGAAGTTAGTTTTTGATACATTCAATGCCAGACCATTTTCTCTAGAATATTTGTTAAATTCAAAAGATGCATTATTGCTGCTTTGCACAAGGTGTTCAAATTGATGATCCGCCATAAGAATGTTTGTATCATCAGCATATTGGATAATCTGATGAGGACTGGTACAAAATTTATTGATATCACTAACAAATATTATAAAAAATACTGGCCCTAGTATTGATCCCTGCGGTACTCCCATTGTATATTTGAGAGGAGTTGATTTCTTGTTATCAGTTATAACTACTTGTGTTCTGTTTGATAAGTAAGATTTAGCCCAATCGTAAGGTTTTCCCCGTATTCCCATACCTTCTATTTTAAGTAACAAGAGATTATGATCCACCGTGTCAAATGCACGGCTCAGGTCATAGAAAAGTGCCAAAGTATTTTTCTTATCATTTAATGCACTATAAATAAAATCCAAACAAGCTGCCATAGCACTGGCAGTAGATTTTTTACTGCGGAATCCATTTTGAATTGCTGGTAGTAATTTAAAATGTTCAAGATAGTTTATAAGCCTTATAGAATACGCAGATTCAAAAATTTTTGTAATTTGACTTGGAATACAGATTAAACGATAATTGTTTATATCACTTGGTGAACCTTTATTTTTATAGATAGGAATTCCTTTAGACTGTTTTAATTCCGGAAAAACTCAGAATTTAAAAGATTCATTAATCAAATGAGATAAAGGTTCAGCAATGTGAGTGGCTACTGATCTTATGATTTTGCCGTTTATTTCATCAATTCCCTCAGCCGATTTCAAGGTGGTTTTATGGATAATAGAGATTACCTCTTCCGGTGTTGTTGTAAAGAGGAAGAAACTTATATGGAAGTTGTCTATTTTCATATTATAGTCAGGAATAGTGTTAGTTTGATTTACATTTATAAAATAATTATTAATAAAATTAGCTTTTTCTACATTTTTTTCAGTTTCAATTGCATTTAGTGAATTATTTTTAATTTTACCCTGATTTTCGTTTATTATATTCCAGCTCTCTTTCATACGGTTGCTGCTATTTTGGATTCGATTGCTGTTTTTCTCTTTTAAATATTTTGCTGTTATAATTTGGTATTCTTTCTTAAATTTTTTATAGCGTTCAGTATAATATGGGTTATCTATTTCCTTTCTCAACCTATTCATCTCGCACAGATGGCTATGTAATTCTTTTATTTGAGGTGAGAACAGATTCTTATGTTTCTGTGGTTTGATTTTTTTCTTAACTTTTGTGAATGTTATATCATAATAATATGTAAAACTTGTATAAAAAATAGAAAACTTTTCATGAAAATCAGTAGTTGTGTATATCTCATTCCAGTTTTCTTTTGATAAAATATTTTTAAAGGTGCATATATTAGGATCATCTAAGTTTCGTTTGTGGATATACTGGACTTTGTTATTATTAAAAGAGGATGGTAAATTTACAGAGCATACCTGATATATGTGTGGTCAGACAGAAAGGTTTCGCATACTTTCATATTATCTATATCAAAGTTTGTGAAAAAATTATCTATGCATGTTGATGTTGTGCTCGTTATTCTAGTAGGAACATTAATGTCGCTCTCCGTTGCTTTGCATATCCAACACTTTGACATGATTTTAACAAAATAACTATTTCACTTGACAGAAAATTTTACAGACGTGGCAACGTTGTTAACCATAAATTGGACATTTAGGCTAGAAACCACATGTTTTATTACTGGTTTTTGTGATATTTCACTGTTTCACGTTCTGCTTTCACTTTCACAGGGATTTAAATGTTTAAATTGTCATTTAAGATGGTTTTTGATATTTTTTAAATCATAATTTTCGAGTTTTACACCCGCGATTTGATAAAAAAATGTAAACACTACATGCGATGTTGCCGAGTTACTGTTCTTTTTAAATGTTAAATGTTAAATATACACCCCGCTTGACTTTACCATTATTTTTTCTAATAGGTGACAGACAAGCTACCAAAATATTAAATTTTATAATCATCAAACTGGTAGTAAAATATCAGCAATTGAATATATAAATTAACAAAACTAAAGGAAATGTCTTGAATAAGTTTATTATTCCCCTGAAAATTTCACAATATTAATTTAAATATGCTGTGGTAAACGCTGCAAAAGAAAATATAAACATTTAATGACGAACAGTTATTTAAACAGTTTCAACGGTTTAACCGAAAATATAAATGCTAATTGGGCGCGATTTTTCACTGTTTGCACGAGATAAAATTTAAACTAATGATTTATTTTGGTTGACCCCTTCTCGTGGGACCGTGGAGAGACAAACTGCGCGTACTAAGCATTGCCCGGCGTTGTCCCTCTGCTTAATTGCCATGTAATATATGGACATTCATAATTGCCGGCCGCAAAGAATTCATTTATTATATGGGGGTGTTTCAGTTAATAAAATACATCGCGGATGTATCTGACAACGAACTTATCTTCTTATTTGAACATCTGGTCTAGCTATATCACTTTCTCGCACGTCTGGCCATTTTTGTTTCGTTTTCCTTTAACAAATATTTTCTTATTTTAGTATTTGTTTTACTTTTGTACGTTTGTGTTACAAGCATTGGGATTTGTAGAGATTTCAGCCTGTCATAATAATAAAATCAAAGCGTTAATTTTGAACTAATAATAACTTTTAAAATAACTTTTTTAATAACATGAATAATAACATTTATATCATTTATAATAACATTTATAACAACTTTTGTAATAACGTGTATAATAACATTTATCATAACATGTTTATTAACATTTATAATATCGTTTATAAATACATTTTTAATAACTAAATAAATCTGTAATTTGCACTAAATTTTCTATTATGATATTAAACATTTTGCTTTATAATTGAAGTTGTAATTAGGATATTAAATACTTTACCTCATGTTTCAAAATATTTACAATCAATATTTTCAATCTTATTGAACTACTTGTATGTTTGCTGAATTTTAGCCTTATCATTAAAATTTTACCTTAAGTAACTTTATTCTGTTTAATTTCTATTATTCGTTTATTTAACTGTGTTTTGTTTTTATTTTAGGCATGATGATGGCCTTTGGTCGAATCTAGTTACCCTTAACAATAAATATAAACTCCTGGACAAAATTAACGCACCACTTATATTTTGCTCAATAATCTTTATTTATTGATAACTTACTGTACGACAAGTAGGCCATGATCCTTGTTTGACAGTGACAGTTGTTTTTTAAGTTAGCTAATGTCACGTAATACCTTGTTTTGACAGTAATTTACAGACATTTATAACATTTATAACATACTTTTATGTTTAAAATAATAGTAAATATTTTACAGTGGAGACGTTTTTAGGCAAAAATCGTTGAATTGACACACATACTTTCGATTTATTAAAGCCGCAATTTTTAAACAAACAAAATTAAAATTGTCTTATGAGGATTTATAAATCTAAAAAAAAAATAGTTAAATTGAAATCATGGAGATAGAATCAGATATAATGAAGTAGAGACGACATAAGCACTATTTTGCGATATGACAAGTGAAAGCACTTTAAGTCGTATTTTGATTAATTGTTTAGATTGTAAATATTTAGATTAATTAAAGTGGTGCGTCAATTTTATCCAGGGGTTTATATTTTTTTCTACTGTGGGAAAGACTGAGTTTTCCTCCCTCCTTTACATTGACATTTATAATAACAGTTATAATAACATTTATAATAACATTTATAATAACATTTATAATAACATTTTTAATAACATTTTATAATAACATTTATAATAACATTTATAATAACATTTATAATAACATTTATAATAACATTTATAATAACATTTATAATAACATTTATAATAACATTTATAATAACATTTATAATAACATTTATAATAACATTTATAATAACATTTATAATAATATTTAGGACATTTATTATATATTAATTGGGCAACATGGTTTTCTATATTTTTTCCACCAATAAAATTTGTTATAATTGGTTTTAGCCTGGCATTTTTATTTTCTGGAAATGGTCTCTGAAGCAAAAATTATCGTGGATTAATTTTTAAGGATTCCACTGTCTAGTTCCATTTCCTAATACAAACTTGTGAGTGATATTCTTCATTGTCCATCCCATCTTATATTTTTCGTATTTTAATAGGTCAATAACATTTTATTATTAAATTATGCTTTCTTAAAATTAATGAAGAGGATCATAATTTTGATGATTCAGAACCGTTATTATATTTACCCAGAATTTCTTTTGCATATTTATTTATCCATTTTTTTTAATAATTTTTGCCAGAACTTTAAAAATGTAATATAAATCAGTAAATACAAACAATCTAAATGACAAATTAAAGGCCTATTTTTTATATTATTTTTTTTTTTAAATAAATAATATCGCAAAATAAATATAATCAACTGTTGTTTTTTTTTAATTTGCCGTGCTATGCTTTTTTCATATTCAGTTGAAAATATATGTTGTGCGTTTCTTAGAAATATTTACGGCTTTAACCATCCCAAATGTCCTGAAGCCTATACGGTCTCCCATATTAGCAAATTGTGTAGCTACCGATAAATTATTTGTGGAGTATATTATTCATTTAGAAAATGAAGGTGAAGATTATTCCAAATTGTCTTTCATTATTATAAATGTAGGTATCGATATAATTTCGGCACGAATTTCAACGTAATTTTAACACATCCATATTTTAACACGAATCAGATGCCCAAAACAAAATTAAAATCATAAAAATGTTATTAAAATAACGAGTTACATAGAACGGCATTTCGTAACGTGTTACATACAATATTTTTTTTCAATTTTTATTAGATTAATTATAAAATTGTGTTTTGGTTAAAAATTACTGACATCTAAGCAACCAATATTATTTTCTTGTATTGTTGGTTGCATATACATAACCTTATTATATTTATTGACAACGCAAAATAATATTAGGTAATTTATTCTCGACAACTTGTGTGTTATTTATATTGCTTGTTAAAGTTATTTGGTTTTCCAGAAAGTGATTTATTTTGTCGTGTAATGTGTTTTATTTATTTGTTGCTGATTTAAAATAGAAAAACAGGACCAAAACAACATTATTACTAGGTTGTAAGTTCACTAACCAAGTTTTATTTTTGTGTCAACCTGCTCTTTTTTAATATAAACTTTTAATAATAATGTATTAATTGATTTGAAAACAAAATGAATTTTTCGTATCCAGTTTCATCCATGTTCAACTATATGCAACTGATTGCTTAAAGTATATCATCATTTTGACAATTTCGGCGAATACAAAAAAAAGCGTGATTTTATAAATCAAAATTAGAAAAACTATTATTATTGGTTTCAATTTATACCATTAAGTTATTAATTTTTGCTAATAACTACATCTAAATGAACTGTTAATGTTAAATAAAACCTCATTGGCAGATAAATAGTATCATATTGGGAAACAAAATTATTTAAATTTAATGATTTAGTTAAAATTGCAGTCATATTAACGAACAATGACTTTACATTAAAAAGAATCAATTGTTTATATTCGTCAAGCTTGCGACAATATTTATTGACTTCATCAGAAAGCAATAAAATACATTCATATCATCGATACCAAAAGGTTATGTCTATCTAAAATAAATATTATCTTTTATAACTTTTACTGACATTAGTGACATTCAATTCATCACTCACTTCATTGCAGGGGCAGCTCGTTAACAAAATTTTAGGGGTTCACAGTAGCAGAATATAGATCCCGGTATAGATATAGGTAAAAAACTGTCAGTGTTTTAGAAAAGTATATTATAAACTTTCTAAAATACTGAAAGTTTTTTCATACATCTGTACTGATACCTATATTCTGTCACTGTGAACACCCCCACGAGCCGCCACTGCTTTACTGTAAGACCAATTTTCGTCCAATTTGGCTATAGCCTTTAATTTTCTCTTGTATTAAAGTAAATCTATAATACTCTTCACAAAATACTGTGTGAAGGAAGAGTATAATAATAATAATAATAATAATAATATATTCAAGGCTAAAATAATAATAAAGTAGCCTAAAAAAATGGCTAAAATAAAAGATGAAGTTAGTTTTGAAAATTATTTAATAGGTATATCAGGTAGGTACATCGGAAGGTACATCGTAGGTAAACTGCACTATGTCATTGTAGTCAACTTTTTAATAGAGAAGACTGAATGTTGTATGGATACTTTTTGTGTTCCATATTTGCATATAATAATTATATTTTAACAGAAAATTCAGTTAGCCCCAATGATTATCATAATTTGTAATGGCATGCCTTGATTATGTGCGATGCATAAAATATCGTGATTTAAGTAACATTAACCAGGCACATTGTTGATTTCACGGATCTGTTGACGTGTTGACCTCTCTTTTTAGCTACAGGCTTTCGCGAAAACATCTCGCTCTCTCACGCTCGCTCAAAATAGTGCACGCAATTAGGCAGAGCGCAGTGGCGTACCAAAGAATAGAGATTACCACATTGACATTTATTTACGATTTTCATCATTTTAGAGAATCTAAACAATATTAATTTAAATTTGGCAGTCTACCCAAATGAATTTAAAAATTAAGAAAACTTTATGTATATAGAATTCTATACTCAATGATCGAGGCAGCGCCTAGCACACGAGCCATTTTGTTGAAGTTCTGTACAGTTCTAACAGATGTCGAAACAGAATTGCCTCCAATGAAACGTCCATAAGGTTGTTTTACTATCTTATCTAAATAAAATGATTCTATTAATGTTTTGCTCAAATTATTATATTCCGAGTATATATAATATATAATGCTGAACAACATCTATCATCCTACGAATTTTATAGACCACCCTCGTAATGCCGATGCTATATAATTTTTGACACACCAATTGGCTTTATAAAACAATTTCGCGCTACATGATTATCGATTTGTGTTAACATGTATATTTTCTATAGCTCCTATAGCTTCACTAATAAATATACCAATTATTTTCAGTTCATATTTGTTTTATCTGTTTAGTTAGACGATTATAATGCCCATCTGTTGGAATTCAATTATCCGTATTCAGTAAATAAGAATTTGATGCAAGAACTTAATGAGGGCGATGTTTTTAATTCCAGCTTAATGTCGTTGACCTCATAAGACTGAATAAGAATGCACACCTTATTTCAATACATTTCTTAAAATAAATTGTTTGAAAATATAATCCAAAATTGGAAGAGTTATAAAAGTTGGCGTAATTAATATTTTCTTATCGAAATTTGCAATAAACCATCAGTTTATTATTTAATATAGATAAGTACCCAATACCTTTAGTGTTTGAGTGATTGACCTACGTCCTTATTGAAAGTTGCATTATTGCTTAATTAAATTAAATTTTATTGCTTTTATTAATAGAAATTTATATTATAAAACCGGTATACAGTCCTGGTAGGATCAAACCGCAAGCCTCCTTTACAAAAAAATCTGATGTGTCCAACACATGACTTTCCTATCTAGTTAACCTATTGCAGCATCTCTAAAAATGTTTAGAGGATAAACTAAATATATACATTTTCAACATACATCTACCTCGAAACATTTTTCTATAGATATTCATTGAAAACGAAAATACTGAAAAATTTTAATTTAGCACTTTTCCTCCAATTTTTCCATTACGGTCCATTTTAGAAAAGTCATTTAAAAACAAAAATTATAGAGATCGATATCGCAAACAACTTTTAGATTAACAATTTTCTTAAAAATCAGAATTTTGCACATTTTGTCAAATTTCTCGAATACGGACCATTTCAGGAAAATTTGACATAGAACAAAAATTATAGATAATAATATTATAAGTAACTTTTATTTAAAGAATTTTCTTCCCCAAACGTAAATAACGAATATATTCCATAAAATATAAAAATGACCACCAATAAAGTACCCCCCAAATGTTCCGACTCTGTCCAAAATCTAATCAGTTCACCTCAGGTCGAAATAAAACTTAAGTTTAAAATTTAATGTTTTTTCCTTTATCCGTTTTTGAGTTTTCTTCAAAATTCGAAATTTACACATTTTCTCAAATATCTCGAATACGGTCCATTTTAGAGAAATTATTTATAGGATAAAAATTATAGAGAATTATGTTACAAACAACTTTTATTTGAACAATTTTTATAAAAAATTATTTTTTTTACATTTTGTCAAATTTCTCGAATACGGACCATTTTAGGAAAATTTTGCATAAAACAAAAATTATAGATAATTATATAAGAAGTAACTTTTATTTAATATAAAAATATATTTATATATAAAAATGACCACCTATAAAGTACCCCCCCAGATGATCCGACTCTGCCCAAAATCTAATCAGCTCATTGGACGCTGAAACAAAGCTTAAGTTTAAAATTTGGTGTTTTTCTGTGTATCGGTTCATGAGTTATGCGACCTACAGACACACACACACACACACACAGACACACACACACACACACACACACACACACACACACACACACACACACACACACACACACACACACCTACACACAAACACACACACACACACAGACATCATCGCGAAAATAGTCAAAACGGATTCAGGGGACCTCAAAACGTAAAAATCCGTCGAAAACTCGAGGTCGAAAAAAATCATGATTCCTATACTTTCCTTATATCTGTATACAGATAGGAAAGTAAAAATCATAAAGTACAGTTCATTGTTAAAACGTTAGGTATAAAAAAATGTAGTGTAATACAAGATTGGATTAAGAAAAACAACGTATATTTCATAAACAAGATAAAAAAAGTATAGGTCCGTATTTAAAAAAATTGTTGATAGAAGTTATTTAAAACCAAAATGTCGCTTTAAACATTTAAGGTACCATTTCGGTGGGCGCGACAGGAGACCACAGAGATGACCCCAAGGACGACAGATGCAATAATGTTACGCTCCGTACATTTGGGAAGCAAGGAGACATGTAGCACGACACCCGCAGACAACCATTCGAGGGAACGATCAGCGTTGCCAGACCTACTGTTTTTAAGTAGATCCACTGTTTTTGTCTCTGTTCTACTGTTTTAGGCATGAAATCTACTGATTTCGCCAACTTAACAAATTTTGTTATTAATTTATTAAGTTTGTCACATTCTTGCCAAACACAACGTATTTGAATTATCTGATTCAAACTGATCTAAAAGAAATACCTATTATTTTTCATTGGTTTCTTTTTTATTTCCGTACGTTAAGTATATATTAAAAATGTTATTATTTTTTTTTTATTCTTTTTTACTTTCTAATTTGGGTAGAAAAATGTTTATTTTTCCTTTTTTATATACTTATTTTTTTTATTTACTACACTGCAAATTATAATTATTTCCCCCTGTATTTAAATCTACTGTTCTGATCTACGGTTTTTTTTTTCACCCATACTGTTTCGGCAAATGTTCATCTGGCAACACTGCCCAGATCGAAAGAACGCAA
Organism: Psylliodes chrysocephalus; assembly: GCA_927349885.1. Lineage (NCBI taxonomy): Eukaryota > Metazoa > Arthropoda > Insecta > Coleoptera > Chrysomelidae > Psylliodes > Psylliodes chrysocephalus. The sequence continues at coordinate 44,371,359 of OV651820.1, read as the reverse complement.
CTACCATTTTTATAAAATATCGACTAATCGCCTCCAAATACAAGCGATGACTAAAGGAGACAGACAGCAAACGATACTCCGAGACCAACCTACCTGTCGTCGAGATATGTCTTTTGGAAGTGTCGCGCCGTGCGAAATGTGTTTCATATAATTGCATGTGTTCCAGACGTGAAAAGACCTTTCTCCGTCGCGTCTCTTGTCGTCTGTCACGTCTGTCGCGTCTGTTGTCGTCTGTCGCGTCTGTTGTCGTCTATCGCGCCTACCGAAATGGTACCTTTAGCATCGCTATGTAAAGCGGTAAACGACCTTCAATAAAAAAAGCATGTATTTTATCTTGATGGGAAATACCTTAATTATTTTGATTTTTGTTTTTTTATTCTTATTTATATATTTATAAATCTTTCATCAGAATCTGTATATTATAATAATACAATATTTTAAATTAATTGGTATCTATCTAATAGATAATTATACGAAATTATTAATTGCTAATTTTCATTTTGTTTTGTTACAGGTAAGCCATCAATAAGAACGGGATGCTTCAGTCAAGATGGTTCGTAAATCTAACAACAAAATAAAACATCCACCAGTATGTATGTATGTATGTATATATCTGTGTTCTAAATATTTTAAAACAAAAACCAACATAACCTCAACGAAATGCTTCAATCTAGTTTACTCAAGGCTCATTTCCCTTTAATTTAATTACAAACTATATTTACTTGACAAAAAAATATAGCCGTTTACTGTTGGATTCAACTAACTATTAATAGAGGTACCGACACTTAGTAAAACAATTATAGGACTCAGCCAAGCTTGAATAATTTAGCACGCATTTTCCTACCAATAATTAAAAGATAATAAACTCGCCACAACTGGATTTACACCTGATGTCAGGGGCGTATTTTGAGACGGGCAAATTGAACAGTTTGTGATATTGTATATTTTTCAAATTTATTTGTTTTAAGATATAACAGGAAAGTACGTTTTATTAATACTTCTAACATATCAATTTAATATTTGTGTGTAAAAATTGAATTTTTTTTTATTAAAATTAGGCGTACCTCTTTCTGTTTACAAAGCCACCATCAAATCCGTCCTAAGAAGCATTAGAAATTAACAATTTAAGTAATATTATATGTTAAACTTACGTCTAAGACACCTTCCATATGGAATCGATAAAAAAATATATTAAGTTATTAAAACAACAAATAAAACAGTTTGGGCCGGTAAAACCCTCTAAAGGTGCGTCCTCACCGAATGAACACTGCCGATCGACATTGTTGATCAACAAGTCTACAAAACTGCATCTGTCCACACTAGAGTTGACAGAAATGTTTGTCGATCAGTCGAAATTAACATTAAGAACTTTTATATACATCCTCCGTACCAGTGCCAGATTTGTTGCTGTTCTTTATTTTTTTTACTTCTCTAGCAAATTGACTTTGAAGATTTCAAATTTTTTGTTCTACCGCTTGCTTCTCGACGTTAAATTCATTAGCAATTTTCATAAGGGGCATCGTACCTCAAGTTGCTGCTCTTATAGTTTTTGTTTTTAGAATCCCATAGATTTGTTCTCAGTTTGTATGCCTCAATAAAGGCTATGACTTTATCTTGTTCCCATTCCATTTCTTCGACGAAAACACAACTACAATGTCAACAAGGCAAGACGTTACTGAGTACTTAGTACTCAGTACTAACAGTTTGTCGAATGTCGAACGTCGAAAACACGTCCACACACTAAAGTCGATGTTTACCGACAGGCGATGGAAAACAAAACGAAATGTCGATCGATTTATTTTGTCGATCGACACCGTCGATTGCCATGTACACACAAAGTCGACAACGTCGATAGACAGAGTCGATCGACAGTATTGATTCGGTGAGGACGCACCTTAAGAGGTATAAAATTAATCTAAAGGTGCGTCCTCACCGAATCAACTCTGTCGATTTATGTTGTCGACTTTGTGTGTATGTGGAAATCGACGGTGTCGATCGCATGTCGATTTGTTTTCCATCGCCTGTCGATAAAAATGAAAGAGCAGTCGATCGACTTTAGTGTGTATTCAATACCGTCTTGCCTTGTTGACATTGTAGTTGTGTTTTCGTTAGAGAAATGGGATGGGAACAAGATAAAGACATAGCCTTTATTGAGGCATACAAATTGAGAACAAATCTATGGGATTCTAAAAACAAAAACTATAAGAGCAGAAACTTGAGGCACGATTTCTTGTAATAAATATTCAAAGTCACTTTCCGAAAAATTCTAAAACCACAATTACACCTGTATTCAAGGCTCAATATGTTGTCGTCATCTTTTTTTAAATCTTCTATCAAATTATTAGCGTTGTATAGGGTTCTACTTTGAAGACGGTCGAACCCAAAATTTTCTTTTGCGTGCAAGTTTTCTTTTTTTAGTCGCCATAATAATATATGCGACACAAACAACTATAATGTCATCTTCGTCAGACATCTTAATTTCGACTGATCGACAAACTCTGTCAACTCTGGTGTGGACAGATGTAGTTTTGTAGACTTGCTGATCAACAATGCGTTGATAGACAGAGTCGATCGGCAGAATTGATTCGGTGAGGACGCACCTTAATATTGTAAATAATTTAATATTTCAAACCTCGTCTACAACGATTCAACAGGTGACATTTGACAGTAGACATGGACAGAGATGGAGAGAGACTGTCACAGATGACAAGTTAATTGAACGTTCGTAAGTTGTTCTGAGGTCAATCGGATTATACTAAATACTAAGAAACCAAGAATATACAGGGTGTTTCAGAATGTAATGTACATACGTTAACTGTAGGTGTAGAACACTTGTGTGCTTCGAAATCATCCATTATTAATAGGTCTATCACATCTCATTACCTAGATACAGGGTGATTTATGAATTTCACCTGAATTTGTTTTTAGCCAAAACTTAACAACCACTCGGTATAAAAAATTAAAATTTGGCAGGTAGACTCATCTCCATATAAAAAAAATAATGCCGTAAAAATAAAAATGAGATTCCAGGTCCGGATTAACAAAATTTGAGCATTTCTGTCCGCTTCAAAAACAACACCCTGTATGAGCAAATTTAACATATCTGATTAAACATCTTAAAAGAGCGGAAAAAATCAATTTGGGTAGGTGTCTTTTAAAATTTGCGCATGTCGTTTTAGAGGCACTAATTTTTTGATAAAAAATGATATATTTAAAAATTTGTTAACTTCAGAATTTAAACACGATTTTTTGATTATAAAACATGGAAAATATTACTTTTTTAAGTAATTACTTTTCAAATATCTCAATTTTACACTGTTTCAGTCTTTGATTTAATATTAGAAATAAATTACAGGCCCGTATAGTTAGCTAAACCAATAATTTTTTAAATACCCTGTATAACGAAAAATAAGGAAATTAAAGATTAAAAATATTATTTCTACTTAACAAAAATGAGTTTAACAGCAAGATTCAATTTTAAACATAACTTAGTAATTATTACTCATACAGTTAACTTTTTATTGTATTTAAATATTTAAATTTATTTCCTAAATAAAGGGAATAACTCAAGAAAAACCTAACTATTAAAACAACCTTGATCAACCTAATATTTGATCAAATGACAACTATTTTATCAAATAAGCCATTCAATAAATTCTTTGGATTGCCAACCTTAGGATTATTTTTTTATTTTTTCACATGTATTATGTATTCTCTGTTTTATAAATAACTTTATCTAGAAAGCAAGAAAACAGTTGAAAGTTTTTGACAGCTAATACATAAGTTTAATAGACTATTCATTAAAGTTTCTTTGTTGCAAACATTGGTGTTAAATAACCAAATCTAGAAATGCCTTATCAATTTTCCAACGAAGAATATGCCGATATTTTGTTTGTATACGGATTTTGTAATGGTAATAGTCAAGCCGCTGTAAGGGAATATGAGAGAAGGTTTCCAGGACGCCGACTGCCTAACCATCAAACTTTTTCGAACATTTTTAATTTTCTTAGACAGCACGGTCGTTTTCCTACAGCAAAATTCAATGAACATAATAGAATGGCAAACATTGATGTAGAAGAGAATATTATCAATATGGTTGAAAATGATCCAAAAATTAGTACTCGCAGAATAAGTAATGCATTAGAACATTTTTTTAACTGGATTATTCGAAATAGAAGAATTCTTAATCGATGTTTATTTTCCGATGAATCACAATTCACTAGGGATGGTGTATACAACTTAAGGAATTCTCATTTTTGGGCACAAGAAAATCCACACGTTGTAAGACAGAGCCACTCGCAAAATAAATTTTCTGTGAATATTTGGTGTGGTTTGCTAAACAACCATCTGATTGGGCCGCATGTGCTTCCTAATCGACTAACAGGTGAAGCATACTTTTGATTTTATTCAAAATCATTTGCCAGTACTGCTGGAAAATGAAAATATTGGGGGCATGTATTTCCAGCATGATGGTGCTGCGCCACATTTTAGAAGAATCGTAAGAGAATTTCTAAATGAGAATTTTCCTAATACGTGGATAGGTCGAGGTGGACCTAATCACTGGCCGGCAAGATCACCAGATTTTAATCCCGTCGATTATTACCTTTGGGGACATTTAAAATCATCAGTTTATAGTGACGAAATTAATACACCTGATGAACTTCTTCAAAGAATAAACAATGCGTGCGTAGAAATACGAAATAAACCTGAAACAATTCGAGCGGCAATCCAAGAAATTGTGGAAAGGGCAACAATATGTATTCAACAGAATGGTTTTCATTTTAAACAATTATTAGGTTAGAATATGTTATTTTATTAATTAGGTTTTAATTGTTTCAAAAAGTTTATTTGTGAAATAAAATTAATAATTATTTTTTTTATAATTATTTTGTTTATACATAATTAAATTTTCCTGGTACCTTAAAGAAAATACCAAACTCAAAGTCTGTTAATGTTTGCCATTAATTCGAAATTTCCTTTTTAATCTTTACTTTCCTTATTTTTCATTGTACAGGGTATTTAAAAAATTATTGGTTTAGCTAACTATACGGGCCTGTAATTTATTTCTAATATTAAATCAAAGACTGAAACAGTGTAAAATTGAGATATTTGAAAAGTACTTACTTAAAAAAGTAATATTTTCATGTTTTATAATCAAAAAATCGTGTTTAAATTCTGAAGTTAACAAATTTTTAAAAATATAATTTTTTATCAAAAAATTAGTGCCTCTAAAACGACATGCGCAAATTATAAGTTATTCAGTGACAAATAAGTAAAATAAAATAGCGGATTAAATAACAGTTTAAAATTTTTTTTAAATTAAATTTCAATTTTAGTTCTAAAGAAAACATAGAATTAATGATTAAAACTGGTTTCCAATCAAAAAGTCACGAAATTGCATTCCAGCCACATACAATATTCAAAGGCAGAAATCTAATCATGGCTGAACATATAAGATTTAAGGGATGTTGAAGAACATCTTTAAATTGATTATTTAAAACCTTTCTACTTTCTGATGCCTACTATTTCCATAATTAGGTACTGTAAGTAAAGATGCATTTTTCTACTTATTGTACACATATCCATTTATTTTTTTGATTTGATTTCAATTTTGCTACTGAAAATTTATATAATTTACAATGTTTTTTTTTTGCTAATATTTTTACAATGTACAAAACAGCAACTCTGGTTGCTCATTGTATTATTTTTACCTAATTAAAAAAAAATATTAACTGTATACGTGAATTTGTTACGTCAGAATTAGAAAATATCGCCCTAAACTTCTCGAATTATCCGCAGCTTGCACTGAGCAAATAAGTTATATGAGTGATGACGTAATTAGTGTTATTCTGACAAAGACAATGACAGGTGACGGTAGACTTATAAAACTAGAATTTTTAGGTATTCGCATTATTTCTAATATTGTATTAATTTAAATATTAAAAAAATGAAAATAATTTTCTTAAATACTGTTCAACTATTTTTGATGGCCTGAAAATAAACGTATATATGTCAAATTAAATGATAGAATGATTTTGTTTTTGTTAGAACTTTTGAGTAGAACAGAAATTACCTCACCCTAATTTGGCCTGATGGCTAAACATTCAGTGTATGAAAACAAACATATAGAATTCAAATCCATATACTTATAGGTACCTAATATTCCAAATATAACGAGATCTAATCAGATAACCAAACAATTTAATTCTGATGCCTTGGTAGGATTCCCCACTCGACCATTCACTGTTAGGTTCTAATTAACAGTGCTGTTCCTAAAGTGGCGCTGGGAAACAGTAACAAAGCCTACACCGAACATAAGGCGAAATAACCTTAGCAGTTGAAGCCGATGACACAAAAAAAAAGTTAGATTTTAGTTTATGCTTTATAATTAGGGTTAAGCGTTCGGCGGTCTTCATGTTTCATCACTAATACCAACACAAAAAACTGAATTCTGGCTACATTTTTTTTTTAAATGAAAAGATGTTTTTACATATAAATTTGGAAATTGGAATGGAGTCCCTAAGTGACATTTGATGTAAGTAATCAAAATTCTGCTCCAAAATATTAAGTGTAGGAAATAGCTATACAATGAGATGGTTAGGCATACTTCAAAACTTTCTTAATTTTCAAGTAATTTATCAATCAAAACTTCTCCAATTAGGTCATAAAACGTCATTTCACTTTCTGTCAAAAATTAAACGAGAATTTTAACTTTTAAGAAAGGTTATTTTTAGCGCCTCACTTCGTTCGTTTTAACTAATATTATGGCTTTTATAGATTGTGCTTATGATTCTTTATTGGTGCAATCAACATGTTATGAAATATTTATATTATATCAATACAGTTATGAGTGTGCATCCGATCTAATTTTCGAAATTCGTGTGAAAATAATATTTTATAGTAGAAACCGATTTTGTGCTTTCTTTATTTCATTTAAAAAAAATTAATAACCTTCTTAATTACTGAAATAAATCTTTCAGGTGACCATAATTGCCGAAATCGAAACTTCTACCCTGTTAGTAAATAAAAAAAATTATTCTTATGTTGTAACTGACTAAAATATATGCACGTTACTTCCAACAATTATTATCAAATACCAATTTCTTAAATATAAACAACATCAATTCAACCGAATTATAATTGTAGTTCATAACCGACAATCTGTAATTGGGTCCGATCAGCAAAAGATTCGAAAATTGCAGATAAATTAATTCAGTCGAATTCCGTATGGAGTCGCTGCCGGTGGACTGGTCGACTGGCGGCGGTAATTGCAGGGTAATTGATTGCTCTTAATTGCTCCTCTGTCAATAGATTACAAACACAACCCACGATCAAGTTTGCTTATGTGCTTTTGTGTACTGGTATAGTGAACTAGTATGCGGTGGAGCAACATGTTATAATTTAGTGATGGCTAATAATGTTTTGTGGGAGCGAGCATCACCGTTTTTTGTTATGCCGACAGAATAATGAATATACGTTTCGTGAAATATTCTAAGACTTTACGACAGAGAAGGAGTTAAAATAAGTGGTTTTATATAAAATTTGATTCAGTAATTAATAGAGTTAATAAAATATTTATTGAATTAAATGTATGCATGGTCTGCTTTAAGTGGGCACATGTTTCTTAACCTCGTTCTCCAAAAAGTGATAAAAATAAGATAATTCAATGAAAAATTTAAATTAAAACTGCATTCCTGTGATAAATGATCATACCATAAGTTCATAATTAGGAAAATTGTATGTATATATACGTTTATTTTCATAAAATTACCTTTGGAAACTAAAATTTACAGAAATCCAAATAGTTTTTGTCTTAAAATTGTTCTGATAATAATTTAATAAACCTGATAATATAAAGCTGACCAGACACTATTACCTTTTAAATTTAATATTCTAAATAAGATGTCAGAATCAATGATTAAAAGAGTTGTTAAAGAATCATTAAAAAAGGTTCTAGAAGAAGTAAAAAAGAAGATAAGAAAGCTTGCAATTGATTCAAGTCAGGCTCGATTAATGCTAGAGGAACATAACGTGAAAATAAGAATATTGGAACAAGAAAATTCTACACTAAAATAAAAAGTCAAATATCTGAAAAAGTCTGGGAGAAAAAATAATTTAGTTTTATTTGGGCTCAATAAGCTACAGGAAACTTTAACAATAGAATTAGTTATTAACGAGATAAAAAAATTTGTTGGAGTCGAAGTAAGTGGAGAAGATATAAGCAACTTCTATACACTTGGAAAATTACCAACAGCTTCTTTAATGACAAATCGTGACAAATCTAAAAAAAAAAATGAAATACTTCAAAAACGAATAAATCTCAAAGGGTCTGGTTTCTCTATTGACGAAGATTTAACGAAGGAAGATAGGGAAACATATAAACAACTAAAATACTATTTAATAGATTATAGAAAATCTGGAAAATACAAAGTGTTATATTTGAGGTAGCTATCTTGCAATAGACGACAATAAATACTCTTTAGAAGAGTTAAAATCTTTTGAAGAGGAAGAAAAAGGATCTAGTAGTGTACCAAATACTTCAAATCCCTTAACGCCGCTTGAAGAAGAAAGAGAAGAAAGCTTTCATAATCATACTTCAAAAAACTTGAAACCGAGAACAAGACTCAATTCAAACAAAAATAAACAAGTACTTTTAATTTTAATTTTGTTGTATAATAATTTTTGTATTTTTTACTTAAAATTTTCTTTTTACCCTTTGTGCTTAATAAAATTTGTCTTTTATTGGCTACATCTCATATAGGAATATAGTTTGTTGCATATAGGTAGTATTTTTTAACTTAATGGATCCGCATATTAATCATTTAATCGTTGAAAATGTTAAAGACTATACCACTCATTGAAATATGAACCAATGAAAACGCTCGATTTTCCATAGTTATCATGTATTACAACGGTTATTTACTTATTATGACGCAGATCGAATATTCGAACCCTTGTATAATCGAATATACAAGAGTTCGAATATTCACTTATGTCAAAACTCGAGGGATAGGTAACTGTGATCTCCATTTCAAAATTTGACAGTTGTCAATTTTGATCATGGCTCGGTTTAGCAATATTTCTACGGAATTAATTGATAAAATTATTGACAATAGTAAACCAACCAACACGGTAAAAACCGAATCATTCGTTTCGCGACAATTTGAAAAGTTTTGTGATGACCGCAGTTATCAGTTAACTGAAAATACTTCTAATGAAGAACTTTGCAACATTCTTAAAGATTGGGCAATCAACATGAGAAAAGCCGACGGCACCGACTACAAGGAAGGTGTAGTGAAAACTATTTGGAATCTTACTGCCAAAAGAGTGCAGCAGAAATACTTCAAAGAGTTTAATCGCACCATCGATCCATTTAAATATATTGTTTTTCGCACTGCGGTACTCGCGAAAAACGCCAAACGCAAACAACTTCAAGCTATTCCGTCAAAAAGAAAGAGTAGCTCTATTGCATTAAATATTGAAGATATTGAGAAAATTCTAAATGCATTAGATGAAAATACACCCTCCGGACTCCAGCGTAAATTTTATCATATTGCAGCCATAGAACTAGCCTGGCGTGGTGGTGAGGCTGTGTCAGCTCTTTTAGACTATTTTGTGGAAGAAACAGACAACTACGGCAAGAAAACAGGACGTATTGAATATAATACTGTTTTTTTCCAAAACTGCCCAAGGAGGAAATCAACGAACTACTGATAGTAAATGGTTAACTCCAAATACACAAAACCCCACTCATTGTCCTGTTAGATTGTACAATAAAATGATGAGCAAACGGACCAAAAATATAAAAACCAGACGTCTATTTCTTACTGTAAATAAAGACTGGGACAAATATCCGACTAGTTGCTGGTATAAAAATTGTCCACTTGGAGTAAACGAAATTAATAAATGGACAAAACTGTCTGCAGAAGCTATAGGAATCGATACAAAAAAGGTAAAAATAACCAATCATTCTAACAGATCGACCGCAATAAGTGGATTATCAAAAGCAGGCACTAGTGTCCAAGAAATTATTAAAATTACGGGTCATACTTCAGAGCATTCAATACAACCATACCTGCAGTTAAATGAGGACCATCATAAGAACATTATATCAAATTTAAGAAATGAGACAACTACAACATCCTCCACTCTTTGCTCTACAAGTGCCGTGGCTCCAATGTCAAATAATGTTTTTAATAATTGTACGTTCAATATAAGTAATAAATAAATTTAAATAAAACAAATTACCTATGTACTTTTTATTTTCATTTCATGAACTTTTTTGTAGGTAAATAGAACTTGAAATAACTTGAAATTTAGTAGATTGCTGTCTACCTACTATATATATATAAATAGAAATGTTATTTAAATTATCCAGGTGGTCTAGCGATAGAGTTCTCGCTCTGCAATCGCAAGGTCCAGGGTTCGATTCCCCTAGGAAACTTTTTTTTTTCTTTTTTTCTTTATTTTTCTTTTTTTTTTTTTCATTATTTTTATTTTTTTTTAATAATTTCGTGCTATAGTCTATCTGTATACAACTCGACAACTGAAAATTTCCGAAACTCGACGTATTGCCTAACAAAACACCACTCGACCTACGGTCTCGTGGTGTTTCAGGCAATACGTCTCGTATAATCGAAAATTTTCAGTCGTCTAGTTGTATAATGTATGATTATACCTTAGAAGACTATAGAGAATTACATGACGTTTTAAATGTAAATAGGAATACTAATAATTTCAAAATAATTTACAATAATATTCGTAGCCTTTATAGGAATTTAGATGAATACAAGGTTTTTTTTTAATAATTTAGATATAGATGTTGATTGTGTAGTATTTACTGAAACAAGAATAATAGATGATTTGGATCTTTTTAATATTCCAGGATATTCTATTATATACAATCGTGGTAATTTAAATCAATGTGATGGAGTTGTTGTTTTTATAAAAGCCACATTAAAACATACATATAAAATACTACCTACCTCTAGGGGACAATAATGTCATTCAGTTACTCGTACAATTAAACAAACATAAAGACATATGATAGATCCTCAGCATCTACCATTAATATACTTTTATGGCATCGTTAGAACATTCTATACAGGTGAATAATAGTAATAATAAATCATATTTTATTTACTTATTTTTAAATCATTTTTAAATTTGTATGTTATTAACATGTATTTATATGTTTGAGAATAAATTATATTATTATTATATTTGTAAAAAATTCGTCGCAACCTTCCTGAGGCTCCGACACACCCAGTACATTACGCGAAAAGCCTGGTCGCTGAGAAGGTCACTTCAGTGATCAGTGATCTTCGGCCAAATTCAATTGCCTCAAAAGACGAAGGGACCCAAGGACTACCGCTTTCTGCATCTTCACCACTAGTTGTTTTGATGTCTCGGCAAGCCGGTATTTTTTCTAGCTCCTTGAGCAAAGTGTCCTTGATTCCCCCTAAAACACCCACAATTAGGACTACCGTTCTTAAACTATATTCTGGATACATTCTTTGCAACTCGTCAATCAGCGGAATGTATTTGGCACGCTTTTCCCTCTCCTTAATAAGAATGTTGGTTTCAGCTGGTGCAGAAAACTCAATGACAAACATTGAATGACTCTGCTTCTCCAACAGCACCAAATCGGGCTTGTTAGCTTGGTTGTTGTGGGAAAAGCGTTATTCCAATAAATACGGCAACTGTTATTTTCTACTATCGCTTCAATTTCGTTTGGGGCGTATGGCAGAACTGGTGTCTCATCTATACCGTAGTGATCTCGGCAGTTGTCTAATTGCAATTATTGATATCTAAAATGCTGCCATCGATTTACTAAAAGCAACAGTTCTTTTCAAAACCATGAAATAATTCAAATAGATTTCACAGAATAAATATCGCATGCCCTAATGTCCTAATCGCGGCCCGTAATAGAAAATAATTCAACTAAATAAAATCAGGTATGAGCATTATTAGCATAATGAAAACAGATTTCTTTTTGATGGAGGCCAATGTGAGGGTAACTTTTTTTTGATGCTTTGTTGTATAAACCAAATATCAATATCTATCAATAATTGTCTTTTAGTGGTCAGTCTATAAGGTAGCTATTCATAATCTACTGTATAATAGTCAATAAATAAAAAATTGAAATTTCTACACACTGATGTACTCATTATACTTACATTTTAATGCTAGGATGACAAATCGTTGAAAATGTAATTTGTTGGAGAATTCGGTAATTGCGTTAGGTACTATTGGTAAAAATAACATACCTTTTGTAAAGTGTGACATTTTATTGAAAGCTAATTTTAATACTAATTCAATACCTTAATAATTAACCTAAATATCTCCATATTTCACTTGCAACAGTTTGAAAATTAACGTTACATGGTGCATTAAATTATAAGTAGCTTTCAAATGAAGTGTCATACTTTACAACACGTAACAGTTTTTTATCAATTTAGAGGGCGCTAAAATTAAAAGTATTCTCCATTAAATTGTTGATTGGCTTAGCCTTTACTTGATGAAAATCCATAATATTAAAATAAGAAAAACCAAACATGGTAGATTTTCAAAGTGACCAGAAAATTATATTTTCATATTCATCTGCATATGTTGCTTTCTAAGAAACATAATAGGCTTTTTTGTGTGGACTCTCCAAATTTTAAAATAAATAAGGGAGTTCAAATATTAGAACTTTATTTTTGATGAACAAGAACTAAATGATATTATGAAGCCGGCAAATATTTTTTGGACCAGTGTTATATATTTATAATGAATTTAAATAAAAATAAGTTTTGTACTTTTCTTTATATTTATTTGTCAATTGCCTGTTATATTACCGTTAATCGAGTCTTTTAAAAAGGTTTATTTATGGTAAGACACTGACAGATATAGTCCTTTTGTGGAGTTTGTATAGATTTCGCAAAACTATCAGAATTAGAAAAAAAAAACAAAAATAATTTGCATATTTTAAAGGAATTATATTTTAAATACATCTAGATATTTGCTTTTGTTAAATTCATATTAGTAATAGAATCGTATCTGAACATAACATATACTACATAAGTTTAATAATTTAAGTTTTTGTACCTATTTTAGGTAATTTATTTATGCTTTCCTGTTTAAAAAGAAAACAATAATCGTTAAAGCAATTAATAACATTTATATATGGAATGACAATACAATTCAAATTTTGAACCCTTTTTTGGCAGAGTCACTTAAAGAGCCTTCAATAGGAATTTTAGGTGGTATATTTATGAGGCACATCTTGTTTTATTGGCAAATTTTTACCCATAATTTTGAAATGGATCCAGTTTTCTGCATCTTTTTACACCTAATAAATAATGCAAACTAATTAGGACCAAGTACTTGAAAATATAACCAGATATTTTTAATGTAAGGCAAAATTAGACAAATGTTTATTTTATTACACTTTTTAAAAGTAATTTCAATGTTTCCCGCAATCAATTTGAGGTTTGAAATTTTGAAATTTTTGTATCATTAGAAAAGAAAATATCATAATTTCAATTCGATTTTAGAAAGAGATAACTATCATAAATGTCACTATTAGAAAAAGATAACGATCAAACTATATATGTGTTATGGTATTATCACATATTCTTTAGTGATCAATAGAAATAGGCACTTCATTATGATGCAGTAAATGGCGCAAAAATAGAGTATTTAGTATTTCAAATAATTGATTTAAAAGTAAATTTTTGAAGTATACCTACTTAACTTTATTATTTATTATCTAGTGAAAGTATTTATCAAAAAAAAAGTTTTTTTACTTAAACAGTTATTACCATTAGATTCGTAGAATTCGCCCATTGTTTCGAAGTTCAACATTTTAAGAAGTTATCTGTAACTTTTAATATTTATTTTTTGAAATAAAAGTGTGTGAAAATATACCATGTTTGGTTTTTATCATTTTAATTCTCCATTAAATTACCTTTTTAATGATGTGCCATCCTTGGTACTTTCCCTGTTTAAATTGTAGGGGTTGATCACCCCTATTGCTCGAGGATTAAAGTGTCAAATCTGAAAAAATTATAGAACCCCAAAATAAATTCGAAATGAACGAGCGTTTTTTGTTTTTTGAATCAATACGAAAAAACTTAAGTGGAAAGAGTTCACTGACCTACCCATGCCTACGTTAAAATTATTAAAATTATTCTAAAAATATGTTTGGATACTTAAAGAAAGTAGTAATTTTCTAAATTATTTTTCCATTTTCTCCGTAGACAAATTTAAACAAATTTCTCATTGTATACATATTATGATGTTTAAATTGTGTAATTCATCCAATATTTTCCACAAATAAATTCAAATTAATATACTTTAATATAAAGACATTTTTCCATACTAAATTAATTTCAAGCACGCCTTCAAATCTCGCAGAAATTCAAATTACTTTATATAAAAACACTTTAAATCCACTAAATCGGGCCAGACGTAAATCTTAAGTATTTAACTTAAAAGTCTGCTTTCTGCCTAGTCCCCATTCTAAATCTCAGGACTTTAAGCCGCATCTGCCATAATGGATTAGGGTTGAGCCTCGCGCCTAGCCTAAAGTGCGAGACGAATCCATAGCCCGGTGGATCTGACAGCAAATGGTCGCCGCCTTGCCCCTCTCTCCCCTTATAACACCATAAGCCTGACCCTAATCTAGCTGGCTGACAGTTCAACAGCTGCTTTCAGATAAAGCTTACCATGGACGAATGGAAGACGTTCGCGTCCGGTGTGTAGTCGTGGTTATTTATTGCTCCTTGTGGATGAACTTCTAATATTAATTAGCTATAAATCAGTGTCTATTTATCGTATAGATTTTTGGTATGCCGAGGAATTTCATAAACTAACAGGCAGCGGAATAAGGGTCTGCTTTGTAGGAGTTTTTAAAGCCAACCATACTTGGATTTTTTAAAAGTGAAGTGTGAAGTTTTTGTAATGAAAAGTGACTGTTTTGTGATATAAAAAATGAATTTGTTTTTTGTGAAGTATAAATTTACAACTAGGTATGTTTTTAGTTTATAATTTTATTGTTATAAATATCCTTTACGTCAAATGAATTAGAAATATTCAAGTAGATATTCTATGAGTGCGCATATTATAATTAACCAAAAAAGAATGAAAGAAATGTTTTATACATTTTTGTTTATTTATCTAGAAAATTTGAGCAAATGCTTATGCAGACAAGAAAGCAGCAAAAATTATTTATGCTTATTTAAATTCAGATTAATGAAATATTTAGGAATGTCCATATAAATTAGTTTGTAACAAAATAGTTGTTTGTTTATACAATTTTAGATCCATTTAATTTTTATTATTATCATTTTTTGTTTTAACCTTACGCTTTTAGTAAATAAAAATATTATTTAATTTAAAATTATTTAATAGACTTTTAGAATATAAAACAAAATGCAAAATTAATATTTTTTATTTGTTTCTTGTGTCAGATATTAAAGTTTTATTTTTCTAAAAAAAAGTGGTTTAAATATACCTAAGCATAAAGAAAGGGTAATTTAAAAAAAACATTTTTTAGAACTTGATAAATTAACATACAAAATGTGTATTTATTGATATAAACCAATGGGAATTAAACTGTTGGTACTTTTATATAAGTAAATGTTGTTTATTTGTTTAAAAAGTATTTGTAGCAATATTCATAAAGTTCTGTTAATTTTAGTTTAAAAATCTTTATTCACAGTTTAAAAATGTGTACAAATAATCTTAAAAAATTGCATTAACAACGGTTAATATCTAACGTGCGAACTCTTCATCGAGGTCGGATATCCTCCCCTGCCTGGCTCGTTGGATAGCTGATCGCTGTCCTAGCCTGTTACATCATCTTAAAATTTTGAAAATTAATGACATGGGTGCCATCTCCTTGTCTAAAAGACAATATATGGCATATTTGGTGGAATTGCGCATCGGTAATTGTTCTTACCTGGGAAAAGCTTAGAAAAACCAGGGTTGTTCTTGTGTAAAGTTCTGTTTATTTGTTAACCGAATATTATCATTATTATTGATATTGCTAAAAAGATAATAATTTATAAAAAGTAACATTTAAAAACAGTTATAAATTTGTGTAAGTAACCGATTAAAATTTTTGATTCTATAAAACTGGAAGAAGATATTATTACTACACAATAATAAGAAATTTTAATTTATTACGTGATATTTTAATTCTTCTGAGATTTATCTCTTTCACATCAATTTAAAATGAATTCCTATTTCAATTATTATAATTGCAGATAATTATTAAATATAAGATAAATCTATGCTCGTTTTTTGGTTGTTTTTTTATATAATTCTTCGATAAATATATTATTATTATTATTTGTAAAAATAAAATTTAAATATTTATTTCGATGAAATATATAATTATAAAAATAAGTTTTAAAAAAATTTAAATTGTTTTTGAATTTAACCTATAACTATTTAAAACTAAGTTTAATAATAGACTTGTACTACATTATTTGTTTTTTGGCAAAAATTTGAAAACAGTAGTAGTTTAATTTTGTAAAAGTGTTAAATTATATTTATGTTACGTACTTCTAAAAACATAAAAATTTGTTTTTATAAAACTTGATAAAAACCGTAAGAAACCTTACCTAAAAAAGTATTAATTAAAGTAAAATATTCTTGAATCCTGGCATTCTTAAATTAACTTTGCCGTGTTCAGTTTTTGAATCAAAAGCACCAACGTTGATAATTTGCTTATTTTTTGCTCAATATGAGCATTAATTTCTTTCTGTTTACCTAAACATAGATGTTATCAAATTATTACCTACGGTAAAAGTATTTCATATTAAAACTATTTCATGACATTACTTTAATTTTGGCATTTTTTCCAGTTTTTTAACATTGTTTAAATTTTAATAGGTCGACCAGGCTACCGTTATAATACAATAATTCTGCACTTCATTTTAACAGTAAATATTTTGCCCTTGACGCAACCTTTTTCTAACGTACATGGACCGCTTTAGTCTCGGCTACACAAGATATGTAAAACTATGGTTATTCTTGGGGCTGTCAGGCCGCTGCCCTTTTCGGCATGGCCTCCTATATTTATAATGGCTTCTCTTGATTTGTGAGTTTATTAGATCCAACTAATTTAAATTTAGTAAACACAATATATACATGTACCCATTCTATATGAAAACGATATAGCTTTTTAAAAGTTATTTTCTAATGTTATTAATTTTATTCGGTATTAGTGAATAAAGTAGAGCTTTTCCGATGTGATTAATAATTGTTAATTATCCATATATGGTAATTAATAAAAGCGCTTATAGCTTTGTAGTTAACGTTTGTCGTTCTATTATTTTCTAGCATTTGTTAAATATAACGATTTAATACAGCATACTTTTTTAAAAAAACTGATGGGTCCAACACATGACAATACTGAAAAATTAAAAAATTATACATTTCCTCAAATTATTTTTTTCATTTTTTTTATTTTAGAGAAATCATATATAGAATAAAAGTTATAGAGAATATCGCAAACAACTTTTATTTGAACAATTTTCTTAAAAATTAGAATTATGCACTTTTTGTCAAATTTTTCGAATACGGACCATTTTATGCATCCGACAAAAATTATAGAGAATATTATTACAAGCAACTGTTGTTTTAAGAATTTTCTTCTACAAGCAGAAATAACAGATATTGGGGTCTATTCTGTAACAATTCCTTTATATTTAAAGGCCTTTAAAAGTATTTTCTTCTTTACTTCTGTCATTATTTAAACGGATCTTTAAAATACATTAGAGGACCATCTTAAAAAAATCTGTTTAAATAATGACAGAAGTAAATTAACGAATACAAACATATTTTTAAAGGTCGCCAATATTTTTAAAGGCCGTTAAATATAAAGGAATTATTACAGAATAGATCCCATATTCAATAAAGTAGAAAAAATTACCTTCTATAAAGGTACCGCCAGATGTTTGGACTATGACCAAAATCTAATCAGTTCACCACAAGATGGATTAAAGCCTAAATTTACAATTTGTTTTTTTTTCTTATTCCATTTTTGAGTTATCTTAAAAACTCGAAATTTATAGATACTTTTTCTCAAATATCTCGAATATGGTATATTTTAGAGAAATTATGTATAAAACAAGAATTATAGAGAATGTTATCATAAATAAACCATTTAAACAATTCTAAAAAAATTTAATTTATTTACTTTTGTTCAATTTTCACGAATACGGATCATTTCAGGAACATTTTGTAGGCAACAAAAATTATAAATAATATTACAAGCAACTATTATTCAAAAAATGTTCTCCTCCAATCGTAAATAACAGATATATTCCTTAAAACAGAAAAACGATCCCCTATAAAGTACCTCAGATGTCCATACTACACCTAAAATGAGCTCATCGCAGGCCTAGCCTAAATAAAATTTACCTTTAAAAATTGTTCTTTTTCTCTATCCGCAAATATTCACTCGTTACAAAAATAAGGCATTTCGTAAGTGTTTACATAAATATCAAATGTTTCCATTTTGCATTCGTTACAAACAGCACATAAGACTACAACTTACCCTACATATTGTTCTTGCACTTACTTTTTAGGGTTCTGTACCCAAAGGGTAACCAACTGGACCCTATTACAAAGCCTCGACTGTCCGTCCGTCTGTCTGTCAGCTGGCTGTATCTCATGATCCATCAAGAAGATGGATTTTATATAGAGAAATAAAATTTAAACTTGTATTCATAAAAATGCTAACATTTCTTAGACTTTAACTAATATTATTAAGTAATTATGACCAGCAGTAAAGAATTACAGAAACATAAATTTCCTGCTTTTAGCTTTACTGACCTCCTGTACCATAATCCAGATTAGACGCTATATCTGTTTCTATAGATAAACTTGTTGTACTTGTTGTACTACTTGATTTTTTATTAGTTTTAATTTTGAGAAGCTCCTTTCAGCAGAAGTTGAACTTATTGGTACTGTTAACAAAATTTGAATGACAATGTAAATAAACATTTGGATAAATTTCTTACAATTTATTTTCTATTATGTATTGGAGGAGCTGTTTTACATCTTAAATTAAATTAGGTAAATTTGTGATCATTATTTGTAAATCTTCATAAAATTCGTAAGGTTTGAAAGCACTGCTCTCACCCACTCGAAAACAGTCCACTTTAAATAATTTTGAAGGTGATGCTTTTAAAAACAAATACAAAAATAAGTCAAAAATCATATAAAGAGGGACGTCTTAGGAAAGAAATAGAAAAGATAAAAGGGAAAAGGAAAGAAAGAGAAAGAGCGCAAAAACGCAAAAGACGCACGTTTCAAATGATTCACTTTTCACCTGGAATCGAATATTAGAGAGAATAAAAAAAAGTAAACCAAATCGGAACGTTCTGTTAAATATAATAATTCGATTTTTAGTTTTTAATATAATTATATTGTTTTATAAATATAGTAGTTTATTTTTAATATTCTTGCATAGAACGATTGCCAAAGAGAAGTTTTAAATTGACACACTATATGTGCGTAATAGTTTAAATATTTATTTCACTTTAACGAGCAAAATTTTCAAAGGTTCTAACCATAAAACCATTTTTTGTTCAATCAGTGGATCTCATTCTCACATCATAATCTGTTCGTACAAACAAAACAAAATAAGCGAATATATGGCCATTTACAGGATTCTACCAATTTAGGATTCCTACTCAGTGAAAATAAATTGTAGTTTGTGCAACAACAATAGATATGGACAATCCACTCGAGTTGTACAGTATATTTTTTCTATGACCCACTAACAAAAATCTACAAATTAAAAAAAAAATTTTAGATTGTTAAGACAAAATAATTAATTTTAAAATAATTTATGAATTTTATTAATTTATTAAATAAAATAAACTTAAAAAAAAAATTTTCCCAGCCCAAATTCGAACCCGAGCTATTCGCGTGGAAGGCAGATGCTCTGCCCACAGCTCCACGGCCACTTTTGTGATTTTAGTTTTAATACTCGTAATTAAATTAATTTAATAAAGTTTGATAAAAATTTTCAAAATGTTAACCAAATAAAAATAAAAATGATATTATTTATCGTTTCTACACAAAAATAACTTTTGTTTCAATGTATATTTAATCTCAATAACCAAAAAATATAATGACAATTAGTTTGACAGAATTATCACTTATTTAAAATTTCAAAAATAATAGTGGTTGGGTGTCCAAAATATGAACTGCGATTGGTGGATTTCATTTTTTGCAGTGTTCTCACTACCTAGAATGGATATGAAATATATTCGTTCAGTTGAACGCAATAGCATACTTTTTTGTTTTGTAATCTAAGCGTATATAAGCTTATATCCATGTGGGTGTAGAAAAACGATATTACATTTGTTATTTCACTACGTCGCCATTTCGAGAGAGATATTGGAACAAAAACAGATTTTAATAATGTTTGGAATTTGGCATTCTTTCTTATTTAAAACAATTCATTATTCGTTGTTTTTTATATTAAAGTTAAAATACAGAGTGTTTGAAAGTTAACATTCTTTTATATGATTTATGCTTACATATAGGTAGGTCAGATGTGAGAAGGAAACAAAATAAATATTTTTCATAATTTAAAGAAACCTTTGAGGCGCGAGGCCCTTCAGGCCGCGAGGCTGTAGGCGATGGCCCACGTCGCCTACGCCTTGCGCCGCTTCTGCGGGGCGCCTAATGCAAGGGGCGCACGATCGACCAAAATTAAGAATTAATATTATCTATAAAAAAATTAATCGACTGTTACGTGACAAAAAAGACTTGAGGAGCTAAACTAAACTTTGCGCCCAACACCATTGAGCCAACAAAAAAAATGTCGGTCAAGGAACTGAAAACAAAACACAAATAAAAAAAGTCGTCAATTGCCACGTTGGGTCAGAAGAGATATGGCCACCCTAAATTATAGGGGCGCCAATCAGAGTGCTTGACCGATTTAAATATATTCCTTCCGCCGGCACTGGATGCGGAACCAGTGGCGGCGATAAGGCCCCCGCAAGCGGCGGGGGGGGGGGGGGGCTACATAAGGCCGTATTTAGAGGGTGGGTTTTAAGGGTCATATTTTTTGCGTTATTTATATTTTTTAATTTTATGACGATAATAAGAATTAGCAGTGGCGGATCTAAAGGGGTGAGGGCAGAGGGACGCGGGCTCCTATCAAACTTCATATTTCGTATGTTTTCTCTTTACGGTTGGTTCACATTTTTATCGCCTTCTTCTTATATATGTATTGTATGAGCCCCTCCCCCCAAATTTCTAGATACGCTACTGACAATAAAATTAGTACTTATATTGTCACATAATTTTGTGGGGAAGCCCAAATGTTTACTGCTGCCACTGTGCGGAACCCTTCATGCGTCAGTTCAACTCGCACTTGCTGGTTTTATTTATTTATCATTGTCTGTTTTTTAAGATGGTCTCTTAGTTTATATTATCAACTTATTATTCAAGATAAATGTCACTATATCCTTACATTTTAAAATACTTTTGATTAATAGTTCTGACTGTGTAAAATACTGTAAGTCGTTTTTGCTCAGCTTTGGAAAAAACTTCAATGTAAGAAGACTCAAGTGCAATAGAGGACTTCTATACAAGGGAAGTGCAACCAACTTAACAAAATAAAATTGACACTAATAACATAAGAAATTGGGTCACATAAAGAGGCTATTTTTTAGTTTATTTTTTGGTTTTTCCTGTCTTCTTTTATGTCATTTGCCTACAATGTTGTACCCGTAAGGTAAAAAAGAATTTTTAGTTTAGTGTATTTTACATTTAATGATTAAAAAATGTTGTCAGTATCAGCTGTCAATTATGTTGATGGTAGAACACAGGCGTAACCATAGATACTTAAGTAAAAGAATACAAGTGGTAAGGGTGGAACATAAATTAAGCCAAGAAAGTTATTGAGTATGGTACTGTTTTAGGTCCGATACTTTTTAATTTATATATTAATGGACTATTTAGTTTAAATTCAGCAGGAGACATAATAGGATATGCGGATGACACTGCAATTTTCTATAAAGCAGATGCATTGCCAAATTTAAAGAAGAAAGTGGAAGATGATGTCAAAATAAAAGATTGGTTCGACTGTAAACTTTTAACTATGAATCTGGACAATACAAAATGTTTAACTTTTAGGAATCCGGGGAATGATTTACGCTATTCAATTAACAAAAGAAATCAAATATTTAGGAATACACCTCGATAGGCATCTAAGATGGGCTTATCACATACAGTATGTCACCAAAAAATGTCAAAAAATAATATACAAATTTAAACATATAAAAGAGTACCTCCCCACCAAAGATTTAAAAAAAACCTATATTTTGCACTAGTAGAAAGTCATCTCAGATACGGAATTACAGTATGAAGGATAGCCTTACGTGTATAAATAAATCAATAATTATGTCCAAAGCCCTCAAGATATACCTCTAATCATTTATACAATGAATCAGATATTATGGATATTCGACAACTATTTTATTATAATACTTCTATAAGATATCATTTTAGTGATGATAAAGCACCGTACCTTCATCACAAATATAATACTAGGTATCGAATACTTCATACCCACCCACTAGTAAAAAAGTCCATATCGCAAAAATCATACTTCTATATTGAAACTAAAATGTACAATACTATTCATGAAAATATAAAATTACTTCTTTTTTTTCAGTTCATAAACAATAAAATTGACCAAACAAATAATCTCATTCGGAATCTGTTTAATTTTTATACTAAATTGTCTTGCAAACGTCCCGATATAGTAGAAAATGTAAACAAATTTGCTGATAAAATAACCATAAATGTTTTACATCAAGATTTAGTAAATTTATTATGAAAACATTTTCTATTTTTTAGAATAAATTATCTAGATACCAAAACACCTCATTAATTTGTGTTAAAAATTTGTCAATGACAAATATTAGTATGCCCTTGGGCAAGGAATAAGCCTTCAGTTTTATTGTTCAAGTTGATTTATTTGTTTTCCCATATAAAGGAGTACCTACTATATAAACTTTTAGGTAGGTATATCTCGTATAACCATCAAACATAAGATATTAATGATAGTGACTGCGGAATACAAATGTCTTATTATTAAATGGTTTGTATCCACTATAATTCTAATAATAAGTATGGGTAAGGTATTGATCGTTTCAACACTTTCGAAAGATCAAAAATTTAGTTTTCTTGTTTTTACTTTCAGTGACTAAAATAATAATTAAACTAATTTCTGAATTTTAACAAATAAACTATTCAAAATGCATTTGTTATAACTTGAAGTTTGAACTGAAATCCTTAAATATTTAGTCGAATAAAAATGAATATTCTTAAATTCATTTTCTTGTATTTCTTTAGTTAACTAGACTCAACTTACAATCTTTCCGTAACACATGTAGGACATTCAATATTTCCCATGATGTTGAAATGACAGGAAGGAATTGTCTCGTAAGCATTGAAATTAATTACGGAAATGAGCACGCAAGCCAACGGTAATGAATAAAATTATGACCACTGTTAGATAAGGACAGTTGTAAAAGAAATGCATTTCTTTCTAATAAACTAAAAAATATATTTATGTAAAAATAGAAATGGTATCAGTGTAAAACTGCATGATTGATATTCACAAACAAGGTATGTATAAGTACAGGGGCGGCTTGTCACCAAAATTTTGGGGGTTCACAGTAGCAGAATATAGATCCCGGTACAGATATAGGTAAAAAACTGTCTGTGTTTTAGAGAGGTATATTATAAACTTTCTAACACACTGAGAGTTTTTTTCATACATCTGTACTGATACCTATATTCTGTCACTGTGAACCCCCGAGGAGCCGCCACTGTGGGTAAGTAGGTAAAATATAACAGTCTAAAAAAATTATTAGTAAAGAAAGCATTTCGTCAAAAACTAACAAAATATTAGTGTTCTTATTTTATTTTTATGATGCAGTATTATGCATTAAATAATTATAAATAATATTAAAATGGCTATTTATGTAGCCATAAATGCCTTATATTGAGGAACGAGCGAATGAGTTACTAAAAACGCCATTTCACAAAGTGATACATACAAGACTTTTTCTACTACCGCGCTGTTTTACGCACGCTTCAGAATGCGAAAAGTTTTACTTTTTTCACTAGTGCGTAAAATAAGGCTCTTTACGCACTTTTGCGTAAAGTAAAATATGACAAAAATGTTAGATACATAGTAACAAAATAATACGTTTTTCTAAGACAAGCAGTGGCGGCTCGTGGTAATTTAAAATAAAATATAATATAATAATTTTATCATTTGTAAGTTTGGATCAAAACTTTGTACAATAGTCAATATCGCTGTTTTTTTATTATTATTTTAGTTTGTATTAAGTATAGTTATTATTATCAACATCATACTGTTTTCAAGCACTACAACTATTAATAAATGAATATTTTAGTTAGTGTATTATTTGTTTTGTTTTTAATACGTTGAAAACCATTTATAAACATTATTAGTTAGTAAACTGACTTTTCTTTATAATTTGAGATTATTTTTAAATATATATCAGGTTATGTAGAAAGCTTGACATTGATTTTTGTGTAAAAAATTTTATATGAAACTTTACCTACCATTTTTTAGTTTTTATTGTAAGTTTAATCATTTTCACAATTTGTCACAGATGCCAAATAAAAAATATATTTTTTAAATACCTTTTATTGGCAAATAAAACATGTTTTAAATGTTTATTTTAAAAGATCAGTCCCATCACAATACATAATATTACACAGACACAAACTAGAATAAAGATATATAATGCCCGACATTCTAAATGATAATCTTCGCAGTTTAACAGAGCCCCTTGACCCCCATTTTTAACCAGATTGTTTTCACAATCAATAGGCCTCAACTCCTTATAGAGCTTGATTTTTACTAAAAATTTCATTTTCATTTTTGATTTTTTTTTTATTTCAACCTTCCTTAAATCCCCCATATTTAATCAGATTATTTTTTATAATTAAAGGAATTCTCCCTTTAGAGATGTTTGCTAAAAATTTTAAGTTTATATCATTTTTTGTTTTTCAGTTAGTTTTTTTTTATATTTTAACCCCCCTTAACTTCCCAATATATTCATATTTTTTTCAGTATCAATAGGCTTTATCTTTTTATAAAGCTTCATTTTTACTAAAAATTTCATGTTGATATCGCTTTTCGTTTTTAATTTGAGGATTTTTTTTTAATTTCAACCCATCTTAACCCCCTATTTTTAATCAGATTTGTTAAAAATCAATAGGCTTTGTTCCCTTATAGAGCTTGATTTTTGCTTAAAATTTTTAAGTTGATATCATTTCTCATTTTTGACTTATCGTGCAGACAAAAAACGTGACATCGGACAGACAGACAAAGTAAAACTATAATACTCTTCACAGAATACTGTATGAAGAGTAGAAAAAAATGTATGAAGTAAAATAAACAATTAAAAAAGGTCAACAATAATATTCAACTTCTTTTATTAAAGGATACTAAAAGTTTGAAATAGCAGCACATAATTGAACACAGAACACAGAAATCTGTGAACTAAACGAGTGAGATACATATCGTAAAATGTTATCAAACTTAATTCTCCATATGACCCTTTCTAAGTGTATTTCACAGCACATTCCAAAGTATTCTTGCTTTCGCTCTGTCCTACCCTCATGTTCACTAAAAAATAATGTGTTTTAATAAATAATAGAATAATAGTAATTTTGTTAAAATAGGTAAATCGGCTTCATCTGTATTTTCAAATTATTGTTTAATTGTAGATAGTATATTAATGTTTTGAAATGTACTTATAGGATTGATTAGCCAGAGCATGTAGATATGTGGGATGTGACTTGTTAAGTGCCTAATCAAAATGACAATTTATGTTTGATACTTATTTCAAGACTTTTTTCGAGACATTCTTAATGTAAACTAATTTACCAATAGCCTTATTTTTATTTAATACCTGTAGTGAGTCAAATTACCATAACATCTAATATTTTTAAAAATACTAAATTGTACAAACAACATAATAAAAAAATGTAATTAAAATAAAAGATTTCTGGTTTGTATGCAACAAACGATCTTTGTTAGAGGGTAACACGATTGATAATTACAGGCAAACATAACTATATATAGGTAAACTATTTAAATGTACATACCATTTCTTAGATAAAATTTCTCATCGAGTATATTAAATTAACTGGTTGATCCATTTTTCCGATTCAGACTTTTAAAGGGAAAAACCATTTGTCTCTTTATCTTTATCAAATTTTTATAGTTTATTTCCATAATGATGTCAAGTAGTTACCTCATCAGAATAATAAAATTTTTCCTTTTAGCGGGTTTTGTGGGAAAAAAAATTACAATTTTTTTGCTAACTTATTATTTCATAGTATTTACAATTGAGTACAAAATAGACCATTTTGAATTATGCTGCGGCCACACAGAGTGCGATGTTTGCGATGTTCGCTGTGTTCGCTACGTCCATTAAAAATATCTTTCATTATTATAAACGGACGTGGCGTGTAAGACGCTACGTTCGCTATAGCGAACATAGCGTAGCGCTCAGTGTGGCCTCAGCATTAGTCTTTGGATGGTGTTAGACACTGAAACAAAATATAAAACAAATTACAGTCGTAAAACTTTGTTATAGGTAAACAACATAACCTTAAAAAGTTTTTAATTACCTTGCCTTAAAGAAGTTTTTCGGGAACAATCGTTAAATTGACATACATCTTTCCAATTTATTAAAGTTGCAGTTCTCAGTTAAACACATTTTTTTAAATGATCACAAATAATAAAATAATCTTAATTTTATTAAAATCGTTTCATATCAAAATGACAGTTTATTTTATTTGGTACAGTGTTGCCAAAATATATTTTTGTTATGTACCAGATTTATCTAAAAAATGTACCGGATTCCTTAAATGTATTAGATTTTTCGAATACTATTTGCAGTGACATCTAGTTTATTGAAGGGGAAAAAGGGGTCTTTATTGATAACGAACCCAAACAAGAAACACAATATATATATTGTTAGAAAACGAAGGGGGTATAAATATTAATTACAATTAAAAATCCAAATATTAGTAAACACCACTATAATCGTATGAATATTAAATACAAAAATACATGTAATGACGTAGCGAGTAGCCAGTAAGTCTGCGCAGAGAGATCGACCACGTTGATTGTACTTTTCAGAATGCCCTGTGAAACACCAACATGATGCCGACGAAAAAGGTCGACAAAAATACATGTAATGACGTAGCGAGTAGCCAGTAAGTCTGCGCAGAGAGATCGACCACGTTGATTGTACTTTTCAGAATGCCCTGTGAAACACCAACATGATGCCGACGAAAAAGGTCGGGTTATTTACGCATCGTCAACACGTGCTTATCTCCCTGACCAGAGGCGACTCTAGGTAAAATTGCTAACAATATTTTACACGTGAGCACTGATGCACGCAGAATGTACTACATCTAGTACAATTGTAAATTGTACTAGACTGGCAACACTGGTTTGGCAACCTTGTTTGTGAGCGGCGCGCCAATTAATGTGTTCTTTGACAGTTTGAAGAATCTGTTGGCGTGTTTTCTTCTCTTTTTAGCTATATGCATTCACCATATCGTCTCACTCGTGTTAGGCTCACTCATCATAATGGGCCACAAACACAGTATACTCAGGTATACTGTGCCACAGAGATGCGATCAGCCAGAGGACAGTGATGTACCAAAAAATATAGATTAACAGGCATGAAAATAAAAATATTAAAATTAAATTTATATTTTTATGTTATTTATGTAATTTTAAAATAATGTGTTTTTATGAAATTTAACTGGGTGTTCACTGCACAAATGAACCAATGGAGAAACCGCCCCTGTTTACATACTTAATTTAGAAAGCAATATCATTTTTGTACTATAAGGCTTTCCGTAGCTTAATCTTTTCCTTACGATTTACATGTTTTTCTTTTAAAGTTTAATGATTTTGGGGCTTATTCGAGGGTTCATTATTATAAAATAGAAAAAAGAAAGCTATACACTCTAATATCTAGTGTGATAGATGCTAGTAGAGGTATTTACACTACAAGTGGCTGTTTGGTTTTTAGGATATCTATCTAAAATCGCATTTTTCTTCTGAAACAATTCATATAGTTAGTATCCACATACATTGACTCCTCCTCTTCATCTATCTATTACCCATTAATATAAAGCTGCCGCCAAATTGGTGCTCGAACATAAACAATAACACTGCCATTTTTGGCATAATATTAATATAATAATAACACTAATGCAAGTGATTCACAACATTCATTCTCAGGCGGATGAACACCTATCATTGATTAAGGTGTTGTACGCATCAATTGTAAAACTATTTATGGATAAATTGATGATAGAGATGCTTTCCACAGGTATAGGAAAACGCAGCTGACTCATACTTATTGTGTGAATACTAGTACAACAGATGAATTTTTAACGCGAAATTAAGTCTAGACCACATAACATTTTATACGAACATCACAATAAAAGTGTCTGGTATACCTACACGAGTTTTAACTCAGAAGCCTTTCAAATACTTTATGTTATTTTGGTTAAGGTATAGTTTTCAAGGTATTTGCTTCGAATGGCTCGTTTAATGCTCGGTTTTACTTGTTAATGAAGTTAAATTTTCTCTTTTTTAAGGAGTAGAATCGTTTTGTAAGTTGGTCTGCTTAGTCATTACCAACATCTGATGAAATGCAAACGGTAACAACTATAATTGTAATTTATTTTGAGAGAAGTGTTAGTTATACATATTTTTAATCTTCTGGACAATCGAACTTTTTATTAAGCGTTCTGATTAAACTAAGTCTGTAAATATATTGAGCTGTTCAATGGTTTCAAAATGTCGTATAATTTTGCCAAATTTATTTGAATTTATCAATTCATTGAATAATTCTTTAAGCCGTGAGTTAGGTATTTCGATTTGTTTCTGATACGATTGTATTGAAACTAGGTTCCTTAAGAACTTGTAGACTTGATATAGTTCAGTTAGATCACTTTAGATGTGTTTATAAAGGCTGACTGCAGGGCCGGACCTAGGGGGGAGCAAAGGGAGCAGTTGCCCTGGGCGCCACGCAAAAAAAAGAGCTCTCAAAACATACTATCCTTATTTTAGATTAAAAATTATACTTTACATTTCTAGGGAATTAAGTACCTACAATATATTCAATTTTTCTCTATTTTTATTATATTCATTAAATGTTAGGCGACAAACCTGTCAACACTGTTTGGAACGCCAGGCCGCTTCGCCTAATTAAAAACCAGATTGAAACTGTGGATCAATCATTTATTGAGAAAAAAAATTAATCTGAGAAAGAGTCCAAAATATGCCAGAATGATTTGATTGATTTGGACGTGGTAAAAGAAGAAACAATACTGCCAGTATCCGGTGAAGCCTCAGTTGGTATTAGTACAAGCTTAAATCAGGAGGATGATTATGAGTACAATTTTAATTAGGATGATCCCGGAACGTGGTCAGTTAGACTTAGTGATCGACAAAGATGTTTCATAGCAGGAATGAAACCCTATCATGGTTATAATCCTGATTTAATAGCTACTGGGAGGGACGAAATTTTACGGAAGACGGATTTTTTAAAGTTTTGAAAAACGATTCATAAATTAAGATATCATATTTAGCTTACAGTGATCCACAAAGGGCCTTGTTCTGCATTTCTTGTAGATTATTTTCTCACTTACTCTGAGATAATAAATCCGCAATATCCTACTTGGGCTTTGACAACTGGAAAAAACTAAACCAGAAGTTACGAGAGCATGAGAACTCTCAAAATTATATAAGCTCTCGTTCGTCTCATGGAAGAATTTAGAAGCTTCTCTTATGACTCTAAGGGTAAATAAAGAAAGAGAAATCACATTAGAGACAAATGTTACGTAGTCAATACCATCTTATTTTTTGCAAATCCTGATAGTGGAAAATTGCTCAATACCATTATTTTAATTTCTTACTACAATGCCTTTGCGGACAAAATTAGGAACGACATAACTACAGATATTAAAGAAGGTAAAGTAACCACGAACAGATAATAGAGCTGATTCGTTACATTAGGTAACATACATAAAAAAGAACCAGAAATTTGTGAGATCTTAAACTTTTTCACTGTGAGTGAAAAAACTGGCGAGGGTCTTTACAAAAGCATTACAGATAAGCTCGAGCGGGACTGTTTGAATCTGAAAAATTGCAGAAGTCAACAAAGCGATTATGGCGGGTAAGTATAAATGAGTTCAATCAAGAATACTACAAAAAACAATCTGGCTTATTTCGTTGACTCTAGTCAAAGCACATTCAGCGGATGCATGTCAAGAAGCAGCAACTTACTTTTGGCACCTTGCACAGTGTTTACAACTATTTTATTGCCAGAAATCAAAATGGAAAGTTTTAAAAAATATATGTACCTCTTAATTTAAAAGCAGAAATTCAAACCAGATGGTTTGCCAGCTTTAAATCTGTAAAAGTTATCTACAAGCACTTGGAGAAGGTTTCTGATGCTCTTGAAGAACTAAAATGCAATTCATTTTCATCAGAAATTCTGAAGCCAAATATCTCTTGTGCAATATCAAAACTTTTGAATTTATTGTGTTAACAAGTTTTTGGTATGGGGTTTTGAAGGAAATTGACAGGGTCAATTGGCTAATATTATGGGTATAGAACCGAAGTAAAAGGACGATAAAAAGAGGAACAGGAAGAAAATGCCTAGGGAAACATGAACAGATTTCGCTTCTTAATAATTATGTTATATTATGTTGGGAATGAAGTGTTAATACCCTGCGACCTAAAAGATCTATTGTGCCTCCTTTTGTCGCTAATGCACCAAGGTTATGTCTCAATGTCTATAACGACCCTATCCTATCTTCTCAAGAAGTGGCTTCAAGTTAGGTAAATCTTCTTCTTCTATATGATATCCTCCTAGGTATAGTGCCCTTGTATTCTGGAGTGCTACACATTTAGTTAGGACGTGAATGCAGGTTTCGTCCTCCTCCTCACAGAATCTGCACTCACTACTCTCAGTTTACTAAGGTGTCATTTTAGTCGGTAATGCCCGGTAAGGATACCTGTTACAATACGTTGCCGTCTTAATTAACTAAGGAGGATATGTTTAGAAAATCTCTTTTTAAAATAACTGACGTAATTATTACATAACTTACCAAAAAATATGATGCACTTAAAATAATTTTTTGTGTGGGTATCAAATTTAAGGACTTAATGTTCAGTAATTTAAAGAAAACAAGCCCAGAGAATTAACTAACTTTTATCCTGGTGATATGAATGAAGAAGAACTCGTAAATGAAACAGATAATTTCAAATTTGATGCTTTAAAAGCAAAGAGGTATTAGAAACTGCATCAGCGGCATCTATGTTAAATAAACTGGATAAAAACAAACTTCAAGAAGGTTTTCCAAATACTTTTGTTACCTTGAAATGTTTTGTAACTCTTTCATTAAATTGAAGCTTATTAAAACATATTTGGAGCTGTGAGAAAACAGAGAATGGCATTAAGTTTTATAAACATTCCTCTACTACATATAAAAAATACGGGGTGTATCAACTCAGAAACGGTAGACTTTTCTGTATTTCTATTCTTGGTAAATATGTAATAATTTTACGTTAAATGTATGAATTATTTCCACCGCCTGCAATGGAGCACTGAGAAAACAGAGAAAAACATTAAGTTTTATAAATATTCCTCTCTACATATAAAAAATACAGGGTGTATCAACTCAGAAACGGTAGACTTTTCTGTATTTCTATTCTTGGTAAATATGTAATAATTTTACGTTAAATTTACGAATTACTTCCACCGCCCGCGATGGAGCTCTGAGAAAACAGAGAATGGCATTGAGTTAAAACAGAAAAGAACGTCTCAGATAAGTTTTGATGAAACAACGAAAATGTTTGCAGCAAAAAAACTCGAAAGATAAGAGTTTATTGTATATATTTATCTGCGTAGTTACTCTAGTATTAATATCTAATAAGTTGTGTTATGTACTTTTATAATAAATTAATTAAGTATTACTGTTGTAGCTATAATCAATTTTTATACTTAATACATTAC
Organism: Psylliodes chrysocephalus; assembly: GCA_927349885.1. NCBI lineage: Eukaryota > Metazoa > Arthropoda > Insecta > Coleoptera > Chrysomelidae > Psylliodes > Psylliodes chrysocephalus. Next base: position 44,339,230 of record OV651820.1, on the reverse strand, counting down.
AAGAAGAAAATAAGTATAGCTCTGGCCCTGGCTGACTGTATGTAATAATAAATTGTTTTAAGTACTAGATTATTCAGATTTGCAGAAAGTCAACTAAATATGACTGTAATAAAAGTTGTTTTCTTATGGAGAGAGTTCAAAAAATCATATGTGAAGAACTTTCAGAAGCATTGGATATCGCAGCTCCAAGACAAATCGATAATGCTATATTTTATTCTGGACATAAGGGATTTTGAGTAGTATGGGCTACCATAATAATGTGAATTAAGACATGAACTAAGTGTTTCATAAAATTTTTGCTAGATGTAGCGGTAGATTTTTATTTAAATTTAGTTTAAAATTTAGTAGTTCTTAGTTGGTATTTTGTGATCGGATTGGAATGTTGGTAGAATGCAGTGAATTGAAAACTCTAACCCTAGTTACTATTGGTTAGACATGAGTATAAAACATGCGAGATTATCCCATTAATTTTCCTAACCTAACTTTTAATGAAAGTCCAATTAATTTTATAGCTGATTTTTGGGAAATATATTGTCTTATGTTGAATTGGATAACTTTAGATGTCGATAAATTGAAGCTTAGTCATTCTCATCAATTATACGATCAATTTCCGGTATTTTTGGGAATAATTTAAAAACTTTCTATACATTTGGGATAAAAATGTCTATTAGATATACATCAATATCCATACAAACGTGAGAAACGAAAACCAAAAAAAGTCAAATAAAGTCAAATAAATTAAAAATATTAAAATCTTATGAAAATGTGTTTTAGAATTAAATTATGTGCTTCACTTGTAATCTTTTAACTCAATAATTTTAATCTACGAACTATTTTCAAGTAATAAAATTGCGGAAAAGAGTAAAAATTCGATTGTTATCGATAAATTTAAATACGATTTAATTTAAATTAAATTCTTTAGAATTATGCTTAAAAATTCTCAGTGTCAAGCAAGCCCACCTAAGGTGATGGTTGTTTTAAAAATTTGCACACGTATCTTAACCTACCGCATTTGATAAACTTCTTCGGAATACGTAATTTTGTTTATAAATTTTATTCGTTTATAATTATTGCAATTTTTATGCGTAACATAAGCTCACAATGATCGTAAATACTGTACGCAAGTGCATCTCCTATTGTACGGCCTAATAGGCCTATTTATCATCCACCCAACGTACCTAGTAGTGCTATTTTTCTATTAGAGAAGTGTCACGATGTATGAAAGTTTCCTTGAATATTTTAATTGAAATCCGCACCGCGATTTCTGTAAGGAAACTTCCAAGTAGTTTGCAGCAATTAACACACATTTAGGCATGGTCTATGCTCCACCACCTTGTTTCTAAATTAGAAATATAGTGGGCATGGTGTAGGGAATAAATATTTTATTTGCGCAATATTTCGTAAAGGTTTCTTAAAATCATTTTTTTTTAATTGTTGCCAGTCGTTAAGCAGAACAAATGCTCATATTAAACAAAAATAAGCTTAGTTAAGATATTTAAGAATTTTTTAGAATTTTTTTTAGAAATTATTGAAATTTTTGAAGTTTTTAGAAATTTTAAGGAATTTTAAGGGATTTTAAGGGATTTTAAGGAATTTTAAATAATTTTAAGGAATTTTAAGGAATTTTAAGGAATTTTAAGGAATTTTAAGGAATTTTAAGGAATTTTAAGGAATTTTAAGGAATTTTAAGGAATTTTAAGGAATTTTAAGGAATTTTAAGGAATTTTAAGGAATTTTAAGGAATTTTAAGGAATTTTAAGGAATTTTAAGGAATTTTAAGGAATTTTAAGGAATTTTAAGGAATTTTAAGGAATTTTAAGAAATTTTAAGAAATTTTAAGAAATTTTAAGAAATTTTAAGAAATTTTAAGAAATTTTAAGAAATTTTAAGAAATTTTAAGAAATTTTAAGAAATTTTAAGAAATTTTAAGAAATTTTAAGAAATTTTAAGAAATTTTAAGAAATTTTAAGAAATTTTAAGAAATTTTAAGAAATTTTAAGAAATTTTAAGAAATTTTAAGAAATTTTAAGAAATTTTAAGAAATTTTAAGAAATTTTAAGAAATTTTAAGAAATTTTAAGAAATTTTAAGAAATTTTAAGAAATTTTAAGAAATTTTAAGAAATTTTAAGAAATTTTAAGAAATTTTAAGAAATTTTAAGAAATTTTAAGAAATTTTAAGAAATTTTAAGAAACTTTAAGAAATTTTAAGAAATTTTAAAAAATTTTAAGATATTTTAAGAAATTTTAAGAAAATTTAAGAAATTCATATTTTTTGTTGAGGCCATTAACATTCTATGCAGCAATTATTATATCTATAAAAATCATAAAATTTACTTTTTGGGTATATCTCCAGTACTTCAAGCTTCTAATGTGTCGAGTATGTTATTGACTCGTTTATGATACTCTGTATACGTAGTAATGTAGTTAAATGTATAAGTAGTAATGTAGTTAAATCTGTCGATGATGAAGCAGATGAGGGTTCTACTGGTACATTTTGGGCTATATGCGAAAAAGAGCGCAGATCTGAATGGATTTTAATCAATCGCTCCTTTATGTTTTCTTTCCTCTATCTTGTATTTTGTTTACCTGTTTAATTTTTTCTTTACATTAATTTATTTCTTATTTTTTTTTCTTTAATACCTGTTTCCGTTTTTCTTTTATTTTATTTATTGATATATTTATTTCTCTTTTTATATTTTTAATCTGTCTTTCATTAATTGTTTTTTCCATAATTTTAATTTTTATCTCTTCTCTAGTTTTATAGTTATATCTTGTTGTATATTTATTTCTTCTTTATACTTATTTCTACACATTTTTTTCTTTATCGTTATTGTAATTGTAATCTTGTTATAATGTTGTAATCCTATATGTTTTCACTGCTATTTCTAGTGCCAATCCCAAAGATTCTCGAAAAAGACCAGAATTAAATATCTGCATCTGCCTCCAATTTCGGAAATTATGCGAAAAATCCATTATCCAAAAATGCATCGTAATATCGTAACATCTAGTATACATAGATATACCAAAAACACAGCCATTTATCTTCTGCGCACCCAAATCCATCTAACTAGTATTTTCAAGTTAGCGGCCTGACAAATACACCCAGTTTTCCGTATGAGTTATACAGCTACAAAATGCTTCGTGATTTGGGAAAACGGTTATCCAGTCATAAAGTAGATGATTATCTCTGTAACGAATAACCCGTTATATTTCACACCGTACAGCGCGCAACACGCACCTTTTTTAAAATTACGCATTCGAGCAGGAAAACTGAAAAGTCTTACACTGAAAAAAGTTCAAGGAAAATATTTTAATTTATTTTTTAAGTTAACAATATTCTGTGATGATTTTAATTTATTACCATGTAAAAATTACTATGCCAAGGAGTAAACCGCTGGTGCATATACTATGGTATACAAGTAATCTGTACTATATATACTATTTGATTACTTTGTGAATGTACTATGTAAGATTAATGTACTACGTGTGTATTATTTATGTACTATACCGTTTACTATTTGTGTATAGTTGCTAACTAATTTTGTTGAAGAATTACACAAAGAATATTTTTTATTTGTGTACTATTGTTGTATTATTAACAGTGAAAAGTATATTATTACATATTATTTTTCAAAAAAATATTTCTTTGATTCAACCAAATGCGATGTTGTTTTTTATAATGTTGCGCCTACTCCCTAAGAGAGGAGAGTGATAATTTCCTCCGAAAATCGAAAACTGATTCGTTTCTCTCGAGAAATTCAATTTTGACCAAATTTAGTCGAATGTAAGATGCAAACTTTAGAGAAAGATAAACCAAGGATTTTCAATGAAATAATTTATACTTTACGTCGAAAATGTGCTTCGCTCACTTCGGCATTTCAGATGAGAATATCGCCGGTCAAGCAAACTCAGGTACCGATTATCAAAATGTACATGTACAATTTTGCGCTGTACTAATAATTACTGATATGATGTTTTACACATTCAATATTATTAATTAATGGATTCTAAAGTGAATAAGACGTAAAATAACAAGAAAAACTAATTCTCGAAGCCATAATATAAAAGAAAATAATGATTCATTAATTATTTTGTGTCTATGTAAGTTGGCACCATATGGAATTTTTATTATTAGTTTTATCAAAAAACTATTCTTTACAAAAAGTGCTGCATAGTCTAAAACCTAAAATTCAACTAACAGACATTAATTTTTTGAGCCGTATACCAGATGCATAAAAAAATTGCTCAAGGGTAAAGTACCTTTATTTTTGACAATCCTCGTATACGACTGATAAAATATGGTATCAGATTATTTAATTTTAGGTTTTAATTGGGGCTCTTCCCGCTCCGATGTGAGCAGTAGGCCAAAAAGTACAGTTCTGATTTAAAGGCAAGATTTATTTAGCTCATTTTACTTTTACTCTTCAGCTTCACATTTGACAAAAGAAGAGAGGCCAGATGTAAGTCAGATCGAGCACTTCACGTTGCTATTACCTCAATAAAAACAGGATACGTTCACAAAAATATTTATTTTAACCTAAAGAACATAATAAATGAATAAAAGTAAAATAAAGCATTTTTTAAAATAAAAAAAGGTTTCCCAAAATTGGATACCCTATCCAAAATTAGATATCCTATCTAAAATTCAGAACCTATTTTTCAAAACAAAAATCACACACATAAGCTTTTGCTTTCTCACTACCAGCACAGTCTGTACCCAGGCTTCTCCATGTTGATCAGCTGAAAAATTTCCAGTGCAGAAAATACAAGCTGCATCAACCGTTTTCATCTACATCCATATCTGAGTCATCATCATAAGAGGATTTGGAGGAATCACTTTCTTCTTCAACCTTTTGACTTTTCTTTAAATTCTTAGTTTTACCAATCGTCTTCTTTTTAGAGAATTCTAGTTTCGGCGACTTTCCCTTACTTTTAAGGGATTCGGCCTTCATATTTTTACGTGGAAATACAAACAAAGTAGGAACGAAGCCCCCAGCAGCATTCATACATGTAACTACAGTTACTAATGCTCCTCTTTCTGCTGCCGTTACGGGCCCTACTTGTTTTTTTCCTTTTAACGAGATGACTCCAGCAATCTTTGATTGCACTGTGGTGATGCCGGTTTGGTCAACATTATACATTCTAAGGGGGTTGAAATTAATCTTCTCCAAAGCGGGTTCTAGAAAATCAAAAGCTTGATATTTTCTGGCGTGAAACCTTTTATTCTATTCTTTGAAATTCCTTGAGGTTTTCTCAAAGATAGATTGGGATGACGTTTGAAGAAATTTCTAAGCCATTTTTTACCGGCATTTTTTGTGTCTCTCTTTAAAAGATTTAGGGAGATTATTCCTTATAGCAAGCTGATACGCCAGTATACGAATGTCTGCGAGTCCTAGACCGTAATATCTTTTGTCCATTTCCAAACAGTGTTGTACCAAGTCTTCTTCCATTTCAGGCGTTAAAACTGGTTTTTGAACCATTTGTAGCGTGCATTGTTCTTCTAAGGGTTGGCCACGTTTGACATATAGCTCAAGAGTTGATTTTGGAACGTTGAAGCTCTTTGACGCCTTTAAATATCCCATTTGCTTACTTTTAATAGCTTCAATGGCATTTTTCATATTTTCTGGATTCCTTTTTTTATGTGTGACTCCTTTCTTAGGCATTTTACTGAAAAAAACTATTAAACATGATTTAAAACGGTACATGTAATTCGGTTCCTTATTTTGGATACCCAATTTTAGGAACCCTTTCCTATCTACAATTAGGCAACCTTTATATTCTAGGATATCTGATTCAAATCAAAAAGTCTATTAAAAGCTAAACTAATTATCACAAATAAACACATAGTTTTATGGCGCCACCTAGTAGTGAACAGTCGAACTATGTGCTTGACACAGGATCATTTTATATTGGAGGCGCTTCGTTTTTTTGGATTCAATTAAATAAAACTGTAAACGGATGTTCAGATAATGCAGTATCCAAAATTAGGCAACTACCCAAAATTAGGCGACTTTCCTCTATATCTAACAATTTCGTGGTGAACCGTAGACAAAACTATAACGTACCTACACTGTGTAATTAAGTACCTCACAATGAAATTAAAGAGCTCCCACTGAACCTGAAATATTACCAGTTTTTTTGTAACGTTTCTCATAGAGATTTTTCTTGATATATTTTTAAAATGGTACTAAATATCCCATAGATGTTTAAATTTTAATATCATATTCATTAACATCCTTTAGCAGTTACATAAACATCTTTTGTACTTCTTTTTAGTTACTTCCTGTGACAAACATTTATACGATGTTAATTTGTATAACTCACAATAATATCGCATACAAGTCAGCACAGTAATGTGTACAAGTTATACATCTTGAAGACGGCTATCTTTAGTCTTTACGTCGCAGACCTGGCAGACCTGACAGTTCGTCCCGCGTTCATAGATGGAGATACCAACGATCGTTTGCTACTTACGTAACCGGTAGTACTGTTATGAAGCAGTCTGTTGCCCGGTATTAAGTATTTCATCAAAGTTCTTACTTTTACGTTTGATATTAATTTAGACCATTGAATTATCAATTTTTC
>OV651820.1:44106615-44332144 GCA_927349885.1 Psylliodes chrysocephalus | reverse complement strand
AAAACTAGGAAAGAGATTTAATAAGGGTGAGTTATTAATATCTAATTGATCATTGAGTAAAATTGAGTGTAAATTAGTCACATTTGAAAAAGAAGTTGTACTTCGAAACATGTCATGTGTAGTGTTTTTAATTTTTATTTTTTATTTTTTAAAATAAAAGTTTTGTTAAAATCTACCAAATTTGGTTTTACTCATTCAAGATTAGTCATTTAATATCCAAATCAGTGTAAAAAAGGTGATAAATATCCCCATTTTAAGGGTATTAACAGTTCAATAGTTATTAATTTTAATTTCATATTTTTCAGATGCAGAAAAGCCAACTGAGACTGAGGGCGCTATTATTACTGTTATTTATTGCATAATGTAATTAAGACTTTGTATCTTCTATATTAAAACAATAAATTCAATATTTTATTAAGGAACATTTTTTCTAGGTTATAATTATAATAATTATGGAATACTACTACAAATTTGATTAAAAATTACTACAATTTGAATGAATTTTTACTATTTATTGTGTAAAATTTTCGTATTTATTTTCATAAAACGCAATACATTTTTAATATAAATTCATACAATAAATAGCAAAAATTATAACAATTTGTAGAACAATTCTTATGATGAATTTAGATATTTTTACTACATATTGTAGATAATAACTCTACAATACATTCTCTACAAATATTTGGAAATTTTTACTAGAAATTATCCCTGTGCCTATATGTACTATTTATTGTAGAGAAAAAATGTATAATTGTAGAAATTTGTTCTACAATTTTTTTTCCGTGCAGTGACAAAAGGGAGGGGAATGATGTAAAGCAGTTGGGGGTATGATAGAAAAATGTCAATGTCCCAATAAAAATTGTTCTGAGTTTCTTTAAGGCAATTCTATATTCTGAGATATTCTGGGACGGTCCTTAACACAGACATAAAAATAATGGCTTATAGAAATAACACAAAATAAAATTGGGTAGCTACCTAAATGTAAAAACATGATGAAATTGATTTTAAACCCTTTATTTTATTCAATGCCTGTCCAGCAAATACAAAATATATATTAACATTAACATTAACAAAACATTTTAGTAATTCGCCTTATTAATTAATATAGAAATTATCAATTAGCAAAACATACAAATATTTATAAACATTTCCATGAAACTAAAAATTAATTATTTATTGTATGAAAGTTAATTTCAATACAAGTTTTCAATAATCTTAAATTTTTGCTATTAGCATTTTTTTTATAGTAGACACCTAAATATTTCCTTTCGAAAATTTTTCGGAACACCATAAAATTTTTAGACATTTAAAATTTTTTAGGAAGGTCGTTTCTACAATTATCTTTTGTTATCTTCCAAGAAAGTTTTTTACCCTGTTGATTGTACATTTTAGTATACTTATTTGACCCACAAAAAACTATTGTTGACGTCCTTCCTGGTGTCCCTTATTATTTATGGCTGTTATTATATACGGCTAAATGGATTTTTCTTTGTGTTTTTTTTTAAACACATTTTTGTGAGTCTACGAATTTTTATATTAATTATATTATATATTTTTTTCTAAAATGACGTTTACTTTATATAGTTATACCGAAATTAAGGTAATTATACATCGACTTATCGGACTTTCGCTCTACTGAGTATTAAATAATTCCTAAGTTATTATCCTATAAGTATTGTAATTTTTATCTTAATTACCTAGATTAAATAAATAAAATTCAAAATATTTTTCGAGTTGCTCGGCACAAAAACTGTAACCTATGGCTGATACAGGAAATTGTAAAAAATGAGGATTTTTGTGGAAACGAGCGAAAATTATGGGGAAACGGAGGAATAGGGGAAAATACTCTCGGAACGGAAAGGAGGAGATTGTAGAGATTTTTTTTTTTAGTATTTTGGAGGGGGATATTTGGGGGAAAATGGAGAAATTGTAGGAGGACGAGGGAGGGGGATGTGGAGGAATGGGGGGAGTTTTGAGAGGATGTGCAAAAACTGTGGGGATAATATGGAAAATTAGTTAAGGAATAGGGAAAAGGGGGAATTTAAAGGGTGGATTAAAAAAAGTTGTTGAGTGAATTGGGAATTGGGGGAGGAAGAGGAAAATAGTGGGGAAAATGAAATAAAGAAGAAATTTTTGGAATATTTTAAAAAAATGACGTGGAATTTAGATGATAGTGGGGGCTTGTGGGGGAAAGGGAAAATTTGTGAAAAATAGTAGGGAAGTGTGAGGACAAGGAGGAAATTTGAGAATAATTTTATAAAAATAGTAAGGAATTGTGAGGGAAAGGGGGAATTTATAACGGAAAGAGGGGAATTTGTGGGAGCATTTGGGTAAAATAGTAGGGAAATGTGGGTGAAAGGGGAAATTTGTGGGGGAAAGAAAGGAATATGGGAAAAGGAGGAATAGGGAATTTGTAAAAAATATTGAAGAAATTGTGCGAAATAGGGGAATTGAGGCGAATAACGAGTGGAAATGTGGGGGAACGAAAGAAATTGAGTGAAAATAAGTGGAAATTAGTAAACAATTTGGAGAATTAAGTAAAAATAAGGGGGAATTGTGAGATGAGTGTGGGAATTGTGGGGGAAAGAAAGGAATATGGGAAAAGGAGAATTAGGGAATTTGTAAAAAAATAGTGAAAGAATTGTGTGAAATAGGCGAATTGAGAGAGATAACGAGTGATATGTGGGAAAATGAAGGAAATTGAGAGGAAATAAGGGAAAATTAGAAAAAAAATTGGAGAATTAAGTGAAAATAAGGTAGAATTGTGAGATAAGTGTGGAAATTGTGAGGTAATAAAATAGATTCAAAAAAAAACTGGGAACTAAGAGTGAAAAGAGTGGGAATTGTGGGGGAATGAGGGGAATTGTAAGGAAATAAGGGGAATTTTGATGGTAAGGAAAATTCGTAAAAATGTGGGGAACTGTAAGCGAATACAAGGGTATAAGGGGGAATTGAAGGGGAAATTGTGAGGATTCAGAAAAAATGTAGGCAATAAGAGGTGAATTATAAAACATATTTTATTCAAATATTTTTAATCTTTAGAACAGAGGTCTTCAACCTTTTTGATATCTAGGGCCAAAAATATTTTGATTTTGGTTCGGCGGGCCGCAACCCAAGTCAAACATACATAAGAAAGGCGCTTTTTTTTTGGTGTCAAGTCCATTTACCCACGGAAATTAATATATAACTCCATCTAACAGTTATTTTTTAAAAATAAGTGTTTTGCTGTATTTTAGTCGGCAATTGGGGACAATTTTTTTATTAAAAAAACAATTATCGTTGTTATTATTCAAATTTATTTATTAAAAAATATTACAAATATAAAAAATAATAATAATAATCAGTGAGACGTTTGGCATATTTTGTTTTTAACTAATTTGTCAATATTTGCCACAATGGTTGTCGTTGCAATTCTTAAACTGTTCTCAAGATGACCATCGGTGATTCTGGCCCTTGTCTTGGATTTCACGCATTTCATTCTTAAAAACAATTGCTCACATAAATATGTGGTGCCAAAAAGTGATGTCATTTTCAGTGCATGATTTCTGAGTTTAGGAAAATCTGTAATGGAGACATATTTTGAATAAAACTCAAGCAGTCCTAAGTCAAAATAGAGTTGCACTGTAACTCTATCAATTCCATTTGAATTTCTTCAGGAGCATCTTCGACAGAAACACTAAATGGGCGAGCAAACAAATTCAGGCACTGCTCATTTTTCCGGAAATCGATGAAACCTGAGTCGAATTGTGTTTTCATATCTTCAAGCGCAGAAATATATTTGTCCATATTTGTTATCTGGCAAGATGACAAATGAGGAAAATGTGTGGTAACATTTTTTTTGAACTGATTAATCCACAGGTCCAGCTTTACTTGAAACGCTTTCAAGGAGTCAAATAACTCATGGATTAAATTTTCTTTTCCTTGAAGTTTCTTATTCAAATCATTAAGATGTGATGTAATATCTGTAAGAAAACCCAAATCACTTAGCCATGCTTCATTGGTAAAATGAGGAACAGCTTTATCTTTGCTTTCCATGAAAGCTGCAATTTCCTTCCTCAGATCAAATACCCGTTTTAACATTTTGCCTCTACTAAGCCAGCGAACATCACAAAAATAAATAACGTCACCATATTCAGCATTCATTTATTTTAAAAACTCTTGGAATTGTCTGTGATTAAGGCCCTGAGATATGATAAAATTAACTGTTTTCACCACAATACTCATAACATCTTGAATATTGACAGTCTTTGCAAATAAATTTTGTTGATGAATGATGCAATGGTATTGGAGGAAGGAGATGCCAGGATTGTTTTTTCTTATTAATGCAATAAGTCCTTCATTTTTGCCAACCATAGCCGGTGCGCCGTCTGTGGATATCCTAGCCAAATTTGTTAACTTCAGATTATATCTATTTAAGACGGTATTAAACGCTTCATATAAATCACATCCTCTTGTGCTGCCTTTCATTGGAACTAAGGCAGCCATTTCTTCAGTAACAGAAAAATTTCTGTCAATGCCGCGTATAAACACTGCTAACTGAGCGGTATCTGTTAGGTCTGTACTTTCATCAAGCGCAACGGAGTAGTAAACAAAATGCGACGATCTTTCAATTAATGTTTTTTCAATATCGCCTGCCAATTCTTCTACCCTCCTTGCAACTGTAACACCAGACAGACTTACTTTGGAAAAAAGTTGCTTTTGCGAGGGACATAACACGTCTGCTGCTGCCTCCATACATTCTTTTATCAATTCACCATCAGTAAATGGTTTTGATTTATATGCAATTTTCTCTGAAATTATGTAGCTTACTTTTACACTTGCTTCACTATCTTCGTTCTGTTTGTGAAACGAATGCTGCTGTCGTTGAAGTTGTTTTTTCAGAACCTCGACCTTATCAAGACGTAACTGTCCTTGAAAATATGCAAATTTACTTGAATGTTTGGAATCATAATGCCGTTTAATATTATATTCCTTCATCACAGAGACCGACTCATTGCATACAAGGCAAACCGGTTTTTCTCCAACACAAACAAACAAACAAACAAACAAACAAACAAACAAACAAACAAACAAACAAACAAACAAACAAACAAACAAACAAACAAACAAACAAACAAACAAACAAACAAACAAACAAACAAACAAACAAACAAACAAACAAACAAACAAACAAACAAACAAACAAACAAACAAACAAACAAACAAACAAACAAACAAACAAACAAACAAACAAACAAACAAACAAACAAACAAACAAACAAACAAACAAACAAACAAACAAACAAACAAACAAACAAACAAACAAACAAACAAACAAACAAACAAACAAACAAACAAACAAACAAACAAACAAACAAACAAACAAACAAACAAACAAACAAACAAACAAACAAACAAACAAACAAACAAACAAACAAACAAACAAACAAACAAACAAACAAACAAACAAACAAACAAACAAACAAACAAACAAACAAACAAACAAACAAACAAACAAACAAACAAACAAACAAACAAACAAACAAACAAACAAACAAACAAACAAACAAACAAACAAACAAACAAACAAACAAACAAACAAACAAACAAACAAACAAACAAACAAACAAACAAACAAACAAACAAACAAACAAACAAACAAACAAACAAACAAACAAACAAACAAACAAACAAACAAACAAACAAACAAACAAACAAACAAACAAACAAACAAACAAACAAACAAACAAACAAACAAACAAACAAACAAACAAACAAACAAACAAACAAACAAACAAACAAACAAACAAACAAACAAACAAACAAACAAACAAACAAACAAACAAACAAACAAACAAACAAACAAACAAACAAACAAACAAACAAACAAACAAACAAACAAACAAACAAACAAACAAACAAACAAACAAACAAACAAACAAACAAACAAACAAACAAACAAACAAACAAACAAACAAACAAACAAACAAACAAATATAAATTTGTCCATTTTTCTTGGAATGACCGGTGCTCATCTGTCACCTTGCGTTTTCTACTTGTACTTGCTGCCATCACACTCGTTTGATGTCGTCTTCGAACCACAAAGTCAATAAATCAAAAAACTTTTGTTACAGTAAAAAATTAAAAAACATACACAGATACTTCAGTAGGAGCAGCGAATAATTATACAAAGGGTGTGTCGTTCACAAACACGGGCCGGCAAGACGACTGTCTCGAGATTGTCGAAACTTTTCCTCGCGGTGGACCGGGGAGCGTCATAACAGTACACGTGTGAGTTGTGTGAAGGTTCAGCGTTCGAATTATACCGACTGGAATAAATACTACGCTCCAGTCGGATCGGGTTTGTAAAAATGTCCAATTTATAGTATGTGTTATTAACGTAATCCTTTTAACTGCCTTTTATTAAGAGATTAAAGGCAAAATTAGGTACAATCTAAGAAAAAATTAAGAAGTTTATCGTTTGCAACTGTTGTTTATTAAGGGATTAAAATTGAAACTACTTTTCTTAGAAAAAAATAAGAATATTTTCCTTTTAAACGTAGTCAGTCTATTAAGGGATTAAAGTAGAATGCAGGTAAGAGAAAATGAAGAATTTTTAACTGCAATTTAAAATAATTGATAAAAGAAAATCACGTTTGGTATTTTTGATTGTTGATTATTTTTAAATAGCTCAACTTGGACTGATATCCCCCAAGCTTTTGCTGGGCCGCCAAAAAAGCTTTAGCGGGCCGCAGGCGGCCCGCGGGCCGCGTGTTGAAGACCTATGCTTTAGAACATCAAAATTACTAATAAACTTATAATATAGAATATTACATTTTTCACACGTGGGAAATATTGTCTCACGAGGCATAAGTCGATAGCGACAATTACGCGAATGTGAAAAATCACTTTAACACAAGTGATGTACAATATTTTTCCTACGACCACAAAATAATTTTATCAAAAACATGTAAAACTAGGAAATCTGGCCACAAAGGTTCCATCAAGGTGTGGCTGATTTTAAATTTGTTTTTTATATGCCTTATTGAATAATTTTTGAAACGTTTTACAGATATTTTGTCAAAATTAAAAATATTGTGATTGTATTTACGAACAATTTCTTAGGTTGATAAAGACAAAATAACATTAGGTATAAAAAATATTAGAATACATTAATTAATATTTTTCATAGTTTATTTTTTTAACAAATAAATTAAACAACCGTAAACAAAAACTTTTAATAATGATGTATCAACAGTTATTAAAATAGTACAAAATAAATAGCGAGAAGAATATTGTAGGGGTTATAATATGATAAATAACGTGTATTTTAAATAAATAAACAACAATTGTAGTATTTTTCCAATTTTCATATTTTTTAAAACGAAAAAACAGATAATTCATCGGGAATGGTCGCAAAATACCAAGTTGAAAAATTTAAACACTATACGATCTGCGCTATCATGGTTTTGTCATTTGATTTATCTAACTAAATATGTAAATGAACCAAGAAAAAGCAAAAATAATGTAAATAGTTACTTAAAAAGAATTATCTAAGATCTATATTTAAAAATTATTGTTAATAATTTGATCATCAAATCGATTTTACTTTTAAAATAAACGTTATATTAATCAAAATTAGACGTCTGACATATTTGAAAGCTTATATGGAAAGTAGTTTCATATTCACACACTGATGGAAAGTAGATTTATTCACACGCGTGTGATATAGATTGAGTACTTTCTATAAGACTAAATCGTGCGATATGTGTCAGTTTCCTAAGTGGTCGTAGGAAAAAAAGTGATTTTTTCATTTTTAACTCATCGGGTTTGCCTCTGAACAAATAAGGAATTTTCTGGAAACCAAATTTATTACATCAGAAATGTTTTGTTTAAATTATTTTTTTATGAAAAGTGTAAATAAAGGCGATATTGGGGGAGGGTTTAAAAATTGTTATGAGGATGGTTTTGTTGTTGATTGGGAAGTGTAAATGGTGAAAATAAAATAAAGAAAAATTATTAAAAATGTAAAACAAGAATTTTTATTTACATATTAAAAGAACAAAAACAGGTATACAGAGACAGTAAGAAAAGAAGATTTATAGAACAGCAAATTAGTCTTAAGTTTTTTTTGTAAATAAATTTCAACAATTTATAAAAATGTTAGAAAAACTCGACCTACCCAAGATTGAGATTGTAGTTTGGCTAGAAAATATAGATAAGCTCTCAAAACCATCAAATTAGACGGGATCTATAAAGAATGGGAAATGAAGTAAAGTATCTAGATCTAATAATGGACAACAAACTTTTCTGAAACATACATGAGAAGGCAAAATGTTTACTTAGAGTAAGTAAAAAAAAATTCTGAAATTAGTGAATAATTTAATTAGTCTTTGAACGACCTACAGTTTATGAACTATTTACTTGTGGTTAGTGTACATTAGTTTTTTATTATAGGTACACTTTATGATATTAATTGGTTTTGGTTTATTTGCCGCTAGTTAACTGTTTCGTTGTGATAAGTGATTTTTGTTTTAGTGGGTGGTATATATATATATATATATATATAGATTTATAGTTGTCACATACGAGACCCATAAATACATGTGCAAGATACTATTAGAGGCCCGGTTTTCACATGCGAGGCCCGAAAACGGGCCTCGCAGGTCAAACACGTGTAAATAGAGCTATTTTTCATCACCCAACCCCCCAAAACCACAATCTCATTTTTTTTTTGGACTCATATGTGATGTGGATATCTCCTCTTATACGGTTTTTAGTTCATTATATTTCTTACTAGGGTGCACTCCGAGCGTTTTGTATATAATTTCTATTGCCAATGCGAGGCTCTCGTATATCCGTTAAATGTATTTATTCATTGTCAATTCCGAGTCCCTTAAATATGGCAACGTTGTTCGTGTGCTGAGGCCCTACTAGTTTCTTATAGCAGGTACATAAAATGTTGATGAATAGGATTTAATATCCCAGGCATCAGCTGTTGGAACCCAAAATAAATTTAACCATTACTTTTTATTGTAAGACTTTTAAGATAATTTAAAATTTTCTAGCTTTGTACAGAACACTAATATTTTAATATTTTTAATGTCTCAAATCTTGAGTAACGTTTAAATAAGTTTCAAAAATGGATCTACTTAAATAGATACACAATTTTCTTTGTTTTGTAAATAGGGTTTTCAATAAATAACAAACTAAACCTCCAAGTTGATCCCATTACAAATAATTATCAAAAAAATAAAAACAGATAAAAATTATAATTGTTACCGTTGTTATAATTGTGTACCAAGGCCGTAAAGTTGATCTTTTTTAACTGAATTGGAAATTTGCGTCCCTGGCCAAGCTGGTTAGACCAAAAATGATCATACGGCCGAGGTGCATACAATATTTTTTTAGGCGACCGTTTTATGTCGTGTTTTTTGCTTGCTATTTGTAGTTTGGTACAGGAGAGGGGTGAACAACATAAATATTTGTTCCGGTGGTATGAGCTCTCGTCTAACTTTTTCTGGGAATGAAATAATTTGCTTCTAGTCGTCTATAACAATAAATAAATCCTTTGCGCCGTCTAGTTTTGCTATTATCGATGTAAGAAAATATCTAAACTTACACCAAAAGTACCAAAACTCGACGATAAAAAAGCTTAAAAAGGGTTTCAGAAGCGGCGCAAGGCGTGGGCGACGTGGGCCACCGTCTAGGCGTCGCGGCCTGAAGGGTCTCGCGCCTCAAAAGTTTAATGCAGCTGTCTTTAACTTATGAAAAATATTTATTCTCACATATGACCTATTTATATGTAAGCAAAAATTATATAGAAGAATGTTAACTTTCAAACACTCTCTATTTTAACTTTAATATAAAAAACAACGAATAACGAATTATTCTAAATAAGAAAGAATGTCAAATTCTAAACATTATCAAAATCTGTTTTTTGTTCCAATATATGTATATCTCTGGAAGTGGCGCCGTAGTGATATAACAAATAGGTAATATCGTTTTTTTACACCCACATAGATATTAGCTTATCTACGCTCAGATTACAAGACGAAAAAGTATGCTATTGCGTTCAACTAAACGAATATATTTCATATCCATTCTAGGTAGTGAGAAGACTGCAAAAAAATTAAATCCACCAATAATAGTTCATATTTTAGACACCCAACCATTATTATTTTAAATAAGTGACAACTCTGTCAAACTAATTGCCATTATATTTTTTGGTTATTAAGATTAAATATATATTAAAATGAAAGTTATTTTTGTGTAGAAACGATAAATAATATCATTTTTAGTATTATTTGGTTAACATTTTGAAAATTTTTATCAATCTTTATGAAACTAATTTAATTAAGAGTATTAAAACTAAAATCACAAAAGTGGCCGTGGAGGTGTGAGCAGAGCATTTGCTTTTCACGCGAATAGCTCAAGTTTGAATTCGTGCTCGAGACAATTTTTTTTATTTTATTTTAATTTATAAATTAATAAAATTCATTAATTATTTTAAAATTAATTATTTTGGCTTAACAACCTAAAATAATTTTTTAAATTTGTAGATTTTTGTTAGTGGGTCGTAGAAAAAATATACTGTACGACTCAAGTTGATTGTCCATATCTACTCTTGTTGCACAAACTACAATTTTTACTAAGTAGGTATGCTACATTGGTAAAATCCTGTAAATGGCCATATATTCGCTTATTTTGTTTTCTGTTTGTATAAACAGATTTTGATGTGAGAATCCACTGATTGAAAGGGATAAATATTAAATAAAAAGTAAACCGGTCCATTGAACTAAAATAAGTAAAAAAAAATGGTTCTATGGTTAGAACCTTTAAAAGTTTTGCTCGTTAAAGAGAAATATTTAAACTATTACGCACATATAGTGTGTCAATTCAAAACTGCTTTTTGGCAATCGTTCTATGCAAGAATATTAAAAATAAACTACTTTATTTATAAAACAATATAATTATATTAAAAACTAAAAATCGAATTATTATATTTAACAAAACGTTCCGATTTGGTTTACTTTTTTTTATTCTCCTCTAATATTCGATTCTAGAGGGGAAAAGTAAATCATTTAAAAGGTGCGTCTTTTGCGTTTTTGTTTGCGCTCTTTCTCTTTCTTTACTTTTCGCTTTTTTTTCTTTTCTCTTTCTTTCCTAAGACATCCCCCTTTATATGATTTTTGACTTATTTTTGTATTTGTTTTTAAAAGCATCACCTTTAAAATTATTTAAAGTGGACTGTTCTCGAGTGGGTGAGAGTAGTGATTTCAAACCTTACGAATTTTATGAAGATTTACAAATAATGATCCTAAATTTACCTGATTTCAATAAAGGTGTAAAACAGCTGCTCCAATACATAATAGAAAATAAGTTGAAAGAAATGTATCCAAATATTTATATTGTTATTCAAATTTTGTTAACAGTACCAGTAAGTACAACTGCTGAAAGGAGCTTCTCAAAATTAAAACTAATAAAAAATTAAGAAGTACAATGGGCCAGCAAAGACATTAGCATTGTCAATTTTATCTATTGAAGCAGATATATAATCTGGATTATGGTACAAGAGTTCAGTAAAGCTAAAAGCAGGAAATGTATGTTTCTGTAATTCTTTACTGCTAGTAATAATTACTTAAAAATATTAGTTAAAGTCTAAGAGTTGTTAGCATTTTTTTATACAAGTTTTAATGTTATTTCTCTATATAAAATACGTCTTCTTGCGCCTCCAGAGGTCCTTGCAAAAATATATCTTGCCCACATAAAATTTAGGTCTTGCTCCGCCACTGAAGAGTTTTTTTATTGTTATAGACGTCTAGAAGTAAATTATTTTATTTTCAGCTAAGACGAAAAACTCCATCGATGTGAAACGTTATTTTGAATTTGACAGGTTAAACGACAGCTCCCACCACCGGGACAAAGTACCTACATGTTATTCACTGCCTCCCCCTTTCCATGTAAAAAACACGACATGCCACTTTAAATATTTGTTTTGACGTATGTGTTCTCATCTAGTTTTCTATAAAATGTGTTTCTAATAGATTTACAATAAAGATAAGACTTTTTAACCTTTAATTTTACTAGATATTAAACAATATTTTTTTAGTCTTGTACAAGAATTTATTCTTCCTATCTTCATCCTTTATATCCGTCTTCAACTTATTTGAAATAATAATTTAAAATCTGTAAATTATAGATACTTACCTCGTTTGTAACGATTCCATCATTTTCATTTTTGTTAGTTTCAATTAAAAAAGGAACATTATCATTTTTTGAAATTAAAATGTTTTCATTTTTACCAATATTGTTACCTACATTAACATTGCCAATATTGTTTTCAACATCAATATTATTTTAAAACAAACATGACAAACATAATAAATAAAAAAAAAATCATCTTCAATGAAAATTCTTTATAATTTGTTATTAATCAATATAAATAATACATTTTCTTTACATTGTCACTTACGTCTTGAAGACTTTTTGACGTAAAATTGACAGGCTGTAATAATGTATATGCTTTTTCAGTGCATCCAATCTCGTATACAAAATCGAAAATATACAAATTTGATATTGATTCTAAACTATTCAAATACAGAGTCACTTTATTATCTGGTAAATTAATTAATTCTGAAGTAGGAACAAGACATTCATCTTTCTATGACAATTTTTTATTTTTATTTTCATTCAAAATAGTTCATAAAATATAAAAAATTGCTATATTGCTAAATGTTACTCTAAAATATTTTTATTCAACTTTTTTATCATTGGTTAACACAAGTAGGTACTGTCACTAAAATGTGTATCAATTTTCACCAAAACTAATGAAAACGATTATTATGAATTCTGGTATTTAACACCCCTGGTGAACACCCTATATCATAAATTGTTATAGATACAAGAATACGTTGTTTATACAGGGTGAGTCAGGAGGAGCGCACCAAGCTCTAGGAGTATATTATACACGTGAAAATAATGTAAAAAAACTCATGTTCTTATCCGATTTTCATTTGTTTTCAAGTTATAGCATATTAACAAATAAACAAATTTACACATAAAAATTCTCTTATTCTAAATTTGAATAAGTATCTGGCATTTTGCAACACTAACAATTACATAAATTCGAAATTAAACGTTCAGTTACTGTTCACTGTACACTGACAGTTCATCAAACCGTCAGAATTATCAAATGCCTTTGAGCCTTGAACATATGGCATACTTTGATAATGTTAAAATTCAGAAGTGGAAGGCTAGATGAACATTTTTTATTACGCCATAACTTGAAAACAAATGAAAATCGGATAAGAACACATGAGTTTTTTAAATTATTTTCACGTGTATAATATACTCCTAGAGTTTGGTGCGCTCCTCCCGACTCACCCTGTATATATATTTTTTTCGTCAAAATGACGTAAATTGGGAAAGAATGTTATATCAAAAGCTGCGGGCCTAGATGGCCTTTAGAACTGATATTAACCGGTCCAGGTATTAGACCGGAATCGCTTAGCAGGTGAGCTCTTTCAAACTGATAAAAAGAAAGTAGGAATACAAATTCTTAAAAGCTTAAAAAAAGTGATATTAAAATGTTTGCTTTGTTTTCCATAAAAACTAAAACAAATTTTGAAACAGTGGTTCCAGCGGAACACAGAACTTTATTTACAAAAAAAGTTATCTAAAAAAACTGTTTCTGAAGTAGGCCATGATCGACAAATATAAAGATACGATTCATGTCCCATGTCCGTAATAACTACGAACGATTCTGAATTAAATTCAAAATAAAACTTAAAAAGAAAAATAATTTAATGCTCCGACATGCGTAAATTTTTCTAAAGCCAACTTTAGAAACATTTCTTTGAATAATTTTATATTTTTGCTTTAACTTAAAATTAAAAAAAATATATTTTAAAATTTTAAATGTCTATATTTTCACTTAATCTTCCAGACAAAGATAATTGGCAATATAAATTATTCCTCTCACCCTCTGTAAAAATAAAAATCTGTATTCCTCATTTTGGCAAAATCTGTGCTGATGTCAAATTGGCGTAATTAAATCATTGGAACCCAGCGTTGAGCGAGACAGATTCACGATTAAAATTATAGTTTTGTTTTGTCTGTATTACTATTGTTAATGTTTTATGTTAGAGGGCAAAAACAATAATTAAAGTCAGAGATTTAGTGTTTTAAACGGATGATATAGTTTAAATTAATACCCTCGCCAACCTTTTTTTTTTATTTAGAATACAACAAAACAAACAAATAAAGATATAATATATCTCCTTTTATAGGCATCTCTATAATACCTACAACTTCTCTACATAACATTTTTCTCTCCGTAAAATAGATTATTCTAAAAACGCACAAAGTGGAATCGATAATATTTCGGAACAAGTCAAACGCTGTAAACAATTTTTGTACAGACCGCATACTTTGTATCGTAATATTACCGTTTTCGCACGTGTTGGAACAAACCTATTATACCACTATACGCGCGAACTCATAGAAAAGAGATTTGTTGTAAAGATCTGTAAAAATTCTTCGAGTCAAACCTTTTGAAGGGCAAATTTCATGGGCCCATCTTGACAACGTCGCAGGGACTCGTATGTATATTGAAAAAGTAATTTATAAACAGAAGGCCTCTCATGTCAGTTAAACATTGTTAAGGGACTCGCATGCACGTTGCAAACATGTATGTTTAAATTTTAGAAATATATTACCCCTCTTGTGGCGTTATAATTTAACATTATTAGTACATTCTAAAACATTAAAATATATATTCAAAAAATCACTCCTTCAGGAGGGCCTCGGGTGGTGTGTTGACTACATCGGGCCTCGCTTTTGTATTTGGCTACGTATATATATATATATATATATATGTATTTATGATCTTGAGTTATTTATAAGCTTTACAACATTATTTATCATTATTATTATTATGTAAAAAGTATTAGATTTTATAAACTATTGGTGCCCTAATAGGCTATAGATACTAATGACATTTATACACATTTAAGTACACATGTGTTTTTAAATAATATCAACTGTTACAAAAATATGAAAAGAGGCAATATAAAAAGATTAAAAAATATCACTGTCAAAAATACACGATTAATGTTTCAAAAAATATATACCTAAGGTACTTACATAATAATAATAATAATATTAACGACAAATAATCACAATAATAGCCGTCCTTACCCTGCACAAACTCTGTTTCTGAGGTTAAAATTCACTCGTTAGGGGGTGAATAGGGATAGTAAAGTAGTAGTATTAGTATTAATATAATACTTAAAATGGTACAGATTTTTATACACTCATGAGCAAATATTTAATACTTTGCCTTGATTTATACCTACACTTTTCACAAAAAACCTGTACGCTACATAGTTCTCCATGCACGAAAAAAAAATTGTAGAACAAATTTCTACAATTGTAGATTTTTTCTCTACAATAAATAGTACATATAGGGACAGGGACAATTTGTAGTAAAAATTTCCAAATATTTGTGGAGAATGTATTGTAGAGTTATTATCTACAATATTTAGTAAAAAGATCCAAATGCATCATAAGAATTGTTCTACAAATTGTTATAATTTTTGCTATTCATTGTATGAATTTATATTAAAAATGTATTGCGTTTTATGAAAATAAATACGAAAATTTTACACAATAAATAGTAAAAATTCATACAAATTGTAGTAATTTTTAATAAAATTTGTAGTAGTATTCCATAATTATTATAATTATAACCTAGAAAAAAATGTTCCTTAATAAAATATTCAATTTATTGTTTTAATATAAAAGATACAAATTCTTAATTACATTATGTAATAAATAACAGTAATAATAGCGCCCTCAGTCTCAGTTGGCTTTTCTGCACCTGAAAAATATGAAATAAAAATTAATACCAATTGAATTGTTCATACCCTTAAAACGGGGATATTTATCACCTTTACACTGATTTGGATATTAAATGACTAAGTCAGATAACTAACAAAAATGAGATAGTAGGTATGTCACAATTAAGACAAAAAACATCACTGAACTTAGCACAAAATTAGATCGTTGGGCACAACATTCGATCGTTGGCCACAACTATTTTTTTTAAAATATTCTACTAAGGTTATTTAAATTAGTTATCTAAAGGTAAATTATTCAGAAACAATAATAAATGTACTTACCACCAATAGAATTTATTATTAAAATTTTCTCAAACGCATCGGTGCTTATAATATAATAATGTGTTATAGGTACTCGTATATGTACCATGCTTTGTTATGTGAACATGGCGAACGACTACTGCTGTCTGGCCGTTTATGATCGACGCGACGTCAGAAAACGTTGGCCAATAGCAGAATTCTATTTTGTTCACATGACTTAGAATTTCTACAATATTATAGAATATTTTTGAAGAAGGGATGTAAAGTATTACTATTTTTTGTAGAGAAAATTACTATTTTTTGTAGAGAAAATTACTATTTTTTGTAGAGATAATTATTAATGTTTGTACAAATTTTTACAGAAGTTAGTAGTAGTAATTACGATAATTGTAATAAATTTCTACTTCTACAAACAATAGTAAAATATACTAAACATTGTGGACTTTTTTTCTATTGTTGTAGCATTTTATTCGACAATTCAATTGCTACAATAATTAATAGTTTTTAACTATAAATTGTAGTAAAATTTTCTACAAATTGTTAAGTATTTTTCTACAAGTCTACTACTACAACATTGTAGTAAAATTTTCTAGTCACATTTTTTTCCGTGTGATCTCGACCTAAGCTGTCTGTGAGCTGTGACCGACTGGTGCAAAAGACAATGTAAAAATAATAACAAGTTACAGCAAATAAGAAATCAGATTAATCAACTCTTATTTCGTTGATGTTTCGGTGGTGATCGGGACTGACTGTATTGAAGCAGTGGCTAGCCGTAAGTGAATATTTTTTAGCTATAAAATTAAAGTTAACTAATGGTAAATATATGTGATTTTGTGGTTATTAAAGCAGTTTCATGAACATTATTCATTAATAGAAGGAAAATCGGTGCCTAAGTGAACTATTTACTAGTGGTTATTAAAAACCTCATTTTAGGAAACATGTTTATTTGTAAGAGAAATATGTGTTTAAAAACATACTTTTACTTATGGTTATTGATTTATTTTTTTAAATAGTTAAAAAAATAACTATGGCAATCGTATTTTTGTCAAGTAAATAATTTATTTGGCACTGTTTTTTGCGTGTAGTTAAATTTAGTTATTTTAAACACTACGATGCTATTTATGCAATAACAATTAATTAATTGTAATTCAATAAATAAAATCAACATTTTTATGGTTAGGAATTATTCATTATACATAAAATAGAATACCCAATATTATATATTTTTTTAAATTATTTGTTCAACTATTATTCCGACGGAAATATTATTACATGTCTAGTAATCACAATTTGTATGGATATCATTAAAAGTCTTATAGATATATGAACGTTATTATTAAAGTAATTACAAACTGGCATTGTTTTGAATATGCCAGGTGCCTAGGTAAATTAAATACCTAGGTAAGTATAGATATACCTATGCAACTATAGTAATAATTTAAAATTAGGTACATTGTGCGAACTAGATAATCAATTTTATTCATTTCAATATTTTTAAAATGACATAAGCAGCAAATGAAATATAATAATGCTAAATGAAATAATTAGGTGTAGATATATATGTATACCTACCTATCCGTGTAACTGAATATTTTATTTTATTTCTTAGGTATTTTATTTTTACTGACATATATTGGGGTCTATTCTGTAACAATTTCTTTATATTTAACGGCCTTTAAAAATATTGGTGACCTTTAAAAATATGTTTGTATTCGTTAATTTACTTCTATCATTATTTAAACAGATTTCTTTAAATTTTAAAGATCCGTTTAAATAATGACAGAAGTAAAGAAGAAACTATTTTTAAAGGCCGTTAAATATAAAGGAATTGTTACAGAATAGACCCAATTCTCTGTTGTTTCTATTGCATGAAATGTGGGCAAACATCTTAATTTATTTTTTAGACAACTGTCATAAAAAATGGCATTGTACGGATTTATTCAAGGAAAACATATATATAATTCACACCCTTATCACGCATCACTATTTCTGCTAACTATATTTTTTTTACTAATTTAATTTTTTATCATTTAGTTATATAAGTTATAAATATCTTATTATTATTTTAGTTATTATGTATACCTTAATTATAATTTCTTTTATCTACTGCGTTTTGGCAATTTCAATTTTTTATAAAAATTGGCATTTCCCATGCTCGACTTAACAGTTTTAATGAGGTCAATGATTTATTTACATTGAAATTACAATACATATGCTTGTGTATTATTGTAAATCTTTTATATTATTATTATTATTAATATGTGTGAATAAATATTATTATATTATTATTATTATTATTAACATGTCACAATAAAGTGTAACTTTTTTTGGCCGCATTTACTTTACGGCCGCTTTTTATACACACAGGTATTTATCATACTTATATTTAGTAATTCTGTACACATTTTATAAGTTAACGTAGGATTTTTATTCGATCAACAAAGATTTGAAACAATTTTTTGTATTTAAGCCTCTTTTCAAAAACAAGAATGTAAAAAAATATAGGCTGTACTAAAAAATGTTGTGTGCACCTCGGTCATATGTTTTTTTTTGGCCTAACCAGATGTTGTTGGCCTCGGCTACGCCTTGTCTGCAAATTTCTGATTCGGCCAAAAAAGATCAACTTTATGGCATTGGTACATAAATAACTAGGTATTTAAAGGTGTACTAACTAGTTACCTACCTAATTCGTGGCAATGTATAGATAGGATCAGTTCAGTAATTCTTCTAAATAAGATGAATTATTAGTAATATTAGTATTTCAAATAAAAGGTATGTAATCTATTATCTCAGGTCTAGTACTTAAGTTTCAGAGTATAGACGGTCTAATCTGAAGCATATCATAACATTTTTCCCGTTATTAATAAAAAAAAAATTGTGCAGTATATCTAGAGGGTGCAGAAGCATTCTTAAAGCCCCTCACCAAACCGGAATTGCATACCTTATGTGGTTTTCGACAAGTTTTTTCGACCTATTTTTTTATTATAAAATTTGCGTGAATGTCCCATTTTTAATTTGAATCTATATATAGAAAGAGTCTCTAATTTGGAATAAATTTAATAGTTGAAATAGTAATGTTTTTTTTTTTAAATGCTCGGTCTGGTCAATTAGTATTTCTAATCGCGATTTTTTACAGAGTGTCTCAATTTATAGAAATGACGTCATCGTTGATTTTTTTAATGGCAACACTGTCATTTTGATGGCTATTTTTATAGGGTTTGTAAAGTTGTTCATAACTGCCAAATATCAAATTTTTATTCCTTACCAATTACAAGATTATAATTTAATTATTTCAGTTAAGCAAATGCTCATAATGTTGTCCATTGGGTGTTTGACAATATCATCCAAAACGCGATCGAAATTCGTTTTAAACATTTTTAATGACTTGAGGCGAAATTAATCTGCTCATTTCTCATTTGTGCTTCTCTGTATCTGTAACGTGTGGAGGGTGGGTTATCCCACGGCTCTTAGGCCTCACTAGGCCTACAGTGCAACCTCCAAAGATGATAGACACTTCATAGCTCGTGAGCCAGCCTACAGATTTAATGTAGTTGACAACATCGCCAAGAGGTGCTTCTCTTATGTCGGCCGGTGTTAGCCGATACTCGCAGAACACAATTCATCTAATAAATGAGAGCGTCCAGCAATCGTAAAGGATATGCTCGATGGTCTCATCTTCTTGTTCGCATCCCCTGGAGAGTGCTTTCAGCTCCTCAATATTTTCCAGTTTGGTCTTAAAAAACTTTGCTTTCTAAGTACCCCCATAAAAAAGTCCAAAGGATTGAGATTTGGGGATCTTGGTGGCCCTTCTACCTATCCACCTGCCTGGAAATACAGCATCGAGATATTCACGAACAGGTCTTGCGAAATGGGGAGGCGTACTAACTTGTTGAAACAAAATGTCTCTATTCAGATCATTAGCATGTACAGGGTTAGGAAACAAATTAGCGAATTGCGGCATTAATTTTCGTTGGAAGTATTCAAAATATCCGACTCCATTGAGAGTTTCGGCAAAGAATATTGGTCCTATAAATTGAATTTCTACAATCCCTGCCCAAACATTCACTTTTTCTGGGAGTTGAGTATGGCCTTCCCCCATCCAGCGTGGATTCTCATCCGCCTAATATCTACAATTTTGTCGATTTACCTCACTATTTAACATAAACGTAGATGCATCAGAAAACACAATGTTCTCTACTAGAATATTGTTAGTGTCTTGTTAATTTGTTCATGAACCTGCAGTGTTTTATCAGGATCATCTTCCAGTAATTCCTGGAGGATTGTAAGTTTGATAAGATGAAATTTAAGTGCTTTAAGAATTCGTACTACTGACGACTGGCTAATTTCAACATAATTAGATATCTGCCTGGTAGTGATATTAGGATTTTCTTGAGCATTCATTTTGATACCCTCAGTAAGTGCAGTTGGTCGATGAGTACTTGTTTTTCTTACACGTTCGTTTTCCCTAAATTGTCTTTCTATTTTACTTACAATACTTTGCGATATGGGTGGCAGGTCGGGATATTTTTCTCTGAATAGATGCGTAACTTCCATTTGTGTTCTTGCTCTATCTCCATATCCAATCATTTGTAAAATTTTAATCGTGAGCTTTTCAGAAATAAACCATATTGAACGATTTTTCCAAAAGAACTGACTTTGTTAATAATCAATATCAATCTTTAAACTTCAAAACATTTGTTGACTTGATAAAAACCACAGAAATACCTTTTTGTTGTTTAATATATACTTAAATTACTGGTTTTTCATAAAATGATAGTGTACTATACAAGTCCAAGTCTCAAGACATGACATTTTCCAATTTGATTTTTCTTGTAATTGGTAAGGATAAAAAATTTGATATTTGGCAGTTATGTACAACTTTACAAACCCTATAAAAATAGCCAGCAAAATGACAGCGTTGCCATTTAACAAAATCAACGATAACGTCATATCTTTAAATTGAGAAACCCTGTATACATTATTATCTATAATATGTAAAAAATCGCAATTGGAAATACTAATCGACGGGTCCAAGCATTTAAAAAAAAAAAAAAAAAACATTAGTATTTGAACTATTGAATTTATATTCCAAATATATATATTTCATTTCAGTTACAGATAAGATTTTTATCACATCGCCCTGAGGCTGAAATTCCAGAATATCGAAATGCGAAGACTTAGTAATGTTGTAACTAAAATGTAAGAAATTTGTTTTATCTAGGATTATTGTCAATAACTTTTGACCTAACAGGTTCTTTATAAGACGAAAATCCAACTGAACTTTGTTTTTCAGTTCAATTCAGGTTTTCGCCTCATACAAAATTACGGTATCGTCGGCATATCCGATAATGTCTGCAGCATTGTTGAGAATAAATAAATCATTAACATATAAATTAAATAAAACAGGCCCCAGAATAGTGCCTTGGGGTACACCACATTTTATATATTCTCGATCACTGAGATCATTGCTCAGTTTAACTAATTTTTTATTTTTTTAAGTAATTTTCGAAGAGTTCTTAATAGTAGGCAATGATCAACAGTATCGAACGCTTGTCTAATATTGCATGAATTTTTTCTGTTAGTATAAGCATGGCATCTTTGGTTGAAGTTTTTTCCTTAATACTGTATTGCTTTTTAGAGATTAAGTTGTATCTATTTACCTATAAAGCTATTTAACCTTTTATTTAGTACATTTTCAAATATTTTTGATAAGTGAGTAATCAAAGAAATCGGTCTATAGTTACTGGCTGATGTTTGATCGTCTTTTTTTTTTTGTATATAGGACACACAATTGTTTCCTTAAATACTTCCGGTCAAACTCCATAATCTAATCATGCATTCATATAATATATATCGTTTTTGCAATTGATTTAAGAAGTTCTGCTTTGATGTCGTCAGTACCGACGGATTTGTTCTTGAAATTTTCATCGGTTTGTGTTAAGAGTATAGAATTCAATAAAGCTCTATGGTCCTATAGTAATACATTTTGATATTTTTTTTAATATCTTTTGGAAGGTTATAACCCATATTTATATATATTTAAATACCTTTGACAGATTTTTATGGTTATTAACGAGGAGAGTTACAACTCTCTAATACTAGCTCGAAAAGTTCTAATTGAATATATTTTTAACTAAAAATATCGATGCCGGCATCTATGGGTAAATAATTTATCAAAAATATTTTTACGTCACATTAATATAGTTTTTTTTAAACACGAGAATTTCACCAGTTTTCGAGAAAAACGCAATTGAATATTTCAGAGTCTCAGAAGGGGATTTTAAAAATTTCGTCGCCCAATAATAAGAAAAATGCCAAATTCCACTTTTTTGGGAAAATGGGATTAAGATACCATCTATTAGAATAACGTCTAAGCCACCTTCTGACAAAATTTCAGAGTGCCTACTTAACCGGTTAATTTTAAATTAAAATAATATAAATTTTCCGATTCTCGATTTAACAATTGCCAAAAAGAAATTTGCCTAGCTCCACACATTTGTTTAAAAGAGTAACGCATGGGAATTATTTTTTTGTGTTTAATTCAAACTTGTATGTGTTAGATGTGAAGAAAAACAGTAATAATGTATTGGTTAAAAAATAACGTTTTTCTTCTCTCCTGTAAAATTTCCCAAAACGGAGATAGGCATTTTTCTGATTAGGGCGACGATTTATGAAAAGAGTGCTTTGGACTGTCAGATAGGTAATTGTGTCTGGTAAATGTAATTTCTTATCAGTGAATTATTTTTGCTGTGAGATTATAAACAAAAATTCAACTTTATCCTATTCTACAGCAATATTTTATTAAGGTAGGTATATTTGGTGCTATCGCCATTTTTTGATTTAAATAACCTGTCCCTAGCCTATGTCCCAATAATTATAAATTACTATATGAACTGATCGTTAATATTTTTATCATTTAATAGTTTTAAATATATATCTTTATAGGTATCTATAACAATTTTGAAGTATGTAGTAAGTAGACTTTAATTGTGTTTTTATATGCATTTGAAATTGTGGCGAATTACTGGATTATTCCAAAATTTAGGTAATTAAAATTCCAATAGTCGGCCAACTTGATTGCTTCTCTTTTTGATTATTGTATAGGTATACCTATATATTTTTTAAGTTTCAACGCTTGTTATAGATTATGAATGCCAAAAAAAAACACAGAAAACTCTTCCGATATTTAGAAGAAGATATAAAGAAAGCCTTAAAATATGGGAAAAATGAGGCTGACTAGGTACCATCAAACCGCGACTTTTCTAAAGCAATTTATAACCTAATCTTTTTGTATTGTGGTTTATATAATAATAGTGAAACTTGAATGTCCAAAGATTGGAATGAAACCAGTATAAATATAGGTATATCTAATAATTGTATTAAGTACCTAGGTAGGTACTACTTTTTTTTGGCAATCTACAATCAAACATGAAGTGTGACTAAAAGAATAAAATCAATGAAATACATTCATTTCATTTGATTAGAGATTGTAGCTGAACGTAAAATGTAGATAGGTACATTAAAACATCACATTGATTGTAAATTGCAAAAAATATGCATAATTTCTAAAAACATTAGTTGATAATTACAGGTACCTACAATTAGGTATTACGAATACCTATAAGATATCAATGAATTTATTCTTATACCTAGGTAGGTAACTGTCTTTAATTTTAAATTTGTACCGATATCTAAGTTGCTTTAGCATTAATAATAAAACGAAAAATTTTATTGTACATACCTATATAG
The DNA here is from genome assembly GCA_927349885.1 of Psylliodes chrysocephalus. Taxonomy (NCBI): domain Eukaryota; kingdom Metazoa; phylum Arthropoda; class Insecta; order Coleoptera; family Chrysomelidae; genus Psylliodes; species Psylliodes chrysocephalus. Next base: position 44,308,250 of record OV651820.1, on the reverse strand, counting down.
GTATGTTCGAATATGAAGTTTTACCTAAATGAAATTATAAAAAGAGGTAGGTAGGTATATGCTGTATGTAGCTAATATACTCTGCAGGCAGTTGTTCGTTTTCCGTCGGTAAGTTATACAATTCACCTGCTTTAATATTTTTACGACCATCTTTATAAAGTTGCCACAAAAAGTTGATTTTTACTCAAGGTATTAAACCAATGTGAACAAACTGGAGGCATTTAATGTAGCAGGTGAAGGTTCAATTTTTATTTTTTATTACATCAGCTGGTGAAAAGCGAATGATACCTAGTTGATATAGGGTAATAGCTAGCTGGTATTCTGTAGGTACCCCCATAATGAATATACAAAAATGTGAAATTCTTGTAAAAGGTATAAAATGTGGAATTACAATGTAAAAAAGTTAACTGGTCGTGACAAATTGGCTTACTTACTAGAAAGGTAATGCAATTTATAATGTAAATTTTAAATAGAGATTAATAAACAGACATTTCTTAGGTAAATACCTAGTTTTAAGAATAATTATCTAACTATATCTACCTAGATAGGTATAATTTCTATCCTATTCATTAAAATTCTTTTTAGTACCTATCAGGTATCTAAGTAGGTAGGTACATACCAACATATTATCACAGTAATCTTGCTTTGTTAAAAAAATAGATTATGAATATCTAATAGACGTTATTAAAAAGGTTTCTTGTAGGTTAATAAAATTTATTAATGTTAAAGCAGAACTTAATATTTTAAAACATAGGTAGGCATTCGAAGAATATCTAGATGTACCTATAGGTATATATTTACCTATAAATTTGATGATGGGCATTCTAAAAGTTGTATGAAAAGTTGAGGTTAGGATTCACCACTCGTTTTATATTGCGAATTACCTAATATTCAAAACATATTTTATAAGCGTTTGTATAAGTATTAGCATAGTTAGGTATGTGGGTATTCATTACTATAAATTTAAAAAATAATGTCTGTGTGATTTGTATAAATTATTTCCAGATCGTAAAATATTGCGGCTAAAATTTTTGGTGTCGGGGAAGGGAGCACATTAATAGTGGGAAGTAATTAAACTGCCACTGACCTTTAAATTCCGCCGGTGAATCCGGAATATCTAAGAGGATCCGGAAGAAGTCCGGAACAAGAAGTCCATCGGTCACTACGGAGAGAGGCGCAAAGAACAATTAAAACATGCGTTTGAACTATTCACGTGGCCGTTTTATCAACTAATTAAAATCGTATTTTTATATTTTATTATTGTGCATAGGTATGTGATAGCATTTAAGTTTAGCCGCGCGGGACACAAACTTGTCCTATGCTATACGTGAGTTAAGTGTTAGAGAAATGGTTTACGAGCACACTGTCGTGTGCTCCGCCCGATATGTCGGGGAGGCAAGGGGGACCAGATCACTTTATGGGCGGACCGTTTTTGTCATTTCTCTCGCTCCCATAAAGCAATCCGAGAGGTTAGAGCGGAACAAACGCACGGGGACGCAAGATAATGGTTGACGCTCCCCGCTAACCATGCTTTATGTACGTCTCTCTCGTTCGCACCCGATTTATGAGGTTACTTTCTCGCTCGGACACGCGTCGCCTGAGCTACGATGACGTAACTAGGCCATGTGACTGTGGTCAACTCCCAATCGCGTGTTTCGGCGCCAACTTGAAATCACATGGTCGAATCGAGAGAAACTTTAAAAAAGTTTGTGGAATAGATACGTTGCCGTTGATAGACTAGGTGTCTAGAGGGAATGTCACATTTTAATGGTGTTCGTGCTGTAGAGAAAATTTTATGGGAATGTGTTGACAAACATTATTAACATTAATGTTAACGGTTCAGTATATTTTATTCTTTTAATTTATTTGATTTAATTTTGTAAATTTATTAAAAATAATTTGGATTTAAGAAATAATATTGTGGAAAAATACTTAGGTAGGTACTTAGGTACCTTATTAATTTCTAATTTTCAAAAATGACATAGGTAAGTGAATTAATGTGTTTCAGTTAGGTAGGTAGGGGGGACCGGGGCAAAGTGTTCACAAGGAGCTTGCGGTCACCATCTCTTGGAGGTGAGTGGGGAATAGTAAAATTGAAAACCACGATTTGAAAATTTGAATTATTTGAATCATAAATCACGGAAGGGTATAGTCAATTTTTTTCGGTGTGCCACTAGTTTATCGCGATTTTACGGATTTTTCCATCTTTGATTTAAGTTGTTCTCTAATATAATTCAATATATTATTGTCCAGTGGCGGCTCGTGAGCAAAATGTTGGCGGTTCAAAATGACAGAATACACAAGCGAACAGACATTTTGATACTTGCGATTTTTTAACTGTTTTAGTAATGTTTGGGTGCAGAATCCAAAATAGCTATTAGATCTAGTTTTTAAGATAGGCAATATTTACTATTTTTTAACTTTTATTTATTTTACTTTATAAATATTAGATCTTATTAACAGTTAAAAAAAAACCAAAACAGAGTTAAGTATTTATTACATTCATATTCATATTTTTCGGTCATCACCTATAGCAGAATCGCAATCAACACGGAGTAATAAATTAGTTTTACAGCAGAAGCGGCTCAAACAAAATATGTGATTTTAAACAGCCGGCAGTTATAAGGTGTGGTGATTTTAAGAATTTTACTTATGCCGCCCGGTTTTTGTGGAACGTACCAATGGGCTACCCTTATTTTAATCCCTTTTAAGACTCTGATGAGCACACGGTTGGGTAAATTAGGGGGTATTTGTTTATATTATTTTTATGTTACCTACTATTTTAAACTTAAATAATTGTAATTTAACCGCCGAGATGTTTGTTTTATATGAGTCCCCTCACCACTCACCTCTAAAAAAATTTTTTTTGGGCGGCTAAAGCCAATTTTTTGTTTTTTGTGTTTTTTGGTGGTAGGGGATACCGGGGCTAGTTGGCCATAGGGGTAAGTTAGCTCACAGGATTTAATTTCCACTGTTATTGACCGGTGACGCCTCTGATCATAAGGAATGTGCTAAATGTAGTTACCGAACGGCTCCGTTTCACTCCAGTCGAGTACTAGCATTAAGAGAGAAAGCACGTCGCTTTTTTCGTTTACGAGTTTTGAAAGTAAAAAAAAAAAAATTAATTTTTTCGTGATTGTGCAATAAGGATAAGTATGTTAGTTATTTTTTTCGAAGAAGGGATATTTTCACTACGTTTTGTCTAAAGATTAAAAGAGAGAATAAAGCCTAATAAAAAAATGGGAAAGCCATATTTGTTGTGATCTTAACTGGGGCAGGTTGACACAGGCAAGCCGGGGCAAACTGTCCATATGGCCAACTTACCCCGGCAAGTAAAAAGACAGTGTTGCGTTTATTTATATTCCTAACAGACAACTTTTATTTCTTATCTTTAGATAGTTAAAGTATGCGCACCTATAAAAGAAAAACGGAAAGAGGCAAAACACCTAAAGATGTCATGGTACAGGCAGTGGATGTTGTTGTAAATGGTAACCAATCAGTGAGAAAAACGGCTCTTGATTTCCAGATTCCTAGGAAGACTCTAGGAAGATACGTTATCAAGTTTAGACAGAGAGAAATCAAAATAATGGAAACTTACAAGGTGGAGCAACTTTGGAAAATTATGAAGTTGACGTTGGATATGCTAAGTATTGGCAGGTAAAAAAATTCTGCTATTCTTGGAACCAGTAATTGTAACCTAACCTAACACCTACAAAAGTAATATTCTTTGGTTACAGGTATTGCCTCGGCAAAAAGGAGAGGTTTTAAGTAACTATTTGAAGAAGGCAGCAGACATATATTACGGTTTGTCACCGAGAGAAGTTAGAAAATTGGCTTTCCAATACGCTACTGCTATAAATGCTAGAATGCCACAAACTTGGTTAGACAAAGAAATGACCGGAGAAGATTGGCTAACAGCATTCCCTATCTATAAAAACACCGGAGGCTACCAGCCAGGCCAGGCCTCAAGTTTTAATCCAACAAATGTGTCAAAATTTTTTGAGAATTTGGAAAAAGTTTTAAATAAACACCAATTTCGTCCATTTGATATATATAATATGGACGAAACTGGTGTAACTACCGTTCAGAAACCTAACAGGGCAATAGCTCATCGAGGTTTTAAGCAAATTGGACGTATAACGTCAGCTGAAAGAGGAGCTCTAGTCAAAATGGCCGTTGCTGTTTCCGCTGCAGGCAATATCATTCCACCTTTTTTTGTATTCCCGCGGGTACACTTTCGAGCTCATTTCATACAAAATGCTCCAACAGGTAGTGATGGTGACTGCAATCCTTGTGGATGGATGATTAAGGCAAATTTTATAAAGTTTGCTAAACATTTTGTTAAATATTCTCGGGCTTCCAAAGACAAACCGGTGCTTCTGCTTTTGGATAATCATGATTCGCATCTTTCCATTGCCGCTCTGGATAAGTTTAAAGAAAATGGGGCTGCAGTTTTATCATTTCTGCCGCACTGTAGCCACAAGTTGCAGCCATTGGACCGGAGCGTTTATGGCCCCTTTAAAAAGTAATTTAATACAGCTGCAGATGCCTGGATAACTAATAATCCCGGCAAAACTATGAATCTTTTTAATGTTCCTCAGTCAAGGAATCTCTCTCTACCTTTAGCCTGTACTCCAAAAAACATACAGTCTGACTTTAACGTATCTGGAATATCTCCGTTTAATAGCAATATTTTTACAAATGATGATTTTCTACCAGGATATTCAACCAATACAAGCAAAAAATAGTGATCATGTAAACAGTGATACAAATATGATTAATATTACACTCCAAAATAATGACTTAGAATCTAACCAACAAATTACTATTATTTCTGATAGTATTGTTAAACCAGCTCCTCTTGGCGAGGCAAATATTAACAGCAACGACAATAATAATGTGTAATCTAAACAACCCCACTTTATTTCTGAGAAGGATTTATTGGAAGCTGGACCATTAAAACCAAATGCAGATTTGTTGTCTCTAGAAGAAATACAACCCTTTCCTAAAGCTGAAGTACGAGTTAAAGAGATGAAGAGAGGCAAAAAACGTAGAACAACGGCTATTTTGACAAGATACCCCAGTTAAAGAGGAGCTTGAAAAGGAAAAACAGCAAGTAAAAGACAAAAAACTTTGCAGTATCAAAAAAAGCCAGAAATCAATTCTAAAGTTAAAGCCGCCACAAGAGATCTCTTTAGTAAAAAAAAACCAAAAACATCAATCAAAAAATTTAAAGGTACCTAAGAAATATCAATCAAAGAAATCAAAGGTACCTGATAAATTGTCTGACGATACCATGTGTTTCTGCAAGTTCATCCACTACATAACGTACTGGAGGTTTATTTAAGGAGGTCCTTTCGCCACACCTCTCGCCTCAAATGTTAAAAAAAAAGTTATTAGATTATTACTAAAATTAATTTTTTTCTAATAGTTGAAGTCCTTATTTATCTAATACTGAACTTTTAACTATACCTTACCTTGCAAATTTTTGAGAACATTTTTTTTATGAATGTGAGTATTTGTACATTGCCTCACGAGAAAGTCCTCAACAACAATTCTAGAATTATACTATTATTTATTGATTAGATGGAGTAGAAAAATACTAAAAATAAGGTTTTTGAAATATTTAGATTTTGTTTTATACAATAAAATATATATAGTAAACCGTGGAACTTATTGAGAAATTAATATTAAAAAATCACAAAAAATGTTCAAATAACCTAGTTGAAATTTTTTTGTAATTTTTTAATAATAATTTCTCGTGAGGCAATGTACAAATACTCACATTCATAAAAAAAATGTTCTCAAAAATTTGCAAGGTAAGGTATAGTTAAAAGTTCAGTATTAGATAAATAAGGACATCTACTATTAGAAAAAAATTAATTTTAGTCATAATCTAATATTTTTTATTTAACATTGGTGGCGAAAGGACCTCCTTAAGTTCACAATTTCTATAGTAGTTTTATTTTTATTAATTATTCTGGAAAGTTAATGTTTCTGTCTGTTAGCCTCTTAATCATAACATCTTTCTTCCATGAAGTATTTGGCACACGTCCAATTAGACGAAAATGATAACTAGCGTTATCCATTACTATAACTAAACCCTTTGGTAAATGTTCTATCATATGCTGAAAATATTCTTCAAAAACATCAGCGTTTATATCTTTATGGTAGTCTCCTTTTTTTTAGATTGAAATACTAAAGAACCACGTTTTCAAAACCCGTCAATATGAGTTATGATTAGACGTCGTCCTTTACCGAAAGAAACCTTCAATCTTGTAGATAATCTTTCCAAAAAAGCCTGTCGTGAAGATTGAATGTTTGTCTCCTGCCACATTTTGCTAACTGTGTAACCTTCATTCAAACAGGTTTGTATTTTTTTGCCTTCTGTAAACGGTTTTAAAGTATTTTAATTAACAACCTTTACGGTAGAAAATAACATTTAAAGAAGATCATTATACCTATAGATTATATCTTTACCACGTCCAATATATGAGTGGATGTCAAAGGAAGGCCCTTGTGACTTGCATACATTGGTATACAGGTTGCAGGGGTTCCTGCCGACACCATTTGGATCCGGGCTTTCGAGGACGTCAGTGTTAAAAGGTCAACCTCAACCCATGCGACGAATTGCCAGTGTTTGCTGGTCACGAAGTGGTTTCCGTCTGGAATTGACTCTTATTGCGATTAGATCACAGGAGCAAGATTAAAAATATTCTCTCGTCACAATTAAAAACTCTGTTCCGAAGAATATTGCATTTTAATTTTACGTCAATACAATTCCCAGACTTTGGCTTCTTTGTGTGCACATACCTATGGATATATGTTGGAAACGAATTGAGGTAGAAGATTGTTTTTCACAGTATCTTTGCTGGGGGAAAGTAACCTAGCATTGGTATCACAGTAATTTCATATTTTGCCAAGTGGCTCCTAAATCAATAACTCTATAATAACTCTGGAATCAAAAATAGTTACCTGTTGTAATAATCATTATACGTCTAAAATGAATTGATAGTGTTTAATCTGACTTACAACACTGTTTACCCATAATAAATAGTTGCAGGAGCTGTGTAACATTTAGGATACTTTATTAGTTATTTTATTTATATGAATTTCTAGCATGGAGTTTACTAGGACAATCTCGCTGAAGGCTCCAACAGTAGTCGGCCATCATGTGGATCTCATCGTCCTTGATCTCGATCTTTCATAGTTTTAATGTCCTGATGGATTTTTTCTCCCTGGTCTTCACTGCAATCACATAAATTTTCTGGAAACCGATCTAGGTTGTGGTGAAGGTAGTGAATTTTCATTGCTCATATTACAACCGAGAGTATTAAAATTTGAAAGCATATTTCCACTAATTCTATGTAATTCCTGCTTTACGATTTCCAAGAATATTTTGTACTATTTGAGCAAATTAACTACAAGCATTAGATTCAGTCTCATTCACTGATGTGGTAAATTGTGGATATTTAATAGGTTGCTTTATTCGAGGACCATCATATATACCAGCTTTTTGTTTTTCCATGCTAATCAAAGAAAATTTATGTGACAAGTATCCAAAATAATGTCCATCTCGATTAAAATCTTTCACAAATTGGTGAAAGGGTGAAAGGGTGGTTAAGATTTTTCTCTCGCAACCAAAGGTTCGTTGATTACGTTTTGTTTTCTTTGAACTATAACATCTCTTAAAGGCCAATTTATATTATCCCAGTGCTAATTTTGATCTCTGTTGTCGCAAAGACATAAAAACAGGGGTATCTTGTAAATCCACTTTATTGTCCAAGGAGAAAGTTTACCATTTTTAAATCAATACAAACACCTACTGGTGTTCTTTTTTCAAAACTTATTATTTCATATTACTCTTTATGGTAGTAAAATGATCAATAGGATTTGAGCCATATTTGTTACCGTTGTGAAAAAGGACACATTTTAAACTATGTTTTGAACTGTCAATAAAAAGGCGCCAATTATCTGGAGTGTATTCTGACAAACCCATTTTTTCTTTTATATCGTTACAGGATACCAGGTTATTTTTCCGAGTGAAAAAAAAAGCAGCAGGTTTTTATTACTTTTCTTTTAATCTGAATGCAAGTAATTCAGCAGACTCCTTTGGGAGGTTTAAGTCTCTTGTGAGATCGTTCAGTTCTTGTTGATTGAACCGCTGAGAAGTTGTTAAATCAAATCTGCTTCAAATTTTTTGTCGTTTTCCGATTGAATTCTTTGAACTTCATCAGACGTTCAGGAAGTTCAGGAAGATTGCTAAAAGATGGAATGGGTATTTCTTCCTAGTGCAAAATAGGTCTTCTTGCAGAAACTAGATCAAGTTATGTCTACAAACTTTAGGCACTTATCTTTCCAATTGTCCACTGTCGCAAATGTTTTACACACGATATGTGGAGCTCAAGATTAATCCTGGTCCCCCAAATGAACCTCAAAATAGGCAAATACGCCTTTTTCACAAAGTCAGGAATAGTTTTTCCATTTTCTTTCAAAGTGTATTCGCCACATACCTTGCCAACCAACGATATACAAACAAATAAGAATTTAAGATAAAGTTAATGTGTTAATCATTGTAAGAAAACATAAAAAATCTCCAATATGATCAAAAGCACGTGTTTTCATGATTAACTCAGTTCATAGTTATCCATTTTATTTGAAATAGAAAATGAATTATATTGTTAGTTCATTTTATCAAGATATTTATTTAGTGTAGATAAAAAGAGACTTGGGACAAGTTTAAAACATCCAATAAGTTAGATCAATAATCGGTAACTACAGTTAAAGATTATTCTAGGAAGATTAACGTTTGAGGTATTCCATCATTTTTTACCGTAGCCAAATTTTTGAAGGAATTTTATATACTGGTTTCTTTTTTCCACCAGTGACTACATAACTTTTGCGTGCTGTTTGAAGTGGGATCTGATCCTGCAGCCACTGACAACAAGATAAAGGTACCATTGGGAAATGCGAGCTCGAGGCCCGAGACCGAGGCAAGCAATCGTGTAAGAGTACCGAAATGCGTCGCTATACGTTTGAATCACATGTAATTATATAAAGCACATTTGGACCAAGCAATCGATGCAAGAGACCGTGGCAGCACATTTAGCACATTCAGCACCAGTTTCTGATCAGTGTTTGCTGCCTTGCTACCTGTCGTGGTTCCTTGCATCGATCTCGTTCCCAAATTGTACCTTAAAAATTGTAATAAACATTTATATTAAACAAATAACTTTTTCAAAAAAAACTCCAAAATAAGGTTTCCTTAATTTTGAGAATTAAAAAAATTAAATAAAGGTCTGGAATTTTGTGTTAAACTTTAGCTAAATAATAAACCTGTTTATAATTTTTTAATTTTACTCAGTCGTGATTACGTGTGTTTATTTGAAATACCTGTTACATGTTGATTTCAGTTCTAAAATAATTAAAAAATTATGGCATTTAAAGCACATTCTTAGTATTAATAATGTAAGTTTGTTGATTTTAATAAGGCATTGCTTTGTTTTGAATAAAACTTTTAATCTGATTTAATTCGTTGCAGTTTTCTGTGTTGTTTTACCTTGTTTTTAAAGATCTTGTTGGTTTTATGGGTCCGAAACACATAGTATGATATCTTGGAAGAAAGTTCTAATTAATTCCATGAGTATTCATTGCTTCCATCTTGTTATTACCTTATTTTCAGTATTCTTTGGTATAATTATACCTATTTGTTTTGACCAGGCTCTCAATTCTAGTTATCTTCTTCTTCGTCTTTTTAATTTTTGTAGGCCTATGGTTTTAGGTTGATTGGTGGTGCTCTCGATGATTATTTGCAATGAGGGAGGATTGAAATGTTAACCTACTTTTGAATTACACACTGTTTTTATTACCTCACAGTTGATAGATAGTTGCACTACAGTTTGACGTTGGATGCTGTTAGAAATCCGGAACTAATTTTAATGTTTTTCCTGTTTAAAAGTCTGAACACTAGATCGAATACTGAGAAGGGACCGTATATATTTTTTGGAATCTTCTATGTTGTGTTGATTCGTTGAACATGAGAAAAAAAAATATGCTTTAAGTCCTGACTTTGTCCACAATCGCAAAAGTCACTGGGAATCATCTTCAGTCTATTTAGTGAGTCGGACTTGGGTAAGTCGTCCTTGAACTAAAATCGAAGTTCGGTTACAACGTCTCTAAAGCTCTAGGTGGTTCCGGTGTTACACTAGAATTTAGAGATGAATATTCGCAAATCTATAACTGTTATGTACATTTACGGATTTGTTACTACCCATCTCTAAATTCACGCGATATAACCGAACTTCGATTTTTGTTCAAGGACGGCTTACCCAAGTCCGACTCAGCTATATTAGAAAGTCGATCAGCAATATTAGATAAGGCAGTGTTGAGAATGTTGATGGTTTTTAAGATTGGAATCTTGAGCACATATTAAGACGAAGTCATTGACGAAGCTAGTTATTTGGATTCTTTGAGGAAGGTTTTGAAAAATGTTGCATAAAAAGTTGAACAATAATGGACTTAAGGGCGATCCCTGGGGTACACCTCTGCAGGAGACTCCAGAGCCTAGGATTATGTTCTCTTGTGGCGATTTTATGTATATGTTTCTATCGTTGAGAAGGGATAGGATTAAGTCGCATATATCCTTGGGTACGCTGTGTAAAGAAGAGTAGACTGCGGACGTGAATTTATTATTATAAACCCCTTTGATGTCTAGGAATACTACGATAGGGTTTTTGTTGTTAGAGAGGGTGCAGGAGATTTTCGAGTACACAAAAACTACTTTTCACACCACATTCTTTCCTAACGCCATTTTGGTGAGGGTTTAATTGAGTCGCCAACTGGTTGCTTCAGCAGATTTTTTGAGGATAGGGATGATTAAAAATTTTTTTCATTTACCAGGGATTGGAGTAGATATTGTTGCTGAGTATGTTGTTAAACAGTTTTAGTAAGAATAAGAGTGCTTTTCTGGGAAGACTATACAGCATAGCATATGAGAAAGAATCTAACCCTGAAGAAGAGTTTTTTTTTCAAGTGCAAAGGTAAGCTTATTTAATGAGAAGGGGGCTGAGACATAGTTTTGAAATGTTTCTGGCAGGAGGATTTGGGTTAATTTGTTTAACAGGTTTGAAAAGATGTTGTTGTCTAAAGGTGGGTTACTTATTTTGTTGCTGTTATCAATGCAATTGGAAAAACGTTTTATTGAATACCAGACTTTTTTGATCGGTTTGCCCAATGCTAAAGTTTTAGTGAACTTATGAAAACTGTCTTTTTCTTTTGTTTTAGAAAGAGGCGGATGTTGGCTCGAGTTTTTCTGAAGGTGATTAGGTTTTCGACTGTAGGAGAGCGGATATATTTCTTAAATGCATCTTTTTTGTCTGTATCATATTCGAGCACTCCTGATCCCACCAGGGGAAATAGAGCTTGTTATTAGAAAAACATTTTTTTGTGAGGAATTGCAACGTTTCAAGCATTCTAAATAATTTCTAGTTATCAACAAATTTGGGGTTTCTCTTATTCTTTCTTGAGAAACTGTCGTTTTAGTTTGCACGGTTCGGTAACTATTCTGTTCCATGATACGAATTTAGCTGGATAATCCACTGGAAATATTAAGGAATTATTTGGTGTCCTAATGTTTGGCATCAATATTATTTACTGTCTATGACGTCATGTTATGGTGCATTTTTTAGAAATATTAGGGTTAATATTTAACTCTATTTATGAATAATGTTTTATTAGGATGTGTGAACACATTGGGGTCGAGTTACGTTTAGTTAGTTATGAATTGTAGAAGATTGTCAAGGTCACCGGAAGTGTGATTGTCAAACTGTGTCAGATCCTCCTTTGCGATGCCATATTGTCTTCTTCGAGGAAGCTTAAAAGTCGTCGTAGCCATGAGGTACTGGACTTTTGGGGAGAAGAGCGTGGGTACTCTGAGTACGAGGTGATTTTGTGTGACTTTGAGGGCCGAAGAGCACGCCTAATTTTGAAACGTAAGGAAGGAAGTCCTCCCAGATCGTTACCGAGTCAGTTCACTGAACTATATATTAAACTGGAAGAACAAAGCCGATCAACAAAATCAAGTTGCATAGCCAGGTGATATTTGACATTGTGGCGCCCACACGTGCGTATTGAAATGCACTAAAAAAGGAACATCAACATTAAATTTAACACTTATTACATTCAACTACGACACCTTTAAATTTAAGAAAATCACTTAAAACAGATTTTTGATAATTACGCAGCTGAAACAAATGTCCCAATAATAATAATTATTAAAATAGCGCGTTATTAATAAAAAATAATATAACTTATCGTAGTACGCCTGTTGGAAACGTGACCCAGAATGCTCGAAATTGACAATCTGGCGTCCAAATTGTCATGCGCACCGACCATTTATTTCACCCATGTCGACTTAGAAATTAGGAGTAGGGTTTATGTCATATAGCCATCCAGTTAAATATAAAGGTTGGTGAGTCAGTTCGGGTTCAGTGAATGGCGTCTGCTGCATCATGTCGGGGTTAGTACCCGCATCCAAATTTTTAGGGTTCCGAAGTGGTCTCTTGGAGACATCCTGCCGCCTAATGCCAGTTCAAGGCGTATAATTCCATCATCCGGAGTCGCCATAACCCTTAAGGATTTACTTTCCCAAATGTGCCTTTATGTGCGTAGTTGTAGTCGCCTATCGCTTACCGTTCATGCTGTACGTTGTTCCAAACGTACCTGGGCAATGCCCACTCATTCTTAGTGTATGGGGGTTCTGAGGTTTTCAGCCTCTAGATGTTTCTCTTTAATGTCCTGCAGATTATAGAAGTCGTGAGAGTCCAGTTTCCTGTCCAATGAGTTCGATGCCAACACCAGTGGTGAAGAGTGCCACCGCTTGATGGCTTTCTACCAGAAATCAGGTAACTTAAAATCTGCAATCCAAGGTATGAAACACTTTCAGTCTAATAACTTCAGTGGCACTAGTACCTTAAGGATGTTCCGATTTATTATTTAACTTTTATTTATAAGAATAATTCTGTAACTGTTGTAGTTGTGCTTAAGCTTAACCTGCTGTAAGCTTTAGTAATCAGACTGGGTAATATTAATTCTTTCTCTTGCTCTAATAATTTCGTATTTAGAGAATTTCTCTTCAACTTAAGTTTTACTCGTTATTTTGTGTAGTATCGGTAGTAAAAACTATTGAGATCCTATTGTTGGGAGTCTCTGATGTTGCCTATTTAAAACGAATATCTTCAGAGTGCAACTGCTGCATGGGTGTTGTAGATTGCGGGCAAACTTATTGTATGCCTTTCACGTTAGACCATTTACAACTTAAAGATTTTCCCTACAAAGTTCACTTTTACGAATGGTCCATACAACGGCATAAATGAGATCTACATTTTTCAACAGGAGTTCTAGCTGGGGACAGGACCATATTGGAAATATTTTGGAATAAATTATTGTTTTGTATTTTTGAGTTTTTTTGAAAAAGTTATTTAAAAAATTTGATTATTTTAATGACTTCTCTACTGTCCTCCTAAACCAATAAGCGGTATCTTAGTTGCAGCAAGTTTCGAGACAAATACACATTTTCTAAAAGTTATTTTCACGTAAAGAAAAAATTTAGGTATAGCTGGATTACTTTAAATTATTTTTTTGTTATTGAATATTATTTTTGAAGTTATTGTGTCGTATATGAATATGCAGTCATTTAACTTAGTAATAATGACATAATCCTTTTAGTAAAAACAAGTGAAGTTGAGATATGTAAATTTGTTTTAGGTTTTTGTTTTATTGTTCTGAGTGAGTATTTTGCGTTTTTCTTAGTTCATCTCATGCGTAATTTTTTAAGCTATCTAATGCGTTAAAAAAATAAAAAGTCATTTCTTTCGATACCGCTATTTGACTTAGGAGTGCAATATACACAGTAAAAAAATTATTAACTTAGGATTCACCCTGTAATACATTGTCTTTGATTCAGTTTTGATCTTAATAATAATTACTATATGTACTTTTTATAAAATGTAAAAGTATACTGTGTGATCCACAAAAAATGTTTTTAAAGTAGGCATTGAAAATATTAACGCATGCCCTATTATTTTTAAGTGTTAGTTTGTATTTAATTCAGAGTTGTCTTATAGTTATGAGGTCTACATTAGAAAAAATTTTGTATTCAGAGTGTAAATATATAATTTTGCCAAAAATAAAGAAATATTAGGAACACTGAAAGCTATATATATGTTTTTTTTTTTTAAATAAAATTGTAAGTAATGACTTCAATTTTTATGAGTTACTAACAACATTCTAACAGGATGATATTAATATATTATGTCAGTGTTTTTTATAAAACGAAATACAGGTTTCTCTAGTTCATATGTTCACCTCATTACTTAATAGCCCCTGGTATCTACTATGCCTTCTTATTAAATGTCAAACTCTTGGCACGCTGCGTAAATAAAAATGATTACAGTCTTCACCGAAGAAGTATATCATGAACACAATTTCTGGTCCCCATTCCATCCTCTAACGTTATGCTAATTCTTAATATCACCCTTAGAGAATTTTGGGGTCGCTACGAACCCTCGTTTTCAGGTGTAACTAGCCAATGCTTCTACAATTTATGGCTTCTATTTAGAATTCTAGAATATATTTTACAAGGATTTTCACTTTTAATTTGAATTAAAATTAAATATAAAAGTATTAGATAAGGTTACTCCTCCTTATCTAATATACTGTTGTACAGCAGTACATATTGTGTCCCCAATAGTACACAAAAAATACACAAATAATACACAAATAGTAAATAGTACACAAATTGTACACAAATTGTACACAAATTGTACACAAATTGTACACAAATTGTACACAAATTGTACACAAATTGTACACAAATTGTACACAAATTGTACACAAATTGTACACAAATTGTACACAAATTATACACAAATTGTACACAAATTGTACACAAATTGTACACAAATTGTACACAAATTGTACATAAATTGTACACAAATTGTACACAAATTGTACACAAATTGTACACAAATTGTACACAAATTGTACACAAATTGTACACAAATTGTACACAAATTGTACACAAATTGTACACAAATTGTACACAAATTGTACACAAATTGTACACAAATTGTACACAAATTTTACACAAATTGTACACAAATTGTACACAAATTGTACACAAATTGTACACAAATTGTACACAAATTGTACACAAATTGTACACAAATTGTACACAAATTGTACACAAATTGTACACAAATTGTACACAAATTGTACACAAATTGTACACAAATTGTACACAAATTGTACACAAATTGTACACAATTTGTTTACAAATTGTACACAAATTGTACACAAATTGTACACAAATTGTACACAAATTGTACACAAATTGTACACAAATTGTACACAAATTGTACACAAATTGTACACAAATTGTACACAAATTGTACACAAATTGTACACAAATTGTACACAAATTGTACACAAATTGTACACAAATTGTACACAAATTGTACACAAATTGTACACAAATTGTAAACAAATTGTACACAAATTGTTTACAAATTGTACACAAATTGTACAAAAATTGTACACAAATTGTATCTATATAGTCCATTTTTTCTGAATTCTTTTTTACGATACGATATCAATACAATATCGATATGTTGATTATTAAGTGTCGTATATTAGACCAAGTGATCGGGTTATTTGCAGGGGCGGTTTCTCTATTTGTTTATTTGTGCAGTGAACACCAAGTTACATTTCATAAAAACACATTATTTTAAAATAAATATCACATAAATATAAATACAATTTTAATAATTTTATTGTTTGCATACATGTTAATCCCCAATTTTTGGTACGCCACTGCGCTCTGGCTAATCGCGTCTCCCTGGCGCACTGTTTTGAGCCCGAGGGAGCGAGATGTTTTTCCATTCTATTTAAAAGATGCAATACAATACAAAGTTAAAATATCTGAACAACATATATTTTGTGAACATCTTTGGGTTGAAATTAAAATAGTAAATAAATTATATGTAGTAGGTGATGTGTATAGGCCACCTAACACAGATCATGCTGCCTTTTTAGATCAATTTGAAAACACACTAATTTTTCTTTATATAGTTTATAACACATTATTTGTCTAGGAGACTTTGTTGAGTTTATTTTTCCTTATTTTGTAAAAAAGATACAAATTACCCGCCTACTAAAAAATACTGTCAATGAGAATTTTGAAAATTGTTGAAAGTGGTCATAAAAATAACGCCGAAAATATACCGGGTGTTCAAATTAAAGTGTTACAGTTAAATACTGCCGAAATATGCATTAAAAAAAAGTTTAAACAAAAGTTTTATAGTTTTTTGAGGGAACCATTTTGGCTAAATTAATTTTTTTATAGTTGACCATAATATGGCCATATCAAGGTAAACTTTGTTTTTTTTTTTTAAATGGGAATCCCATTTTTACATATTTTTAAAGTACATAAAAAAATAAGAAACTTGGAAATATTTTTTTATTGGACTTTTACTTTTTGAGTAACAGCTACTTGAAAGTTTTGCTGGGCGAAAAATAAGTTAGCCATATTATGGTTAGCTATAAAAAACGATTTTAGCCAAAAATTTTTCCCCACAAAACTATTAAACTTTCGTCTAAAACGGTATTTAGTTGTAACACTTTAATTTGAACACCCGGTATATTGCAGACAGCATTTGGAGTTATTTCTCAGCAATTATTTATCGTCATAAAATATGTTATTTTATTTATTTTTTTAGTGTTTTAAGCTCAAATGATTTTAGGAGTGGGTTAGGTTATTAAATAACTCGTATTACTTTAAAACAGAAGTTGGGCACCACTATATTTAAAACTTATTATACTTGACTATAGATTAGTGATAAAAATATAGAAAATCACTAACCAATAAGATATTATATTTAAACCAAATTTTAACAAATTCTAATTCACAGAGATTTACTAATTCAAATTTAGATGATTTATTGCATAAAAATAGACATTGTTATAACAGGAGGTAGTATAAAGGAGAGATTTGCATAGGCCTTCTTCAAGGGGACTCGAACGATACTCTTCTGGTAGCACCAAACTCTTAGGTATACATCTTCATAAACTTAAATCTCATGAACTTCTTTAGATGTAACTCGAACTAAACCTCTTGATATAACTTGAAATAAACTTCTTTAGATGCAGCTTGAACTTCTTTAGATATAACTCATACAAAACCGTCTAGATATAGCCAGACTACAAGGAAAAGGTAACAATATTAAGAAAGGAACTAGGAAATTTGCATAGGAACCAGATAAAATGTCTTAAACTAATAATTGAACAATTTAAACTATTAAGTGAATAGTTTCACAGGGACTAAAATTAATATGAAAAGGAAAAATCTTATTTAACACATTTAAATATAGTAAAGCATAATATCTCTTCCAAACAAAACAATATATAAAATTATATAAAACATGCTATCCATGTGTTACTCATGTGTTGAGGTTATGTACAATATTTGACATTTTAATTAAGAAATCTTTCTACGAAATATATATTTTCAACAATATATCGGTACCAAAGCATACCTTATAAAATCAGACGAAATATACGATAGATAAATATGATTTAATACATCGGATGACCTAGATAATTAAAAATTTAATATCAACTGATTCGTTGACAGATACAAATTAAAATGAAATCGAACTTTTGACGCAAGGCATAAACGACAAATGACATTTGAGTAGAGATGTTTGTGTCAAAATAACGAAAACGGTTCCAACCGTTACACCCCACTACCTCCGAGTAAAAAAAAAATTAAATTTTAATTTGAATTTTTTTTTTATTTTTCTTTACTACTTCCATATTCTCTCCTTTTATTGCAACTAGCTAGAATGATACAAGAGGTGAAACGATCAATCGATTACTTTTCAATAGTGTTGCCCGCCGATATCCACAGTAATCAAAGGGCACTGCAAGAAAAGGTCCTTCATTAATAATTCCACTTCAAATACCACTGCTAAACCAATATCGTAGAAGAAAATTTAAAATTGCAAAAAAAATAAATAAACAATGATTATGCACCATCATACAATGAATAACACAAGATATCGCAGTAAAAAAAATTTTAACAAAGAAAAAATAAGAAAATATATACTTCCTATTAGATTAGTATATAAAGATAAGAAAATTAGTAAATTAGCATTATATAATATATGCATGTTCGTTCTTATACAAACTTTAACCACATAAAATTGCAGCCATGCATCGGTAAAATAAAGTTCAAATTAAAGTTACATCAGTAAACTAAAAAAATTGTACTGGCATAAAGCATACATATATAAGATAAAGGTAAGGTAGAGAATAGTAAATTCTCAGATTACTAAGTATTCATCTGTAACAAAAAAAAAGAAAAACAAACTGAACATTTTCAAGGTACATAAAATAAAGGGACTTTAGACACATATTTAGTTATTTAGTGAAGCTTCCAAAATAGGAAGAGGTTGATAAACTTACAACTAAGACTTAATACCAAAAATTTTTTTAAAAAACAATTGAAATTTTTACTGTAGTCCTTAAAGACTAAAGATTTACAACTTAAACCAGGAAGATTTACTACTTTAGCTTTTAAGTACTTGTTTAAAAAAAAATAAATTGATTTTAAATACATAGAAAAAAGAGACTTGAGATACATCTTTAGTTATTTAGTGATGCTCCCAAAAAAAAAGGAAGTGGTTGTTGAACTTACAAACTAAGACCTATTATTAAAATAAAAAAATGATGAAGACAACTGAAATTTTTACTGTAGTCCTTAAAGACTAAAGATTTATAACTTAAACTAAGAAGATTTACTTTAAATCTACACTCTTATGCCATACAAATGTCACAAAAAATTGATTTTAAATTTAAATCTGCACTCTTGTATCATACCAATGTCACAATCAGGGAAAGATAAGATAAAGGTAAATAAAGGTAATGAAGGTAAACTAGAAAGAATGATCATTGAACTATATTTGCATATATCATAACTAAGTAACGGTGAACCATTTCAAATGAAAGGTAAATATCTTGATATTCAAAAACTTAGTACATTACGTACTAAAGGTAAAAATAATATTATTAAACGATAAATAACACATTCACTTAACTAGTGAATAAAGATATATAATAATATTATAGGAGATAAATTTTGAAAATCAAGATAAACAATGTACACACATCAGTGAGTGCATCAGGCAAGGTATACGAAACATCTTCGTAATGCTGTCACTTTTCTCAGTGTAAATCAGCAAAGGTATATACAAAGTAGTAAAGATAGGAAACAAAATATAGTAATGCAATTTCTCTGTTAACCTAAAGTTAACCCAAATATGAAATTTTGCAATACTCAACTAAATTATTTTCAATATAAAGTGAAAACAGAGGTATCATATGATATTGCTAAAAGCATAGATTCTCAAATTATAATTGAAAAAAGAAAAAAGATATACAAACTTTTACTATTTGTATTAAAATATAAAAAAATTTGTATCGTTGATGGTAGCAACACGCAAGTAACAGCAGCTCTACTAATGTGTAAAATTATAGTGTTAAAAATAGCGATATCTAAATTAAAGTTTGTACCAGCCGAAAGAGAATCTCCCGAGGAATAGTTTTATGTAGAAGGTATGTGCAATTTTATTTAATGCAACTGAAAATAATTGATTTAAACCTTCACATAAAAATTGAAACAACGTGATAAGATAAGGTGCTTGGTCCGTAGTTAGTATATTTTAAAAACAAACAAACCAGTTTTTCGAATTTAAAATTTATAAGACATTGTCAATAATTACTGTGACAAGTAAAACTGTCGGCATTTCAAGAGACTATGTCTGAAGAAATGACAATAGCTGACTTATATAAAAAGCTCATATCTGCTCAACAAGTCCAAACAGAAGCACTAACTAAAGAAATTCAGAGCAGTAAAGAAGAGTTAGAGACAAAACTTAAGAAAACAAACATAAAAGTAGAAAAATTACAAACTAAATATTTATACTTGGAAAGGAAAAGTCGTAAAAACAATATCATCATTTTTGGTTCACATGATCAAAATAAGGATATACTAAGCTTTGTAATTGATACATTAAATTCATTATTTGAAATAACCTTTAGTGAAGCTGTTATTAAAGATGCCTATTTCATAGGACGCAAAGACGACAAAAAAGGCTTGTTAATTGAATTTATATCGTTCTTCCAAAAGCAGCGAATTTTTAAAAATATTCAGAAACTTCGTGGGAAAAACATTTCAGTGGTCAACGATCTATGTCCAGAAGATAGAGACAATAATAAAATACTCGTCAAACATTTGCGAATTGCAAAAAGTCAACAGAAAGAAGCTAAAATTAAAGGGTTTAAATTGATAGTTGAAGGGAAAGAGTTCTCTGCTCATGACTTAGAAGATTATGGTTCAGATAGTTACTATAGCAGTGAAAACGAATCAGATGTAGAGGAAGAGGAAGAACCAGAAGAACTCGAGCAAACGAAAGAGCCTGATCAAAAAAATCAAGCTCATAAAAGAAAAGAAAGAGATACTACATCAAGTGGTGAAAAGAATAAAGAAATAGTTAAGAAAAGGAAAAGTGTTGGTCGCTCCCAACGAGTTCTTAGAAATTCTAAACTATATTAAAAGAACCTCGTATGAATGATTTTAATTTATTGTGTCGGCTACTGAAATTAAAGTACTTTTGTGAACTTGTACAGTTCTATTTATAATAAATTTCTGTGTTTAGGACTATATTGCGAATAAGAATACGCTTTACTTATCTTTTCAAATAGCACTATTTGTCTGCACTTGATATTTGTAAATATTTATTATTTTTTATTTGTTAATTCTTTGTCCCTAGTGGGTCAACTGTCTGTATCTTCTTACAATTAGAATTTTTTTTTTAAGATTATTAATAGATGTATTAGATAATAATGATCATAGAAAATAATCTAACTTTAGGACATTTGAATGTTTGCTCGTTGGTATCGAGTATAGGTGATATAAGGCAACTTATTTCGAACTATAACTTTGACATACTGGTTCTGACAGAATCCTGGCTTGGGTCCAATATTTCTTCCAACATTGTAGGTGTTGATGGATACTACCTGATTAGAGAGGATAGAGGTAGACGAGGTGGAGGAGTTGTATTTTATATTAAAAATTGTTTCTGTTCCAAAATCATACAAACAAACAATATTATTGAACAATTGTGGGTTAAAATTACTTTTGGTGGAATATCTTTCGCTGTAGGTGGAGTCTACAACCCTCCCAAAAATAATGTTAAGGGGTTTCTGGATAATTTAGAAGGAACATCAGAACTAGTTCCTTCTTATGAATATTTATTTTTAATGAGAGATTTTAATATAGACTTATTGAAAACCGTATCTTCTAGTGTCTTACTTGTAAATAATATTACACAAATATTTAATTTAACACAGATAATTGATAGTCCTACCCGGATCACTCCTACTACCTCAACTCTAATTGATTATATTATTATTCCAGACTTAGAAGACTTCTTAATTTCAAAAGACGTTGTCTCAGTCAAACATATTTCAGATCACGAGTTAATAATGTGCGAATTAGATTTAAAACTTAAATGTAAAACCCCGACATTTAAAGAAATAAGAGATTACAAAAACTTAAATGTAAATGATTTTTATTACGATTTAGAGAACTTACCGTTAAATAATATATTAAATATAACAGATATAAATGAAAAACTTTTATATCTAAACAATTCCTTACTATACTTATTTGATAGACATGCACCGATTAAAAAAATTCGTATAACTAAAAAGTACGCTCCTTGGCTAACAGATAATTTAAAATTTTTAATGAATTTGAGAGACAAAGCTTATAAAGATTGGAAAAAAAACAGGATTGCTTCTAAATTTGATTACTATAAACAACTCAGAAATGACACCACTCTGGCATATAAAACCGAAAAGAAAGCTTACATTCGTCACCAATTCAGACTAAATGGTATGAAGGCTGTTTGGAAAGATCTAAATAAACTCAATATGTTAAAGAATAAAACTAAGCAAATTCCACCCACTTTGAGCGATGTTACTAACCTCAATAACTACTACCTTAATTCATTGCCTAATATAACCCCAGACATACAAAAAATTGAATATTACAAAAATCATATATTACCTGAAAAAACCTTTAAAATTGAAAGTGTAACACATTCGGATGTAGCTAAAATCATCAGAAAAATTAAAACTAATGCGATGGGTATTGACCAGATAAATTTAAGAATGATAGAACTTTTTTGTCCACAGATAATTCCATATATTACAGATATTTTAAATACGTGTATTCAGAGCAGTGTTTTTCCTGATATTTGGAAGCAAGCTTTGGTGCTGCCTATTCCAAAAAAGTCAAACCCAACAGAACTAAAAGATTTAAGGCCAGTTAGTATTTTGCCAACTTTTTCAAAAATTCTAGAAAGAATAATAGAAAAACAATTGAGGGAATTTTTAAATCAAAATGAAGTTTTACCTTACCAACAGTCAGGTTTTAGACCTCTACATAGTTGCGAAACGGCCCTGTTAGCTATTACGGATGATATTTTAAGAGCCACTGATAAAAATATGATTACTTTACTTATACTTTTGGATTACTCAAAAGCCTTTGATACATTGAATCATGAAATGTTAATAGCTATTTTACATTATGTTGGACTAGACGACCTTTCCTTAGAATTCTTCAAAAGCTATGTAACTAATCGTTCCCAATGTGTTCAAATACAGGAAAATGTATCTACGCCTCTTAAGTTACCATCTGGAATAGCACAAGGGTCTATATTGGGACCACTACTATATACTGTATATACTTCTAATTTTAGAAAAGTTGTTACTAAAACCTCAATACATTTCTATGCTGATGATACTCAGATTTACTACTCCTTTAGACCCACTGATATGCAAGATGCTATTGAAACTGTAAATCATGATGTCTATAAAATTGTTGAGGAATCTAAAAGTCACTCTTTAAAACTAAATAGGGAAAAAACAAAGTTATTGTGTTTTGGGGGAGGAAGGAAGTACTCTGAGCTATTAAGTAGCATAGAAATTGATATTGATGGATACAGTATTACACCATCGGGAGAGGCAAAAAACCTCGGCCTTACTTTTGACACTGTTCTAAGATTTAGAAAACACGTTACCAACTGTATTAAAATAGGATACGCTAATCTGAAAATAATTTACGGCAATCGACATTATCTAGATAAAATAGTAAAGAAAAATCTTTGTGAGGCGTTAGTATTATCTAAACTTAATTTCTGTGATAGCGTATATGGTCCGAATATTGATAACCAGGATACACGAAAAATTCAAGTATTACAAAATTCTTGTGTCAGATTGATTTGTGGGATACGCCGCCGACAACCTATTTCCAATAAATTAAATCAATTATCCTGGTTGAACATGTATAATCGCAGGCAGCATCACTCCTTGTGTCTATTTCATAAAATAATAATAAATAAATGCCCATTATATCTGTTTAACAAAATAATATACCGTCATAACATACATAATCTAAATACAAGACATAGGTTCAGACTTAATATGCCCTATCACAGAACCGAAACTTTCAAGCGTTCTTTCAGTTATCAAATAGTCAATGCATACAACTCCTTACCAGATTCACTTAAAACTCTACCAATGAGCACATTTAAGGTCAAAGTTCGTAATTTACTATTTTCTAAGCAATTATTACGTACCTAGGTTCTTTGTGTTTATTGTTATTTGTAGTTAGTAAATGCAATTCAGGCTTTTGGAAATTTATTTACTTTTATTTGCTTTTTACATTTTTTGTTGTTTTTTTTTTCAAGGTTAGGTTGAAAAACAGAGGGCGAGCTATGCTTATGTTTAGTATAACTCACTCAGCTGACACCTCGCCTTTTTTTCACAACATTATTAAATATGTATTTTTAGAATATTGTAAATATACTTTAATTTTGTTTTATGATGTGAAAATAAAGACCTTATTATTATTATTATTATTATTATTATTATTATTATTATTATTATTATTATTATTATTATTATTATTATTATTATTATTATTATTATTATTATTATTATTATTATTATTATTATTATTATTATTATTATTATTATTATTATTATTATTATTATTATTATTATTATTATTATTATTATTATTATTATTATTATTATTATTATTATTATTATTATTATTATTATTATTATTATTATTATTATTATTATTATTATTATTATTATTATTATTATTATTATTATTATTATTATTATTATTATTATTATTATTATTATTATTATTATTATTATTATTATTATTATTATTATTATTATTATTATTATTATTATTATTATTATTATTATTATTATTATTATTATTATTATTATTATTATTATTATTATTATTATTATTATTATTATTATTATTATTATTATTATTATTATTATTATTATTATTATTATTATTATTATTATTATTATTATTATTATTATTATTATTATTATTATTATTATTATTATTATTATTATTATTATTATTATTATTATTATTATTATTATTATTATTATTATTATTATTATTATTATTATTATTATTATTATTATTATTATTATTATTATTATTATTATTATTATTATTATTATTATTATTATTATTATTATTATTATTATTATTATTATTATTATTATTATTATTATTATTATTATTATTATTATTATTATTATTATTATTATTATTATTATTATTATTATTATTATTATTATTATTATTATTATTATTATTATTATTATTATTATTATTATTATTATTATTATTATTATTATTATTATTATTATTATTATTATTATTATTATTATTATTATTATTATTATTATTATAATTTAAAGTTGGTTCGCAATCAATTAGTTATGCAATAGTGAGGTACTTAACCATATAAAGAAAAAACATGAAATACTAGATAATATAGTTCAAAGTCAACTTAGATATTTTAAGATTGAATTTAAGGATAAGGTAAACAAATTAAAATATTACTCAAATTTAATAACAATATATAAATTTACTACAAATTAAGAAAAAAAAATCCTAATGTTTCAGTTAAATGATAAATACTATTAGCAACTGAATACCTATTACCAAAAATTAAGGTAGCTGTTACAGAAAGTATTGCTTAAAAAAAAATAAGTAGTAGCAGACAGTTAAAAGTTAGAAGGTAATGTCTGGTCTCACTAATAAATATTCCAATGGTGTTAAAGGAAAAAACTGACTACAGGCAGTATAACTTGGTCGTGTAGGTAATAGCAGAATAGTAAAAAGCCAGATACTAATCTTTACCATTCTGGCCTGACATTATATATTCCATTGGTGTAAAAGGAAAAATTGACTACAGGCGGTATTACTTGGTCGAGTAGGTAATAGCAGAATAATAAAAAGCTAGATACTAATTTTTATTATTCTGGCCTGACATTAAATATGAAAAATTTAGTAATATTTTAACTTATTAAAAGGAACGGTATAAACATCAAAGAAGGAGATATAATTCTAATTGACAGAATATATTATTCACTGTCAGAAGTATCATTATTAACGTTAGGAATGACTTCATTATCATCATCCTCAGATAAATCGTCATCAACATCAACGAAACTTTTTTTTAAATCAGAGACATGGTAATTACCTAAGTCTTTTCCATCTAAGTATTCAATATTATACACTAGTTTAGAAAGAACCTTATGTACTATACACGGAGTATATTTAGGTGCAAACTCAGCATTAAAATTAATAATTTTAGATGGTAATACGAAATTCTTTTTCCATAATCTATCTTCAACATGATATTCCACATCTCTTTTTCTTAAGTTATAATATTTACAATTTCTATCATAGGCTGGTTTAAATTTTTTCCTAACATCGATAAACAATTTAGGTAAATTTTGTGTGTCATCGATACGTTGTAATTTTTCAGATACTGACGGAATATTATTAGAATTATTTGAAATTAAACCATAAAAATCTCCAGAAAAGGGAACGTTACGAGCAAAATTAAGGAAGGATGGAGAATACCCTGTGACTTCATGTCTGGCTGTATTTATGGATTGAACTACTCTAGGCAAAAATATATCCCAAGAACGGTGTTTATTATGTATATAACAGCGAAGTGTGATTAGCTTGAGAATGATAAACAGGATTGTAAATTATTTTCTGAACTTTCTATTTGTCCATCAAAGCTTTAAATTCTTTAGGAACAAAAACACTTCCATTGTCTGTAGAAACAATTTGACAAACTCCAAATAATTGAACAATTTAAACTATTAAGTGAATAGTTTCACAGAGACTAAAATTAGTATGAAAAGGAAAAATCTTATTTAACACATTTAAATATAGTAAAGCATAATATCTCTTCCAAACAAAACAATATATAAAATTATATAAAACATGCTATCCATGTGTTATTCATGTGTTGAGGTTATGTACAATATTTGATATTTTAATTAAGAAATCTTTCTACGAAATATATATTTTCAACAATATATCGGTACCAAAGCATGCCTTATAAAATCAGACGGAATATACGATAGATAAAAATGATTTAATGCATCGGATGACCTAGATAATTATTTAAAATTTAATATCAACTGATTCGTTGACAGATACAAATCAAAATGAAATCGAACTTTTGACGCAAGGCATAAACGACAAATGACATTTGAGTAGAGATGTTTGTGTCAAAATAACGAAAACGGTTCCAACCGTTACAACTTCAATATTGATCAATTGAATATTCAATCAAGACTGTTTTCTGATATTCTTGCAATTTGTGACACTTTTACAGGGTTATGATTGACAAAAAATGTTATTTTTAACAGGCACGTTATTTGTGAACAGGTTGTTATTTCTGTATGTTTATAAATAACCTATAATTTTAAAAATAACACAGATTGTCAATCATAACCCCCTTAATCTTAATTAAATAATTAGTTAACCTACTCATATATCTTCTAACACAATGACTTTGCTCTTGTATTTTATTTATACTTTAATATTAATAATTTGTTAATTTTAATAAAACTTTAAGAAGACTATTTAATTACGAGTATTAAAAAATATGCCGGTGGATGGGTGGTAAAAGTGTCTGACTTCCACGCGAGAAACCCAAGTTCGAGCCTCGGCTAGGGACGTTCAAATTAATTTTTTTGTTTTGGTTTATTTTATTTTAAAAATTATTAAAAGTCATAAAGTATTTTAAAATTAGTTATTTTGTCTTAATAACCTAAAATATTTTTTTAATTGTAAATTTTCGTTAGTGGGTCGTAGAAAAAATATACTGCACAACTCGAGTGGATTTTCCACATCGCCTACGGCGTCGTGCTCAAATTTCGTCTTCGTGCGATATGACCATAATATCCACACTTGTTGCACAAACTACTATTTTAATTAATGAAACGAGAGCCTGCCGTATACAAGACAATGATCTATTACGGTGCTATAACGCCAATTTTATTGCTAATATCTGCAGAAAATTTAACTTTACTAATACAAATGATGATGAGGTTCTAAATATTATTAAAACTATAAAAACTAAAGCCTATTTATTGCCTTGGCAATTTAAATATACAAATCACCATGCTTTGTTGCCCAACAAGTTTACCTTATTTATTCATTATTTTTAATAAATGCATCGATCACTGCTACTTTCCTCATATTTGGAAAAAGGCTTATGTGGTACCCCTAATAAAAATCTTGAAGCTAGAGTATAGTCACTTAGGGACTATTAGTACCCTTCCTACGTTCTCTAAAGTACTAGAGAAAATATTAGAACATCAAATGTGAAGTCAACTTGATACGGCTAGAATGATACCAATAAATCAATCAGGCTTTACAAGCGGTTATAGCGTTAGTATTATCTAAACTTAATTTCTGTGATAGCGTATATGGTCCGAATATTGATAACCAGGATACACGAAAAATTCAAGTATTACAAAATTCTTGTGTCAGATTGATTTGTGGGATACGCCGCCGACAACCTATTTCCAATAAATTAAATCAATTATCCTGGTTGAACATGTATAATCGCAGGCAGCATCACTCCTTGTGTCTATTTCATAAAATAATAATAAATAAATGCCCATTATATCTGTTTAACAAAATAATATACCGTCATAACATACATAATCTAAATACAAGACATAGGTTCAGACTTAATATGCCCTATCACAGAACCGAAACTTTCAAGCGTTCTTTCAGTTATCAAATAGTCAATGCATACAACTCCTTACCAGATTCACTTAAAACTCTACCAATGAGCACATTTAAGGTCAAAGTTCGTAATTTACTATTTTCTAAGCAATTATTACGTACCTAGGTTCTTTGTGTTTATTGTTATTTGTAGTTAGTAAATGCAATTCAGGCTTTTGGAAATTTATTTACTTTTATTTGCTTTTTACATTTTTTGTTGTTTTTTTTTTCAAGGTTAGGTTGAAAAACAGAGGGCGAGCTATGCTTATGTTTAGTATAACTCACTCAGCTGACACCTCGCCTTTTTTTCACAACATTATTAAATATGTATTTTTAGAATATTGTAAATATACTTTAATTTTGTTTTATGATGTGAAAATAAAGACCTTATTATTATTATTATTATTATTATTATTATTATTATTATTATTATTATTATTATTATTATTATTATTATTATTATTATTATTATTATTATTATTATTATTATTATTATTATTATTATTATTATTATTATTATTATTATTATTATTATTATTATTATTATTATTATTATTATTATTATTATTATTATTATTATTATTATTATTATTATTATTATTATTATTATTATTATTATTATTATTATTATTATTATTATTATTATTATTATTATTATTATTATTATTATTATTATTATTATTATTATTATTATTATTATTATTATTATTATTATTATTATTATTATTATTATTATTATTATTATTATTATTATTATTATTATTATTATTATTATTATTATTATTATTATTATTATTATTATTATTATTATTATTATTATTATTATTATTATTATTATTATTATTATTATTATTATTATTATTATTATTATTATTATTATTATTATTATTATTATTATTATTATTATTATTATTATTATTATTATTATTATTATTATTATTATTATTATTATTATTATTATTATTATTATTATTATTATTATTATTATTATTATTATTATTATTATTATTATTATTATTATTATTATTATTATTATTATTATTATTATTATTATTATTATTATTATTATTATTATTATTATTATTATTATTATTATTATTATTATTATTATTATTATTATTATTATTATTATTATTATTATTATTATTATTATTATTATTATTATTATTATTATTATTATTATTATTATTATTATTATTATTATTATTATTATTATTATTATTATTATTATTATTATTATTATTATTATTATTATTATTATTATTATTATTATTATTATTATTATTATTATTATTATTATTATTATTATTATTATTATTATTATTATTATTATTATTATTATTATTATTATTATTATTATTATTATTATTATTATTATTATTATTATTATTATTATTATTATTATTATTATTATTATTATTATTATTATAATTTAAAGTTGGTTCGCAATCAATTAGTTATGCAATAGTGAGGTACTTAACCATATAAAGAAAAAACATGAAATACTAGATAATATAGTTCAAAGTCAACTTAGATATTTTAAGATTGAATTTAAGGATAAGGTAAACAAATTAAAATATTACTCAAATTTAATAACAATATATAAATTTACTACAAATTAAGAAAAAAAAATCCTAATGTTTCAGTTAAATGATAAATACTATTAGCAACTGAATACCTATTACCAAAAATTAAGGTAGCTGTTACAGAAAGTATTGCTTAAAAAAAAATAAGTAGTAGCAGACAGTTAAAAGTTAGAAGGTAATGTCTGGTCTCACTAATAAATATTCCAATGGTGTTAAAGGAAAAAACTGACTACAGGCAGTATAACTTGGTCGTGTAGGTAATAGCAGAATAGTAAAAAGCCAGATACTAATCTTTACCATTCTGGCCTGACATTATATATTCCATTGGTGTAAAAGGAAAAATTGACTACAGGCGGTATTACTTGGTCGAGTAGGTAATAGCAGAATAATAAAAAGCTAGATACTAATTTTTATTATTCTGGCCTGACATTAAATATGAAAAATTTAGTAATATTTTAACTTATTAAAAGGAACGGTATAAACATCAAAGAAGGAGATATAATTCTAATTGACAGAATATATTATTCACTGTCAGAAGTATCATTATTAACGTTAGGAATGACTTCATTATCATCATCCTCAGATAAATCGTCATCAACATCAACGAAACTTTTTTTTAAATCAGAGACATGGTAATTACCTAAGTCTTTTCCATCTAAGTATTCAATATTATACACTAGTTTAGAAAGAACCTTATGTACTATACACGGAGTATATTTAGGTGCAAACTCAGCATTAAAATTAATAATTTTAGATGGTAATACGAAATTCTTTTTCCATAATCTATCTTCAACATGATATTCCACATCTCTTTTTCTTAAGTTATAATATTTACAATTTCTATCATAGGCTGGTTTAAATTTTTTCCTAACATCGATAAACAATTTAGGTAAATTTTGTGTGTCATCGATACGTTGTAATTTTTCAGATACTGACGGAATATTATTAGAATTATTTGAAATTAAACCATAAAAATCTCCAGAAAAGGGAACGTTACGAGCAAAATTAAGGAAGGATGGAGAATACCCTGTGACTTCATGTCTGGCTGTATTTATGGATTGAACTACTCTAGGCAAAAATATATCCCAAGAACGGTGTTTATTATGTATATAACAGCGAAGTGTGATTAGCTTGAGAATGATAAACAGGATTGTAAATTATTTTCTGAACTTTCTATTTGTCCATCAAAGCTTTAAATTCTTTAGGAACAAAAACACTTCCATTGTCTGTAGAAACAATTTGACAAACTCCAAATAATTGAACAATTTAAACTATTAAGTGAATAGTTTCACAGAGACTAAAATTAGTATGAAAAGGAAAAATCTTATTTAACACATTTAAATATAGTAAAGCATAATATCTCTTCCAAACAAAACAATATATAAAATTATATAAAACATGCTATCCATGTGTTATTCATGTGTTGAGGTTATGTACAATATTTGATATTTTAATTAAGAAATCTTTCTACGAAATATATATTTTCAACAATATATCGGTACCAAAGCATGCCTTATAAAATCAGACGGAATATACGATAGATAAAAATGATTTAATGCATCGGATGACCTAGATAATTATTTAAAATTTAATATCAACTGATTCGTTGACAGATACAAATCAAAATGAAATCGAACTTTTGACGCAAGGCATAAACGACAAATGACATTTGAGTAGAGATGTTTGTGTCAAAATAACGAAAACGGTTCCAACCGTTACAACTTCAATATTGATCAATTGAATATTCAATCAAGACTGTTTTCTGATATTCTTGCAATTTGTGACACTTTTACAGGGTTATGATTGACAAAAAATGTTATTTTTAACAGGCACGTTATTTGTGAACAGGTTGTTATTTCTGTATGTTTATAAATAACCTATAATTTTAAAAATAACACAGATTGTCAATCATAACCCCCTTAATCTTAATTAAATAATTAGTTAACCTACTCATATATCTTCTAACACAATGACTTTGCTCTTGTATTTTATTTATACTTTAATATTAATAATTTGTTAATTTTAATAAAACTTTAAGAAGACTATTTAATTACGAGTATTAAAAAATATGCCGGTGGATGGGTGGTAAAAGTGTCTGACTTCCACGCGAGAAACCCAAGTTCGAGCCTCGGCTAGGGACGTTCAAATTAATTTTTTTGTTTTGGTTTATTTTATTTTAAAAATTATTAAAAGTCATAAAGTATTTTAAAATTAGTTATTTTGTCTTAATAACCTAAAATATTTTTTTAATTGTAAATTTTCGTTAGTGGGTCGTAGAAAAAATATACTGCACAACTCGAGTGGATTTTCCACATCGCCTACGGCGTCGTGCTCAAATTTCGTCTTCGTGCGATATGACCATAATATCCACACTTGTTGCACAAACTACTATTTTAATTAATGAAACGAGAGCCTGCCGTATACAAGACAATGATCTATTACGGTGCTATAACGCCAATTTTATTGCTAATATCTGCAGAAAATTTAACTTTACTAATACAAATGATGATGAGGTTCTAAATATTATTAAAACTATAAAAACTAAAGCCTATTTATTGCCTTGGCAATTTAAATATACAAATCACCATGCTTTGTTGCCCAACAAGTTTACCTTATTTATTCATTATTTTTAATAAATGCATCGATCACTGCTACTTTCCTCATATTTGGAAAAAGGCTTATGTGGTACCCCTAATAAAAATCTTGAAGCTAGAGTATAGTCACTTAGGGACTATTAGTACCCTTCCTACGTTCTCTAAAGTACTAGAGAAAATATTAGAACATCAAATGTGAAGTCAACTTGATACGGCTAGAATGATACCAATAAATCAATCAGGCTTTACAAGCGGTTATAGCTATTCTAAAGCATTAACTGCAGATACAGATGATATTGTTTCTTCTCTTGCGTTTTAATTTTGCTTCATTACTCCGGTGCCTTTGATACTTTGAATCATCAAATATTGCTTGTAATTTTACATTATGTATGTTTTAATTTTACAAAATTGAGACTTCTAGAAACTGTTAACTGACGAAAACCATTTTTACTTTGACCGAAAACTAGAATTTTAAATAAGTTTAATCATGTTCACATAGTACGCATATTTGTATAAAGACAACTTCCTTATAAAAACGAATATTGATTAATGTACGATTTAAATTAGAAGATTTATATGAGTTGTCTGCTCTAGAAAGCCGCTAGTCATCGATGTTAATGCAAAATTTACAAAGTACGACATGCTGGATTCCATTTTAACACCTACTTACTTACCAAAAAAGTGCTCCGCGTAATAAAATCGTTAACTGGCCATTAACACCTTATTAAGAGAATATCAAGGTCGGTATATTATGAGAAGGGAATTGTGAATTGTGCGAGTCGTAGAAGAAACTTTATATGTTATGTAATTGGAAGTCTATTTTTAGTGTTACGTAATTCGTTAGTAAAAAGAACAACGCTTCGTTGAATCGCTTGGGAAAGAGTTGGTACTGATAAACGGGTTCTGTTTTCTTGGGTGCGTTAATGTCTACTGAGTGAATCAAATTAAAATAATTTTAATGTACAGCTTGGTTCATAGACATTATAGGACATTATAGGTAGATACAGTTTTCGGTATTTTGAATAAATATTTTTTAAGTAAATTACTAAATGTATTTACCTACAGTCGCAGTGGCGGTCATGGTCAAAATATTGGTGGTTGTTAATGACAGAATAAAGATCTCAGTACATATGTTGGAAAAAAAACTATCAGTGTTTTAGAAAGGTATATTACCTATACCTTATAGAGTATATCCTGTATTGAATACAGGAATACATTGATTTCCGATCTAATAGCAACATCTAACTTATTTGCAGATTGCAAAGTTTACTGTGATGGACTAGAAACTGTACTAGTTTACAACGAGGTTACATTCCTAGAGAAAGAAGGATACACGACAAAAACAGTGGCGGAGTGCTCAATCGTCTGAAATCTTCTAAAATCTTCTAAAATCTTCTAAAATCTTCTAAAATCTTCTAAAATCTTCTAAAATCTTCTAAAATCTTCTAAAATCTTCTAAAATCTTCTAAAATCTTCTAAAATCTTCTAAAATCTTCTAAAATCTTCTAAAATCTTCTAAAATCTTCTAAAATCTTCTAAAATCTTCTAAAATCTTCTAAAATCTTCTAAAATCTTCTAAAATCTTCTAAAATCTTCTAAAATCTTCTAAAATCTTCTAAAATCTTCTAAAATCTTCTAAAATCTTCTAAAATCTTCTAAAATCTTCTAAAATCTTCTAAAATCTTCTAAAATCTTCTAAAATCTTCTAAAATCTTCTAAAATCTTCTAAAATCTTCTAAAATCTTCTAAAATCTTCTAAAATCTTCTAAAATCTTCTAAAATCTTCTAAAATCTTCTAAAATCTTCTAAAATCTTCTAAAATCTTCTAAAATCTTCTAAAATCTTCTAAAATCTTCTAAAATCTTCTAAAATCTTCTAAAATCTTCTAAAATCTTCTAAAATCTTCTAAAATCTTCTAAAATCTTCTAAAATCTTCTAAAATCTTCTAAAATCTTCTAAAATCTTCTAAAATCTTCTAAAATCTTCTAAAATCTTCTAAAATCTTCTAAAATCTTCTAAAATCTTCTAAAATCTTCTAAAATCTTCTAAAATCTTCTAAAATCTTCTAAAATCTTCTAAAATCTTCTAAAATCTTCTAAAATCTTCTAAAATCTTCTAAAATCTTCTAAAATCTTCTAAAATCTTCTAAAATCTTCTAAAATCTTCTAAAATCTTCTAAAATCTTCTAAAATCTTCTAAAATCTTCTAAAATCTTCTAAAATCTTCTAAAATCTTCTAAAATCTTCTAAAATCTTCTAAAATCTTCTAAAATCTTCTAAAATCTTCTAAAATCTTCTAAAATCTTCTAAAATCTTCTAAAATCTTCTAAAATCTTCTAAAATCTTCTAAAATCTTCTAAAATCTTCTAAAATCTTCTAAAATCTTCTAAAATCTTCTAAAATCTTCTAAAATCTTCTAAAATCTTCTAAAATCTTCTAAAATCTTCTAAAATCTTCTAAAATCTTCTAAAATCTTCTAAAATCTTCTAAAATCTTCTAAAATCTTCTAAAATCTTCTAAAATCTTCTAAAATCTTCTAAAATCTTCTAAAATCTTCTAAAATCTTCTAAAATCTTCTAAAATCTTCTAAAATCTTCTAAAATCTTCTAAAATCTTCTAAAATCTTCTAAAATCTTCTAAAATCTTCTAAAATCTTCTAAAATCTTCTAAAATCTTCTAAAATCTTCTAAAATCTTCTAAAATCTTCTAAAATCTTCTAAAATCTTCTAAAATCTTCTAAAATCTTCTAAAATCTTCTAAAATCTTCTGAAAATCTTCTAAAATCTTCTAAAATCTTCTAAAATCTTCTAAAATCTTCTAAAATCTTCTAAAATCTTCTAAAATCTTCTAAAATCTTCTAAAATCTTCTAAAATCTTCTAAAATCTTCTAAAATCTTCTAAAATCTTCTAAAATCTTCTAAAATCTTCTAAAATCTTCTAAAATCTTCTAAAATCTTCTAAAATCTTCTAAAATCTTCTAAAATCTTCTAAAATCTTCTAAAATCTTCTAAAATCTTCTAAAATCTTCTAAAATCTTCTAAAATCTTCTAAAATCTTCTAAAATCTTCTAAAATCTTCTAAAATCTTCTAAAATTTTCTAAAATCTTCTAAAATCTTCTAAAATCTTCAAAAATCTTCTAAAATCTTCTAAAATCTTCTAAAATCTTCTAAAATCTTCTAAAATCTTCTAAAATCTTCTAAAATCTTCTAAAATCTTCTAAAATCTTCTAAAATCTTCTAAAATCTTCTAAAATCTTCTAAAATCTTCTAAAATCTTCTAAAATCTTCTAAAATCTTCTAAAATCTTCTAAAATCTTCTAAAATCTTCTAAAATCTTCTAAAATCTTCTAAAATCTTCTGTTGTTAAAAAACATAAATGTATGTTATACATGCGGAAATTGAAAATTGAACTACATAATTGTCAACTTATAACTGCAAATTACAGGTGATCTTTACCTGTAAATCAGGGATACCTTACTTGAGAATTTGCTAAGGTCGTAATTATTAAAACATAAAGTAGATCAAAATTGCAAGCTTCAATTGCATTATTTGAAAATTTTAACTGTACTTAACTGAAGACTAACCTACATTTATTATCGGACTCAATATTTTCTTCAGTTAAGTTTATGTGAAATTTTCAATTAGAAAGTAAATCAATTTTGTAATTTGGATTTAAATAACTTTGAGCCCTATTTATTTAGGGCCAAATGAAAATTACAACTCCTAACTGAACATAAAATCACAATTTTTTTCTCAGAATAATA
Organism: Psylliodes chrysocephalus; assembly: GCA_927349885.1. Classification (NCBI taxonomy): domain Eukaryota; kingdom Metazoa; phylum Arthropoda; class Insecta; order Coleoptera; family Chrysomelidae; genus Psylliodes; species Psylliodes chrysocephalus. The sequence goes on along the minus strand of OV651820.1, from coordinate 44,272,031 downwards.
CTCTCATATTATTAGACAGTGCGTAATTTGAAATTCATGTCTTTTAGACACATCACATTCTCAAGTTTATCGGATCCATACATTTTAGTAAACGTTCTTTATAATAATTAGTTACATTGAGTATATTCAACTGGGTAATATAACGCAGGCAAACAAGCCACCAGTTGCGAATCCTAGACAACATTTAAGAAATAATCTTTCATTCCTAGTAAATTAATTACTGTTGGTAATATAGCACACGTCTTTCTCATGACCAACGAAATCAAAATCGACCTTTTTTAACTATATGTACACCATTGGAGACATAAAGCTAGGTTAGGTAACAAAGTGCGAACATGCTGTGCAACCGCACATATACATTGTCCGGGAGATTGAGATATCTGTGACTCAAAGGGATTAAAAAATATTGCTCTAGTTTTTTTGCTGAATTAATGATTGTGGATTTCATTCATGCTTGGTTGGAAGTAGCAGTAAAATTTATTGCTTCTCTTTTATATATTTATTTACTCTATACGGAGTTAATTTTTTTTCTATTATTTATGAGGCGCTGTTTTCAAAGGATATGAAATATAACAAAATTAATTTTTAATTTGGGATGGAATGTAAATTAAAAAAAAAACATAATTATTTGAATAATAATATCATTAATATAACAACATAATTAACTATCTGCTGAAATAATATCAGTAGCGTAGACTATTATTGAAATTTAAAGTACTTTATCTTAATCTTAATATACGAACTTGTTTTTTCATAAATTAAATTAGAAACACAATTGTGTGTTTCGTTTGTAAAAACCTCAGAGGATTATTTAAAAAAGTGCAATTAAAAGTTTTAACTAGATCAGTAATCGATAGTTGGAATTTGAATCAATCAATTGAATAATTTTAGTCTAATGTGTGTGGTATTTCTGTTTTAGATTGATTTAAGAACTAATTTGTTTTGCAGGGCATCATTTTAACGTTTTGTTTTTCTTCTTGAAAAACTTTATTTGTAAAAATGGGCTGCGTTTATGATAATAACGAATTAATGTCTACATCATACAGCTTTAAGAATGTATCTCATGCAAACATAGAATTGTGACACCAATTTTAAAAGAAAAACTTTCAATTTTAAATGAGCCAATTAATTTTTTTATGTAATCGACATGTCATTTCACTAATGATGACATGTCTTGAGGCAGTCTATAATACCATACTTATTGTTTTTGAAGTTTGTGTTCCAGTATATCAATTGTATAAACGGATATATATCGTCGCTTAAGTTCTAACACCACGTAAGTCATGTTTTGGCGGTTTTGACATTTTCATGCCATTTGGTAGAGAATCGGAAGACGCGTCGTTTCAGCCAATCAGAAAAAAGTAACGGTCAAAACAAACTAATAAAATAAAGTAAACAGCAACAACACGGGATTCATCAGTCAGTTGATAGCGCTGGAAACAGCACGTAAGTCAGTTTAGTCCCATAGTTTGAACCAATACTACAGGTTCCTCCTGAGAAATAATCAAAAAAAGGTATGAAATATCATTGTTTCTTTAAAAGTTTGTATTATTTCGTTTGTTTTAGATATTTTTACTCTTTAAATTCGATATTTTTATATTAAAAAGACTTATTTTAATTAGAAAATGATGTTAAAAGAGTGTGGGTGACTTACGTGTTGTTGATTCTTCACGAGTCATGAGTTACGTATTGTTGTGAAGTAACGTAGTTTGCGTAATGATAATCTATTTTCTTTTGTATTAAAAATAGAATTAGTTAATTAAAGTTTCTCATTGACATCATGAATGTAGATGCCTACTTTTTTAAGCAATAATTGCTTTTTCTTATTAACAGAAAAAAATAAAAATGAACAGTGGCAGCAGTAGTGACGACACTGACGAAGACGAAATGATTGAAATGTGCAAAGAGTTAAAAATTAAACTTCCTGCGAAAAAATTAAAACAAGAGCCAGTTAAACAGAATACTACATTCGAACTCTCAAATCTAGAAAATGAAGATATAACTAATTTTTCTGGTTTCGGTTCACATACTTCGCCACAAATTTTAGGAAACAATTATTTAAATAATATTGCTGAAGAAGTAATCATCTTAGTAGAAGAAGAACAATCGTCAGTAGTAATAGAAGATCGAGTTATAGAAACATCAAAAACACATCACATAGAAGAAGTATCTAAAAAACCAACTGAAGAAGTGCTGAACGAACAACCAGGAATATTATCGCTGCAAGAAGTAATAGAAGCAAGGAACGAAAAAGAACGGGATCTAACAAATCAAATTGTAGTTGATGGACTAAGGGAAGAAGAACAGAATGGAAATCAAGAGGTTGCTGTTGATGCTGAAGAAGCTAATGAAAACGAAAACACCTTAAATGAAGAATTTTGTGGAGATCTTAATTCTAAAAGAAAGAGAAAGTCTAAAGATTTAAAGTAAAAAAATGCCGAAAACGAGTGGACCAAAAATAAATGCAAGAAACTCAGATTAGAGGGAAAGCAATACATGGGATATCGGCGAGATAGCAAGCAAAAATAGTTTAAAGTTTTACATGATGTTATCCGACCTGCACGTGAAATAGGATCTCGCTGTTCTTCTGAATTCTGCACGTCCAAACTTCGTGCATGCAACAACATAACAGAGGAAGAAAGACAAAAGATTTTTTTGGGAAGCAAATGGAATGGTTACAGAGGAAGCAGTATGTGGTTTCTAATATTGAATTTGAAAGTAAAAAACAAATAAAGCAGACAGATGAATCAAGACGAAATGTTAGTAAGCAATATTTTCTTACCACTGAGTCTAAAGGTCGTATTCAAGTATGTATGAAAACTTTTTTAAGCACTCTGGGTATTACAGAAAATACTGTGCGTTATTGGATTGAACATGCCGAAAAAGGAATGACAAAAAAAACAGAACTGATACGACCACCTAAGAAGGTAAAAACAAAAGGTAATCTAGAAAAGTTTTTTGATGATTTACCGAAAATTCCATCCCATTATTGTCGTGCATCAAGTACTAAACTTTATTTAGAACCAGTTGTACAGAGCAAATCGAAACTATATCAGTTGTACTGTGAGAAATGTAACAAACAGCAGGAGGTGCCTCTCTCTCGATGGGTATTCGATCAAATATTCATAAAAAAGAATTTAAGCATATTTTTGCCAAAGAAGGACCAATCCTACAAAGTTTATTTCTACTATTTAATAAATATAAAAAAACTAAACATGAAGAATGTCTTTATGACGTTGTCAATTAATTATCAAAAGAAAAAAATAAAGCGAACCGCGAATATATTGATAACATTCAATTGTTTATTCACATTGATTCGAAATAATTTTGGTATTTTATTTATAATATTAAAAGAACATCAAGAATTCCTGCCAACATGCCTTTTGATACTAAGAATCTTACTGATACACAGAAAATTGTTAATAATTTTGGAGTGTGCTATTACTGTAAAAATGTACCCAACAACCATATCAACATTTGTTTCTCGTTACAAAAAAGTTTAAGAACAAATTTCAATGATATTGCTTCCTTCTTATATGGATAGTTAGAAATTCTGTAGAAATTTTTGCTAGTCCTTTAAATATAGTATGACGAAAAGCCAATCCTGTCTAGTAAGCGACCTTCAGCCTGCCATTCGACTCATGGTCGAAACACTGCTGACGTATAGAGACAATCGCTCCGCTTCTTGAGAAAATACCAGAACAAGCAATAAGTGGCCGTCGAGTCATAGAGATGGAATTTTCAGGTGACATTCGAGAGCGTCTAGAAAGCTCAGAGTATTCTGGTTATAGAGTTGGACTTGGTATAAATAGCGCGACTTATCGGCAGACGAGCAGTTTAGAATAGTGTTGACAAAAAATTTGAATTGTAATAAATACATTAGAATTGTGAGTTAGTGCCTAAGTATTATATAAATTAATTAGTACGTCATAAATAAATTGTAAATAGTGTGTTTTAAATAAATAAAATATAAATAAATTAAACCATCGTTACCTTGGTAATAGAAGTGGAACTGTAAATAAATGGTAGACAATAATGGCTAAGAAACTGTGATTTAAAAGTATCTGAGCTGCGTCGAGAACTAGAAGATCGTGATCTGGAGACGACAGGGAAGAAAGCAGAGCTGGCAGAACGTCTTAAGAAAGCACTAGAAAGTGAGGGTTTGGATCCGGAAACGTATCTATTTTCGGATGATGCATCTTCTGCAATAATTTCTATAATTTATTCCGTAAAAAGTAAGATCTCTTCCTTAAAAATCGAAATGTCTTGTGATATGACCTCTATGAAAACCGATATTTCTTCTGATGTATCCTCTATAAAAAATGATATTTCCTCATTAGAATTCTTCTGACATTTCTTCCTTAGATAGTAAAGTTTCTTCCTTAGAAGAAAAGGTGTCTTCTGATATGTCGTCCGTGAAAAACGAAATATCTTCTTTAGAAACTAGAGTTTCTTCTGATATCTCTTCCTTAAAAGATGACATTTTTTCCGACTTGGAAAACAAAATGTCTTCTCTAAAAAATTAAATCTCTGTTGATATGAAAAACAAGATTTCTTCCATTGGGGAGAAAATAAAACAGATGGAGAAGCAGATAGAAGAACTGGAACATACAAAACCGGCCAAGGACGGTGAAATGAAGTGCCATGAGGTGGAGTCAAAGTTGAAATTGGAAGGAGCTGTAAACTTTCCTCTTATTAAAGCCCCAACCTTCAACGAAAAGATGTCATGGACCAACTATCTTAAACAGTTCGAGACAGCTGCAAGAGCAAACCAATGGTCTGAGAGAGATAAGGCAGTGAATCTGACAACCGCCCTTCGAGAAGACGCTTTAGATGTTCTTCAGACAATACCTGTGAAAGAGACGGATGATTTTGAGCAACTCAAAAAGAGACTCAACATGCAACATAGCCACGAACACTTGAAGCAGGTGTACCAATTACAGTTGAAGACTCGCAAACAGACACGTGACAAGAGCCTTCAAGAATTCGAATTAGATATTGCGAAGATTTGCCTACCCATCAACTCCGGAAAACTTGATAAAATGTTTAGCAGTCCAAACATTTGTTGATGGACTCCGTGACCACGAGATGCAGAAAACACTTCACCTAACCCACCACAAAACATTGGTCGATGTCTTATCCGCTGCTTTAGAGTATGAGGCAGCTACGCAGGCTTCTGGAGGATACAGTAAAGTGAGAACTGTAAAAGAAGAAAACGTAGAAAATAAACTCGACCAATTGGTTAATATGTTGAAAAGCTTTACCAATAAAAAGATGAAGACAAAGACCAGCAGGTGCTGAAATTGTGGTGAACTAAGACATGAACGCAGTTCGTGCAAGCGCCCTAGGGTCCCAAAACTGAAGACAACACGCCGCAGGAATTTTAGGGCGGGTCAGTCTACATGGGGCAGCTTTGACCCGAAACCGTTCCAAAGACTCTCTCATATTGATAGCATCTTTGGAATGTCGCGATGATAGTGTATACGTAGATGGCAAAGTAAATGGTAAAAAGTATACATTGTTGGTGGATATTGGAGTAACTAGGACCAACAACCATAAATAACCGTAAGAGACTTCTACCAACAAGATTGCGACTGCGGACTGCCACAGGTGAAAGTGCCAACATCCGTGGGGAAATCCAGGTTCAGTTGGGAATTGGTACAGAAAAGTTACTCATACTGTTATTGTCGCTGATATCGAAAAAGATGTTATTCTTGGAATGGATGTAAAGAACTTACATGGTTTTCAGTTGGCTTTAAGAACAGAGTGATCAAAGTTAGTGCCAAAGAGGTATACCTACATCCATATGGGGACAGTACCGTACCAGTTGCTGTGCAGAAGGATACGGTGGTACCTGGCAGAAATAAAACTGTTATAGTAGCACGGCTTCAAGAAACTATGGAAGAAGAAACACCTGTCATGATGGAACCTTGGAACCACGATGAAGAGGTTGGACGAGGAATTCTGATCAGAAAGGGGTTGGTCACGACTGCTAAAGAGATTCCAGTTCGTTTTATAAACGTTAATGATCACCCAATTACCATCCAGAAAGAGACCAGAATCGGAACTTGTGTACCAGTAACTTCCATAATTCGTCAGACAACAACTTCTGATAATTCCAACGATAAATTTGAGCAAATAATGGCAGTTTCTGGTCAATCTCTGAATCAGTTAGAGAAAAAGAATTCTTTCGACGATATCGTGACATTTTTGTACCAAAAGGAGGAAAAACAGGAAGAACTTCTGTTGTAAAACACAAAATTAACACTGGTGACGCCAGGCCGATTCGTCAATCAGATCGAAGATTACCAAAGGGCAAGAGAGAGGAAGCTGAAAGGATTGTTCAGGAAATGAAGAAAGACAGGGTGATGGAACCTTCTACAAGCCCATGGGTCTCTCTGGTAGTCCTGGTTCAGAAAAAGAATGGAATTACGAGGTTCTGTGTAGATTACCATCAGTTGAACAATGTTACCAAGAAAGACAGTTATCCTCTGCCTCGTTACGACGATACCTTGGACACATTGGCCGGAAGTAAACTATTCTCTACCCTAGACTTGAAGTCTGGATACTGGCAAGTGGAAATGCACCCATTAAACAAAAAAGACAGCTTTTACCACCTGCATCTGCATTGTACCAATTCAATGTTATGCCATTTGGATTATGTAATGCCCCCGCGACATTTGAAAGACTTATGGAAAATGTATTGAGAGGGTTATCCTGGAAAACATGCCTGGTGTATCCAGACGACATCCATAGACTTGGGGAAGACATTTGATGAACATCTAAAAAACTGAAAAGATGTTTTTAAAAGACTTCAACCTGCTCAACTGATGCTAAACCCCAAGAAGTGCCAACTGTTTTAAAATAAAGTTAATTACCTGGGTCATCTAGTCATCAAGGATGGCGTGGCTGTAGATAAGGAAAAAGTCGCTTCTATCAAAGAATGGCCACAACCAACTGATAAACAACAAATAAGAAGTTTTCTTGGGCTGTGTACGTACTATCGAAGATTCATAAAGAAGTTTGCAGATATTGCTAAACCACTAACGCGACTCACAGAAGAAGCGAGAGAATTCTGCTGGGACGAAGACTGCCAAACTGCCTTCAAAACTTTAAAGAAGCATTTAACAACAACGCCAATTTTAGGCTACCCACTACCAGAGGGAGAATTTATTCTGAATATTAATGCCAGTAATGTGAGAATTGGAGGAGTACTTTCACAGATTCACAAAAAAAAAAGAGTACTGGGTTATTTTAGTAGAGTGCTCTCGAAACCTGAGCGAAATTATTGCGTCACAAGAAGAGAACTCCTGGCAGTTGTGAAACGCGTGGAACACTTCTACCAATACCTATATGGAAGGAAATTCTTAATCCGTACCGATCATGCCGCCCTTAAGTGATTGATGCAGTTCAAAATTCCGGAGAGTCAAATCGCCAGATGGATTGAACGACTTCAAGAGTACGACTTTAAGATCGAACATAGAGCCGGAATAAGTCACAGAAATGCCGATTCTCTTTCTAGAAGACCGTGTCCAGCAGAGTGCTCCCACTGCAACAAAGTGGAATCCAAAGAAAGTGGACTACTAAGAACAACGATGAGTGTGCCCCTGCTAAAATTAGGGAAGAACAAGAGAACGATCCCGTTTTAAAGAAGATATGAGAATGGAAAGAGGAAAATCGTCGACCTTCTTGGCAAGAAGTATCGAAACTCTCTCCAGTAGTTAAATCATCAACATCCACTTTTACTTTGAAAACCCATTTAGATTTTACTATATTAGTATTTTTTGGTCTATCAACTAATTGCCATACACCATGCGATGAAAGTGAGTTATACTCATCTTTCATGGCTTCTATCCACTGTTCTCATTCATCTGAAGTAACAGCATCATAAAAACTGTTAGGCTCATTTCTACCTAATATTGCCATATTGGTAAAATAATTGATTTCATAATCTTCAGTCCAAAAAGGTAAACGACGTTCACGCACAGGCCTTGTCAAAAATATAATTTGCATTGTCAATAAACTCTTCCGTTTAAAAGGAGAATAATTCATCTTTTCAGAAGAAGTTTCCGTGTCCAATACTTAACACTTTACTATGTAATATACTATCTCCTATAAAATAGAAACGAACCCCGTTCCCAAAATATTACTTAAAAGATCTTCAATATGTATAATAACATTGAAGCTACGTTTTTGCAGCTCCCTCCAACACTGAACAATCCCCAACCAAAGATGACTAGATGAAACTTCAGGTCACGCTCTTAGTGTCTGTGGGGGTAGTAGTACAACCCTCGGAGACTGAACACCAAAATCAACTCGTGAATCCACGTCTGATAGTATCAGTCTATGTAATGTACACTAAAACTGTACAGTAAATCCCTAAAAATACGAAAAATACAAATAACCGAGCAGGCTCAGGGTAAAGTATCCCTTTCCACTTCATAAAAAAACTGATAACTACATATCAAATAATTTATCCACCCAGTTTAATATTTTAATCAAAGCCAGCTCTTAACTAACTGACTTTCGTTCATAAAAAAACGAGCAGCACGTGGCCGAACTCATTACCTTTTTTCCTCGACCTCACTCATATAAAAGTTGTAGGGGAAAAAGCTTTACCGCAAATAAAGCTAGAGAAAACGAAGCTAATCTTCTAAACAAAAGGGTTTTCTACAAGAACAAGTGGCTTGTTTCCTCTCGGATTGGCTTTATCAGTCGACAAAACAACGAAAGGAAAATAGCGAAGGACGAAAAAACTACTTAAACACAATCCAAATAATCCACAAATGCGTCGTCCACATATATAAGATTCAGGAAAATAATCCTTACACTCATAGGAATAAAACGAAATTTTCGGATTTCCTGAAACCAAATCACATTTTTTCCTTAATTTCGAATTCCGACTCATGACCAGCCCTGTATAGTTGTCAACAGCAAGAACGTCACAATCGAAACTTCTAGAACAAACAATTTTCACCACGCAAGCTCGACTGTAAACGTCATTTCCGACAGGAACAGTGGTGACCGTATCCCAAAATAACCAAGGCCTTGAAAAGAAAAAAAAGTAGCTGAATTCATTACACATATACTGCCTCGACTGTCAGAACCACAACCGAACGCGCTTTAATTTTTACCTATGACAGCGTTGACACATGGCTTTCCGAAAGTCAATTCAAGACCAGCTGTTTATGTCAAAATATTTATATCAACATATATTAAGAATACTGTATACACAAAAGGTACTAAAATTAACTTAATTACCCATGATATATTTTTAGAACAATTGTCTATAGATTCTATAACCTCAGTGAAATATAGTTTTCACCAGACTGACTCTATGGGGTATGGAAATACCATAGGAAAAAACAAAATTGTACAAAAATATATAAGCACGTCAGATCCCCTTATTGATGAAGACGAGCCTAGGTTAAGCTAAAACCTCGGGTCGTTTTAGACTTGATTTTCGTGGATTGATCACAAGACTATCAAAGTAAGTAATTAGTTTATTCTGTCGACCTCTGTCATATACATTATCAAAAACAAACTAAAGAAAATAAAAATAAACTCTTTCCTCTGGCAGAGTTTGAGGGGTTACAATATTGGCAAAAAACGAGAAGTTTAAATTCATCACCAAGCTCACAGGTACCCTATCAACAAATACATTAAACAGTTCCGAGTTACAAGTGTCACTGTAGTGAATCTCAAAGAATTTCTACTGAAAAAACGTAAGCTGGAAACGCAAGAACAACCTCAGGTACTTAAAGGCAGAACTATTGTTTTAAGTGACATCATGAATTACTACCACAACAATCAACCCTTTATACAAAAATTAACAAAATAGCTAAAATCTGTGTGCCATCACGACAGGCCTCGAAGAAAATCTATCGACAGCCGAAAGCTGGAAACCAGAGAACCATCATAGGCATTAGGCAAAATATATAGAGTGTGTCCAGAAACAAAGTCAATTGCCAAAATCAGTTACCAAAAATGCGAAATCAGATCGTAACATGTTTTTCGCACTTAGTAGTGCCTATACAAACTCTTCGCGTGACGTCATGCGCGTGGCCGATCTATTTTTGACACTGCTCATATCCTCATACCTTCTCTTTTTTATACATAATTTTGTAAATATTTTCTTTAAAATCAGATACATTGGGAAAATAAAGTATTTTTTCTGTTCAACAGTATAATGTTTTCTGACGCCCATTACCTATATTTTTAGAAAATTTAGTTTCACTTTTAAAATCATCTTAACCTTGCTTCCAGTCGCAATTTCACAATAAATAAGAACCGCATAAAGTGCAAAATTAGTTTTAATCAGAAATCTAGGTACACTCGAAAGGAAATCATGAACAAGAATCGTGCAAGACACGGTGTTATTTGGTAGATAAAAATTTCCAGAGTGACAATTTAATATTAACACACTGTGAATGATTTATTCGCGAGACTAATGAGTGGGTTTCGTAATTTACGAGCTCCATTTTTGCATGTCTGTTATCTGATTTAATTGAGATGATTACAATGATAAATAGAAGTTACATTTCTGCATGCACTGAAGCTGATGTTCCGAGATTTAAAGGTACTCTGATACCGTGTAATTTGTAATGTAATGATTGTTGTTGATGTGTTCTCTTTATTTGCTTATTTACTTCTTTCGACTTTAATCTTCTTGAAGGGATATTAATTATTAAAATACCTTTAAGACAATAATTATTGGTAAACAAAAAGCGAGTTAATGTTAATGATTACAAAAAGTTAAAACATTGTCATTTTAAAATATTAATATACAGGGTAATCAGTAGGTTAGTATCCAAACTATAAGGTGCTATTTCTTACTCAATTTAGTGTCACACAGTTCACACACGGAAAAAAATGTGACTAGAAAATTTTACTACAATGTTGTAGTAGTAGACTTGTAGAAAAATACTTAACAATTTGTAGAAAATTTTACTACAATTTATAGTTAAAAACTATTAATTATTGTAGCAATTGAATTGTCGAATAAAATGCTACAACAATAGGAAAAAAGTCCACAATGTTTAGTATATTTTACTATTGTTTGTAGAAGTAGAAATTTATTACAATTATCGTAATTACTACTACTAACTTCTGTAAAAATTTGTACAAATATTAATAATTATCTCTACAAAAAATAGTAATTTTTTCTACAAAAAATAGTAATACTTTACATCCCTTCTTATAATAAACATTCAATTTTGTTGAAAAATATTCTACAATATTGTAGAAATTCTTAGTCATGTGAACAAAACAAAATTCTGCTATTGGCCAACGTTTTCTGACGTCGATCATAAACGGCCAGAGAGCAGTAGCCGTTCGCCATGTTCACATAACAAAGCATGGTACATATACGAGTACCTATAACACATTATTATATTATAAGCACCGATGCGTTTGAGAAAATTTTAATAATAAATTCTATTGGTGGTAAGTACATTTAATATTGTTTCTGAATAATTTACCTTTAGATAACTAATTTAAATAAACTTAGTAGATTATTTTAAAAAAATAGACGTGGCCAACGATCGAATGTTGTGCCCAACGATCGAATTTTGTGCCAAGTTCAATGATATTTTTTTGTCTTCATTGTGACATACCTACTTTCTCATTTTTGTTAGTTATCTGACTTAGTCATTTAATATCCAAATCAGTGTAAAGGTGATAAATATCCCCGTTTTAAGGGTATGAACAGTTCAATTAGTATTAATTTTTATTTCATATTTTTCAGGTGCAGAAAAGCCAACTGAGACTGAGGGCGCTATTATTACTGTTATTTATTACATAATGTAATTAAGAATTTGTATCTTTTATATTAAAACAATAAATTGAATATTTTATTAAGGAACATTTTTTTCTAGGTTATAATTATAATAATTATGGAATACTACTACAAATTTTATTAAAAGTTACTACAATTTGTATGAATTTTTACTATTTATTGTGTAAAATTTTCGTATTTAGTTTCATAAAACGCAATACATTTTTAATATAAATTCATACAATGAATAGCAAAAATTATAACAATTTGTAGAACAATTCTTATGATGCATTTGGATATTTTTACTAAATATTGTAGATAATAACTCTACAATACATTCTCCACAAATATTTGGAAATTTTTACTACAAATTGTCCCTGTCCCTATATGTACTATTTATTGTAGAGAAAAAATCTACAATTGTAGAAATTTGTTCTACAATTTTTTTTCAGTGCATAAACGGCTTTATTTTAAAAATAAGGAACCGTTGAAAAATTAAAAAAAAAGTTTTTGTAAAGGCAGAAATTTGTAGGTATCTGTAGAAATTTTTATTGCATAAAGAGGAGTCTTAAGAAAAAAATCTGAATTAACTAGTGGTATGCGCAGGGGTAACTAATGAAATTTAATTTAAAAAAAATATGATGTGTCCAACACATGACTTTCCTGTAGAGTTATCAAAAATATTAAGTTCGGTCCATGTAATAAAAAAGTACTTATTTAAAATATGAATCAATGATAAAATGAAAATACAATCTCAAATATTGCCCTTTCCTTAAAATTTTCCCCTTTAATAAAATTTTAGATTTAAAAATTCTGATATAACATTATATTCTCTAATTCACAAACCAATGACTTGGCGTCCTAATGAAATGTAAAGCTTCACATAAACATATGAGCGGCGGCAACATCGGGTATTTCATTGCATATTTTATCCGCTGAAAACCTGAAAAGGATGGAGATAAGGAAGAAATACATCAAAATTTACTTCGGTAGGTTGAAAAGCTAGATAGTTATTTCATATTTCATTGCAGCGACTTCAACAAATGTATTGGAGCATGATGTTAGTACTAGCAAGTCAAGAAACAGTAGTGAGAGTAAGGTAAAGATAAAACTCGCCTTGTGATATTTCATACCAACATGTTAAATGGGTGCTAACGGAACAAATAAATAGAAAACATAATAAGCTTTGAGTGGAACTTCCTGTCCTTAGAGGGTCCAAGAGCAGACAAAATCATCTGCTAAACTTTAGCAGAAGTAAACTAAAGATCGTAATAGAACTCTTTACGGGACACTACGGCCTTAAAAGACTAAATCTCTAAGGGATAGCTGATGACTCCCTTTGTATAATATGTGAAGAGCAGACAAAACTCCTATTTGCATACTATGCCACTGTCGTAACCTTAAATGGGAACGGAAATGGCACTTCGGGGTATAATATCCGGAACCTGAAAAAATCGCGAAAGTACCCATCAGACATTTGCTTGAATTCATCAAGAAAATTAACCTAAAGAGATAGAAATTGTGAGGGGTACAATAAGCCTAGAGCTTCAGTGTTCTTTAAACCACACCCTAATTCAAATAGATACACTGCCGGGCATAAAATTAGGGTCACCTCGTTTATTTTATTGTTTTATTTTTTTGCTAACTTTATGGATGACTTTCTCGTGCTTGCTTGAATAAAAAAAGTTTTTGTTGTTTTGTTCATAGTTTATTGAAAAGGCATGCTTTGGATCAGATTTTGGATCACATCCTGCGAAAGATTGTCCCATTCCTACACCAGTATGTCGCGAAGCTCTCTAGCATTTCTGGGAGCCGCCGGCACATGTCTCCGTAGACATCTTCCCATCTCATCCCACACATGCTCGATCAGATTTAAATCTGGACTTCGAGCAGGCCAAGCAAATCGCGATAAAGATTAACTCCGTGCGAGCTTAGAAAGATATGCCTCCCCATGCCATAACTGAGTCTTCACCAAATGCAAGTCGCTCAGCAATGCACGCTTGAGCATATCTCTCGCCTTGTCGTCGCCACACTTTTACACGTCTGTCTGAGCCCGTAAGACAAAATCGTGATTCATTGGACAACAATACTGTTACCCTGTGAATAGGGATGTTATGATTTGTAAAGTTTTGTCCAAGGGCAGGCGCGCTCAACAGATATTCAATAAAATAATAAAACGTGTACTTGGACAAGGTTTTATTAAATCATAATATTAAAGTACAGGGTCAAGAAAGATCAACAAGAGCATTCTTGAAAAATTGCAAGTGAATTTTTCGGGGAGTTTCTTTTGGTCTTTGTTAACGAGCGGTCGAAATTATTCGAATTAAGTGAATGTCTTTTGTGTGTCCGAACGTAGAGTCACGGGTCGCGGTTAGTTTTTTTGGTAAAACCATAGTGATAAAAGTAAAGTGTACTTCACTTAGCCCTGCAGCCCAACAGATGGAATATAATGCTTACGTAAGTAAATAGTTTTAAGTAGTTATATTTAGTTTTGGTGTAGTCATCAAAGACTACGGGATTGCGAAAGCAATACTAGTTGTTTTTATTTGTTAAATAAATCATAGTTATTTGTTTTACGCTTGTTTTAATTTTTTTGGTTTATGAAAACTTACGATCATTCAAAGGCGGGGGTATTGGCTTAATCCGATCTCTGAGAGAGGGAGATACTGCCAAAGAAAAGAGTTCCTGTAGGAAAAACCCTTTCCTTGTCCTCTGAATCATCGTCAGGAAGTTAGGGCTTCTTAGGCCCATCCCTTCTGAACCTAATCCTCTAGCCGCGTGTTATCTAGAGCCCAATTTAAATACAAATTGGGCCTCTCTATATAACTCGTGATTACCGCTAAGAGTGGACTGTAGGGTCGGTCAAAAAGGCCTATAATCTCACTCTTAACAATACGCTACTCCAATCCTCTATTGTCCAAGCCAAGTGTTCTCGTGCAAAATTCAACCTTGCAATCCGGTGTTCACGGGAAAGCGGCGGTCCAGTAGCTCTAGTTCGAGAAGATAATCCAGCAGCATGAAGTCGCCTCCTAATTGTCCACTCACTTACGTTTACATTTCTCACTTCTTGGAGATGATTTCGAAGGGAAACTGCCGTGACCACTCGGTTTCTCAAAGCACTAGAAATGGGAAAGCTGTCGTCTCTAGCTGTTGTAGCCCTGAACCAGGTCTTTGACTGAGTAGTCCAGTCTCTTCGTACCGCTGAAATACTCTATGTACACTGGACAGGCTTACACCAAAGTTTCTCGCAGTTTCGCGCTGACCGCGGCCATCTTCTGTAGCCGCCACAATTCGTGCCGCAACAACAGGATTTATGGCCATTTCAATACTCTCAGCAATACTAATCAAACAGATTACAATATGGCAACTGAAACAAAAAATATGATGATTATGGATTTCAGGAATTTGGTTGGGAGGCTCTTTTTTTTCAAACACTTATCGAAACAACAAACATTTTTTTTATCCAAGCAAGCACGACAAAAACATCGCATGAAGTTAGCAACAAAAAATTAAAAAATAAATTAAAATCAAATTACGAGGTGACCCTAATTTTATGCCCGGCAATGTATATAGAAACTTTTGAGTTTGGAAATAAATTGAATTTACTAAGAACTAATGCAACAATACGATACTTTTTAATACTCGAAAATTAAGAATTTTTTAGCGATTTTTTTATAAATAAAAATAATACGCCACTGGATTCAGAATTCTCACAAATAGTTGTTACCAAATTTCATAAAAATATAGTAATTAATAACAAAGTTACGATCACTTAATATTCGAAAACTTAGCCATGGAAATTGCTCTGATGAAAATGACGGTACTTGGAGGATCTGCATTAACCCTGTACCGCATACAGATATACAAACCTTATTTGAATTTTTGTATTAGCCCGTAATGAATATTATTTCGTCCATCCACAAAAATAGGCGCATTAAGCAACCCCCTTTGCCATGGAAGTCCTCTAAAACCATTCTTCCGGTTCCACGGTAGATTGGGAAACTACTCGATGAAGGCGAAGTAAAAGAACCTATTACTTACTTTAGGAGCATCGTGGATTGATCCATCATGGAGCACTTGACAGAACAGTCCAATTTTTACTCCATACAATGCAATCCAAATAAAGTGGTTAATATTACGTCACAGGAAATTGAACAGTATTTCGGGATTGCCTTATACATGTCGGTATTTGGTTTGCCTCATTCAAGAATGTACTGGAACACGACGTGTCGCTAACACAATGCCAGATAATCGATGAAAACAAATAAAACGCTTCCTGCACTGCAACGATAACAAAACTCAAGTTGCAGTCGGACATGACATGACAAACTACATAAAATTTGTCCTCTAATCAACGCACTTCAGTAAAACCTAAATACGATACGTTTGGACAATAATCTTAGCGTTGATGAGCAGATTATTCCCTTTAAATGCCGAATCTCCACAAAACAATAAAACCCAAAAAAATCAAAGAAATGGGGTTATACGGTGTTTTATCTGTGCGATAGCAAGGGTATTATTTATATTTTCAACGTTTATGTTGGAGCTATCCCCCCTGCACCGGGAATGTTAAATATTAGCGCTTGTGGAAATGCGGTGCTCAACCTTACAAACATTATTCCCAGAAACCAGCAATTCAAACTTTTTGGTTCTGTGGGCTTAATCTTCAAGTGGCCACCGTCGGAGTAAATCGACTACGTGGATGTGAATTTTGATCGATATACAACTGAAGAAAATGACAAGAGGTTACTTTGAAGAAGAAGAAGTTTCACTCGAAGGAGTCAGACTGAAAGCAGTTAAGTGATACGACATCCAATCAGTGACTCTGCTTCCACAGTAAAACCTTGTAACAGAAAGCGCAAGATTCATGATTCCTCGTCCAGCAATTGCCTCTACATATGGGTGGGGTTGATTTGTTTAACTGCCTGATTGCATTATACAGAACTAAAATAAGGTCCAAAAAGTGGTATCACCGTTTTATTTTCCACTTTATGAGCCTAGCTTTAGTCAACTCTTGGTTACTATACAGGAGAGATTGCGATAGGGTCAATAAACCTAAAAAGGAGCAGTTAAAATTGCTACAATTCAAAACCGCCGTTGTCGACTGCCTGTGCAGAGAAGGAAGAGCTCCAAAAAGAAAAACTAGACCCAGTGCCAACATTAAAACGCAGCAAAAAGTGAAAAAGCAACGAGATACAGCACATTCGCTTCCTGCTCCTGCTATCAGGCATGATAATACTGGACACTGGCCTGAGTAGGTGGAAAAAAAAGGTCGTTGTAGAATTAAAAATGCACTGGAATGCCAAAATTAATTTGTTCCAAATGCAGCCACAATAATGTAAATATATTTTTGTGTTTTACTCCAGACAAGAACTGTTTCTTGAACTTTCACACTATGTATATACACTTTTGCATGCTATTGCCTGTAGTCTACAAGCCCCCTCAGTAGGTCTTTTGTAATTATAAACTACTCAAAAATATTTTTTTTTCTTTGATTTAATAATGTATGCAGTACGGGGTTAAGCGAATATGCATCCATCTCACCGAGATATATCTTCCATAAGCCATATAAAGTTATAACAAAACAAATAGAAAAGCTGGCAGGTACGATTCATGTCTACACCGACGGTTCTAAAACAAAACAAGGTTAAGGATGTGGAATATATTCCAGATTCTTGAACCTAAACATAAAATGTGCTGTGTGTAGTTCATACTGAGTTCATTGTGATTCTTATAGCAGAAAAAGAAATTACCGGAAATAATATCACTAGAAGGAAAATGCTCATCTATACAGATATCAGACAAACACTACTTACCTTGGACAAACCATGAATTGTACTCAGGGTTAGTACTTGAATGTCGTGAAGCTTTGGACGAAGTATCTATCAACAATGTGGTCAATTTAAGATGGATCAAAGGTCACGCCTCATCGAAAGGTAACCGACTTCACTAGTCAAAAAGGTAGCCAATCAAATACTTTTTGGACCTGGCCCTTCTTTTAGACTAGCAACATCGGTAGCGATACACGGAATTAAAGAACATTCCCTTGTGAAATTCAAGGAAAGATGGGATGAAACAAGAAGTTGCAGACTTGCCAGGGAGCTTTTTAGAGCATACATTAAAATGCAAATGTGCCCAGCCAATGAGAACGCTCCGGCATCAGCCGGGGTGTGGCCTATGTGCCGCCAAATTCAAAATTCCAGTTTATGTAGTTATGCGGAATTCTGTACCATGGAAATGTTTTTAAATAGGTTCTATGATGGATTAAAATATGCCGCCAAATTCAAAATTCCAATTTATGTAGTTATGCGGAATTTTTGTATTAAGGACACATTTTTAAGTATGTATTGTGATGGATTTAAATATTTCAAATTTTTTATGAAAAAAAGAGCTGCGTTACGCACATAAAGTAAATTATATAGTGCGTTCATAAAGTGTGGAAACGATCCATTATCTTACGAGTTAATTATTTGTAGAGATAAAACAGGACTTTTTTAGTTCTACTTTTTTTTTAAATAAGTTTTACTTCCACTACCTTACAAAATATGACCTTCGAAAATAATGAACTCTTAAGATAATGGAGAGTTTCCACACTTTATGAACGCACTGTATAATAGAATGTGATTATTAGAATTAATAATTAATATTTATTTTGATACCTTTACTGATGGTGAGTTATTTTTTTTTTATATATATATTTTTAAATAAATAAAACCAATGAGAGGGAAAATAAAAACGAATAGGTACAATAGCATATGTTTACTGGGTTTATTTAAAACATTTAAATACAAATGTATTAAAATTACTAATTAAAAAAAATATGTATTATGTATATTTTTTGAAAAGATGCATGGTTATATTATACATGATAACCTAACAGTTAAATAAAGTTCAATACATTTTTCTGGATGTCGAGAAGTAAATCTTTGATCTAATATCCATTAGACATTGAAACTTTTCTAGGTCTGGCATCGCATTATCACGGTCCAAACGTATTCAACAGTTTTGTAGTAAACATAAAACAAAAATTTAAATTACTGTTCTGTATACAAATTAATAGCTAATATACTCACAAGGGCCTTCCCCCATTCCTTTATATCAAATGACAACTAGCTTCTGCACCCTAAAAAACGGTAAAAAAATATATTGATAGCACACAAAACTTGAATATAAAATATGGAATTTTTTTGTAACTAAATGTAATTTTTATCTAGAATACCTGAAATATAATTTTGATGGCATGGCTCAGTTTAAATTAAACACTATACACAACATTAAGAAGAATAGAATATTAAAATGTTTTATTACAAACTTTCACCTTTCCAAACCATATCTACCGAAGCCTAAACCAAAACCTTACCAAAAACCATAAGTAGTATAAGAATAAAGCACTACAAAGAAAGTATCCAAAATATGAAAAAACCACAATCCACTTTGTTATACTTGTATACAAAAATCAAGAGTGACTAAAACTTAAAAAAAATTAATATTAGTTTTATTTTTAATTTGGATAGTATGTCTGTTTTTCAATTTTTCGTTTTTTATTAATGCCCTGACAGTTCTCTTGTTCCAAAACCATTCTATTTCTACATTTTTGGAAATCAGTCATAAATCTAGCAAATGAATTTTCATCTAAACTTCTACCAAAGCTACAAATTTCTTGTAATGCAATCTACAAATTATATAGGATGTAATAAAAACACAAATTATATTTTGATATAACTACTTCTCGCCTTTCTTCAAAATTAATTATTGAATTATTAACTTCCATTTTCGAACTCTCCTGAATAAAGTGGGTTACATCATCTTGATAATTTAGCTGACTAATTGTAGGCTCTTCAACACACAAAACATCATCCTCATCATCTCCAGTATTTAAGGAACCTAAAACAGACTCGCTTCTATCCTCAAACAAAGCTACAGCATGTATATGTTTACACAGCACTGTTTTTAGGGCATTCTCTGGACACTGATATTGTTATCTATGTAAACATATTTTACATTTATTACAATACCCAGTACGACATTGTATATCACATACTTCATTATAATACACAACATAATATTTATTACTCACTGAAGATTGCACTTTGAATTTTCCAAATTCCAAAACTTCTACCTTATCATTCATACTTTCTGCTTTTTTATGGGCTTCTACAACAATTTTGTGTTGATAATTATTTGCATTTGGCCTTTCAGCATTAATTATCTTTTTCCACATCTTCTCATCTACAAGTTCATCCAACAAATCCAGCAACTTTTCAACTCTAAAAAAATTTAAATCATATTTTAATTTTATTATATCAACATTTTGCATTACACGTTTTGTCTAAGTGATAAAAGTATTTTTATCTAAGATTACGTCGTCCACTCATTTTGTTATATTTCAATACTTTATTTAAACTTTCAATAGCCATATTTGTATTTATTCCTACATTAATTCTGTAACAATGGGCCCATGTCATGATCCTTTCTTCACTCTGGAAATAGTAGCTAAAAACAAATATCACTGTTTGATTTATTTTTTTTATATATAGCCTATATTCTTTACTTTTGTAAGTATTTCAAAAAATCATTTTCATCCTCCTCTTCCAAATGCCTGAAATAGTTTTCCTTTAATACCATAAAATTTGTAATATTAGTTTCTTTTAATATTCTTTTCATTTTGTTCTTCATTTCTTGTCTATTTTCTGCCTTTTTAAGTTTTGATCTACCTTGGATGTTCCAATTCTTGATTATATGCCATGAACAAAGAAGTCTTCTGGGTTTTTCATAGAAATTCATAGCCTTGATCCATGCATTATAGTATTTTGGGTCATCATCACTCATTATATATTCTGTCTGAAGTATCTCCCCCAGTCTTGATTGAAGTGCCCTAAAAAAAATTTCTTGAATTGTTTGATCTAACCTGTTTGAAAGTAAAAATGCCACTGGAAATCCCATATTATTCTCATCCTTAATAAGAAGTATTCTAAGATCCAAATTTCATCGGTTTGTTCCATGCGTGACATCAATACAAATGATCCTTTTAAAGTCCCTTAATTTCTTTTCCATAACACCATTCATATAACCCACTGCAAAATCTTCATCCTTTAATCCAGGGTAACTTTCACCTGAAAATAAAAACCCAACCTATACCTTCACCATCTAAACCTTAACCCTATAAAAATTACATATTTTTAAATGTATTTTTATGTACATACCAATTCTTTTGAATAAAAATGCATTATTTTGAATTTTTCTGGCATCTTGAATTATCCTGTTGTTTGTCACCCCTGCAGTTAATTGTCCAACTACAATATTTTCTTCAGCCTTTGACAGTCTCTTTGTTCTTAGCTCATCTGCATGTCCGACATGAGTTTCAAGAAATTTTACTTGAACTGATCCTAATAAAAAATATTAATAAAATTAACAATATTAAAATTATTAAATGAATACTACTAATTACCACATGTTAATACTTTCACTAGAATTCTTGAGGGGCACGTTCCTCGGATGCGAATACTTCCCCCAGATTTTATATTTCGTACTTTACATGAGCCACTAAATCCTAAAAATAAATTTATGAAACACACATATTTAACAAGTAAAAGTTGATACAACCTTTGAAATCACTTCTGTTATAATTGTAAAATATGCGTTCTTCACCATTTTTAAATTTGTTTCTTGTCTGACAAGCATAATTAACTTCCTTATTTTCCTGTGCTCTCCAAGATGTAAATTCTTCAAAATTCTTAAAATTTAAAACAGATTCTTTAATAGATATATGGTGAATATCAACCAAATGTTTGTTTAAATAATTATAATAAGAAAAATTCTCCATATTGGTACAAATTGGACACATAATATGTTTATTTTGTCCCTGTCCAGTAGATTCTGGGTGAAATTTCCTTAAGTGCCTGTTTCTTGTAGATGTACTTGAAAATTCAATTTCACAATATTCACAAATCACGTTCTGTTGGCTGTAAAATAAATTTATATTATAATCTTAATATTATTATCTTGAAAATGTCACAATATAAAAAATAATTACCTCCCCTGTGATTCCATATTTTCTTGCTGTAAACTGCAAAATAAATTTAGTTTATGTTCAAAATTAAAAATGCTGAAACGTTAAGTAAATAAATTATTGAAATTCAAAACCACTATAAAACTAAACCAACTTAGTTAATGTCGTAAATATTAAAATTAGCAATTAGAACTGCTGTTGTATTTATTTTTTTCGACTCTAATATGCACTCAACAAAATTGTAGGTACAGTGATAAGATTTATAGATTTAGATTATCAGTGAATATCACCAATTCACCAAAACAATGAAATCTGAAATCTAAGGTTAGGTTAGGTTACCGTAAAAGCGCCAAATGTCAAGTTCCTTAACGAAATTGACATAAATTGGAATTTTGAATTTGGCGGCATATAGGCCACACCCCCGCTGGTGCCCGAGTGTTCTCATTGGCTGGGCACATTTGCATTTTAATGTATGCTGCTTTTTAGTTATCCTGACAACACTACAGCAAAAAAATGCTTGACTATGACCAAGCAGAATCTGCGTCTGATCACAGGTATTTTGACTGGTCATTGCCAAGTACGGAAGCATCTCCATATCATGGCTGTCAGAATCCGCACTCTGCAGGGGATGCGAACAAGAAGATAAAACCATCGAGCTTATCCTCTACGATTGCCCGATGCTCTCATTTATTAGAAGACGTGTTTGGTGAGAAAACCGGCCGATATAAGAGAAGCACCACTTGGCGACGTTGTCAACTACATTAAACCTGTAGGCTGGCTCACGAGATTGAATGTGCCTACAGGAGGATCGACAATGGGTCTAATGAGGCCTAAGGATGTGTGTTAAGTCACCCTCCACACGTTACAGCTACAGATACAGAACTACGATGAAACTAAAGTTTTTTCAAATAGGGAATAAATATATTAATATCAGTATTATTCTATTGCGAAATCCCTGTAAAGGAAAATAAAATCCAGACCATCCAGTATGTATATTGCTATATTTTTTAGTAATTTCTACTACATTCCCTTAGTCCTGTATTTTAATTTAAAAACATTTATTTTTAAAAACCCTCGTTAAATTTTTCTTCTATTAATTAACTAAATTATCCCTTAATATAATCGTAATATTATTGCTTTCCGCAAAATCTCTCAAATTGCTAATACCCAACTTTTTAAACAACCCGCAATGAAATAAAAGTGTTGACGGTAAAATTATGTTTATAGTAACAGTTATTTTAAGGGCACACTTGTTGTGTTCGCTAGAGACTGCGAGGCAGGGTTTTTCCATCTTTTTCGAATCCACATCGTCCTCATGGAAGGATCGAAGTCTCTCTTTCTTGGTTTTCCGATGCACAGTGGTCGATATTAGGAAAAAGTCTGGCCAAAGTTCAATGTTACAAAATGTACATAGAAATTTTTTATGAAAACGTTTACAAATGCATTAATTTCACTTTTTTTGAGTCGTATGGTTAAATTTAGGAATTATGATTATTTTTGATCTTGAGGTTTCGACAAATCTTTACGTTCTGGATTTTCTTGTATCCGTTTTGACTTTCACAAAAACTCAAAAACGAATAAAAAAAAATTTTAAAAAATAGAAAATACCCTTTAATCCATACTGTGTTGAGCATAATTAAAGCATCTGGGGGAGGGGGTACTTTATAGGAGGCCATTTTTCTATCTTAACCCTTTCAATACGGATTTGATTTTTTCCTTTTTTTTTAATTTGGTGTACCTACATAAAAGAACTTGGAAAAAAACGAAATAGGTCAACACAGTTGCAACTACATCAGTTCTAAATTATTCAATTATTTTCCTCCTTTAGTTATATTTTTACTTTATTAAACGTAACCACCTATCTGTTGGTTCACGTTATTTTGTAAAGGAACATGATATTAATTTCTAGGAATGTAACCTTGATATTGTGAGAAGGCTTGCGTGCTTTAATCACTTTAGAAATTAAAGCCAGATTAATACATTCCAAAATCTTTTAAATTTTTTATAATAAAAGGATTCATTGATTTTAAATATTCAATGTAATATTTAAATACTTCAATCAAATCAAATAAATAGTAGATGAAAATAATATATTTTTCTGGTGATTTTGATTACAAGTCGCGAATATTTATTAAGGATTAAGTTGTCTTTTAAAACTAAATTTAATAACATTTATATGAAACATCTATTTGAAGTTAGGAAATTATGCAAATAATGTAATAATTTTTAAATGGGTATAACATTTCAACTTGAAATATATAATAATCTTACATTAAAGCATAATATACAACTAATTAGATACGTCCCTGTGCTTCGGTTGTAGATGTCTATATATGAATTCCTTTGTTGTGCCGAAAGAGAAAGAATATCAAGTTTCCTTAGTTTTTTTTTTGTATGTTATTAAAGCTTTAAAGTCACACTATATCTCTTGCTTACACTATACCATTATGTATTTTGATAGATTTGTACTTTTAAATATTATAATAATATAATAATAATATATTATTATATTTATTTCAAAGGGTTTTCGAAAAAATCATGGGACATTGATGTCCCAGCAATATTTTTTGTTGGGACAAATTTGCCTCTATAGTATTTTACATTACGTGTATATTCTATTCTGTTGATATAAGAGGTTCCTTGAATATAAAATTGGTTTAGTATAAATTATTCATCCATTTTTGTACAATATGTGTAATTTATCCTAATATACTATACTGAAGAAAACTTTGTACTAAGGCAAAATAAATAATTTTTAGGTGTTGTGTATCCAAAAAGTCACTTAATAATTTGAATCTAGATAAAACACATCTGATGTTATTAGTTAAATTATTTATGTGTAAGTCCCATCTTAGGTGCCTATCTATAATTATTCCAAGATATCTGATGGAGTCTGCTTCTGGAATTTCAGTGTCTTCATCGATAATTAATGAACCAAGTATTGGTGAGTCAGAAACATAGGATGACAAAGAAAGGTATTTGTTTTTTTAATGTTAAGAGTGAGGAGATTATATGCAAAACATTTTTTTTATTCTAACCATAACTTTCTCTGCCTTTTGTTTTAGTAACTGCCATGATAGTTCATTTTTTTAATAAGCTGTTAATATATAAAGTAAAAAGGATGGAACCTAAAACTGTTCCTTGAGGAACACCATATACAACATTTTTTTGTTTGCTGATAACATTGTCTAGTGAAACTTTTTATTAGACTATAAGTATTTCTTCTTACACCATACGAAAAAAGCTTCTGTAACAGTTTGTTATGACAAACCGTATCAAATGCTTTAGAGAGGTCTCTAAATATGCAAAGAGCAGTTGTTCTTTTATCAAGTGAGTTATATACGAGTATTTCTGAAGTTAATTTTAAAATTGCATCTTCTCTTGACTTACTTTCTCTAAAGCCATATTGTTTGTCACTGATTATGTCGTTGGCTTTCAAAAAACATGTTAATCGGAATTTTAAAATGTTTTCTATAATTTTCGAAATATTAGAAATTAATGATACAAGTCTGTAATTTGATATTTCACTTTTATCCCCACCTTTATATAATGGTTATAGATAAGTGGTTCCTTTATTATATGTAATATTTGTTTAAGCGTTTCGGCTCTTAGATTATCAGCCACAAGCGATTTTTTTATTTTTGAATGTATGAATGTTGTTAAATACTCCAGTAACATTAGTTGGAAATATGTACATTGTATTTTGTGAAAGTTTAATGTCTCCAGAAAACTCAAGATGCTGTTTGCTAAAACTTCTCCAATCTGAACAAAATAAGTATTAAAAGCATTTGAAATGTCCAGTTAATTCATTATTATTTTAGTCTTATGTACAATTTTCTTGATTTCTGTTTTATTTTGTTTTTTATTGCAAATTTTAATTACGCACCCCCAAACGTTCCGTGATGAATTATTTGAATTTTCTATGACTTTTTTTGAATATTCTTTTTTACTTTTTTTGATTGACTTTGTTTTAAATCTGGATCATTACTTTGATCCATCGATGCTTGTGAGTGTCGGCCAACTTTTCTGATCCTTTTTCATTTGACACCAGTTCTACCATATTTCTCGAATACGGACCATTTTAAGAAAAATTTTTATTAAACCAAAATTATAGAGAATAATATAAGAAGTAAATTTTATTTGAACAATTTTCTTTTCCAAACATAAATAACAAATATATTCCATAAAATATAAAAATGACCTTCTATAAAGTACCCCTCCAGATGTTCCGAATTTGTTCAAAATCTAATCAGATTACCTCAGGCCGGAATAAAGCTTGAGTTCAAAATTTAATGTTTTTTCATTATCAGTTTTTGAGTTTTCTCAAATATTTCGAATACTTTCTATTTTAGAGAAATTATTAGGGAACAAGAATGGCGCAAACAATTTTCATAAAAAATTGATTTTTTTACATTTTGTCAAATTTCTCGAATACGGACCATTTTAGGAAAATTTTGTATGGAACAAAAATTATAAAAAATGATAGAAAATAATATAAGAAGTAACTTGTATGTAACAAATTTTCTTTTCCAAACGTACATAACAGAAATATTTCATAAAATATAAAAATTACCCTCCATAAAGTACCCCCAGATGTTTCGACTCTGTCCAAAATCTAATCAGTTCACTGCAGGCCAGAATAAAGCTTCAGTTAAAAATTTGGTGTTTCTTTGCATCCGTTCATGATCACTTTTCAAATTTCAGTGTAAAAGTCTGGTGTACTAAGGCTTTGAAACTTGGGTTTCAACTTCTTCGTTAAGGATCAACCCCAAAAATGTTGACGTATTTATTTTGAATTTTTTTCCTGGTATTCCGATTCATCTCGCAGATAGGGGTGAACTGGAACACTTCGTATATATTTTTGTCTGTTCCTATTTAAACGTTTACAGGGTCAATTGGAACAAGTAATAATGCAATGGGGGGTGAATAGGAACACACGATTATCATGAAAAATCTTTTAATGTATTTTTGTAAGAATAATTGTCAAAACAGATAAATTTGAAAGTGTACCCACTCTACTTTAAACCTAATATTTTTTTGAATCTCTTTGTTGTTTGTTTGTGCACCGTGAATTGGTTGCAACTTCCATAAAATATATTGAGAAAGAAAAAAGCATCCTTATCTCTTTTAGAAGATCACCTCGTTCCAGGGAGTTTTTTTGTAAACCACGCCTACTTAGTCATAATCTTGTGGGTGTAAAACTTTGCTCACATAGAGTCTGCAAACGGATTTTGTTTTTCCATATACCTTAACGATAATAAAGTCATATAGATAAAACTCTTCTGGTACAACTGGGTTTTCTGGATCGTCACTAGGCTCCTCTTCTAACATAGATTCAAGCTAAACTCTTGATTATTGTCTTGAAGGGAGTAAACCGACTCTTCATCAGTCGTTGAATGTTGTGTGACCTCTCTCTAATTCAACTTCTTTTTAGGCTTGGCTTTTTTAACTATCCGGTTACTGGCCACTCTGTAGGTCCCCTAATGTGGTTCAATTAGATAATCAAAATCCTTCACTTCCATACTTTTGCCTGGCGTCACATTAACCTTTGTTTTCTTTTTTTTTAAGAACCGTGGCAGTTCTTTAAACAAATCGTCTATCGCTACACAGGTGATGATAATTAACTCTGACTTTTGTTTTGACTGTTAGTACCGGTAACAGAAACAGTGGGATAACTGGCAAAAAACGAATCTGATATTCTTTTATAACATCTACTGATAAGTGTGACGACAGATTGTTCCCAAAGGAAACCTTTGGACCTCCAACATTCTAAAAGTAGGGAATTACAACTGTTTTAACCTAATCTTGGGAACAAAAGCTGCCGAATTTTTTCACACGTTTTCCCTGTCGTTTAATGAATTCTTCAAGAGTACCCTTACTGTGAGAGAGTAAGCCCAGTCACTTCAGACTTAAAGCCAATTTACCAACAACAGCACTTCTTCTACAGTTAATACTATTTTTCCACCCCCTTTTCTCAAATTGTCCCTATATTTGAAGTATCTAAGACAGTGACAGGAATGTTGTACTTTTTAGAGTACTGCCTTAGACTAACACCATTGTTTGAGTTCATTTTGGATGTCTTAATAGTATCAGGATCAGGTTCCTAGGACTTTTTCAGGCACTGACTTACGTATTTTTGGTACCGGCCCAAAATTGCCCGAAATTAAAACAGCCGAAGTAGAACTAAACCTTTTTCGGTTCAAGATGTTTGAAGCTGACGTTAGTTGGGAATTAAATTAATTTTTTCAATAATCCGTGATATTGTAAAATACTTTTCTTTAAATTTTACTATTCTTTTAAAGAAATTGCAATTTGATTTAATTATTGGAATCTTAAGTACTAATAGTTGTGATTAGCCTATTATAGACAAAGGTCAGAAGTAACTGGAAAAGCAATTGATAGCATTTATGTGTACTCACCTTCACTCAATGCAATTAGCAAATAACTCTAAATTCGTAAATAATTACTCTTATACACCTTGTAGTGTAATGAGTGTAGTAAGAACACCTGCGGAAGTAATTTAGTTATGTTTCCATTTTTTTTTTTTGAAAAAATATATATAGTCCAGTAACTGAAGGGACCAACCTGTCATTAAGTCGGTCCAGATTTCCGTTGTGGCTCAACTCTTACGTCTCGGCGGTCGCTTCTAAGGTCGAAAACTTTTACCAACTCTGCTGCGTCAGAAAGGGGCCAAAATGGACCCTAAAACTGGTTTCCCCGCCAATATTTTCCACAATATGCAAATTAGAGAATTTTTGTTTAAATAAAAAAGAAAGATCTTATCATTATCTACAAAAATAGTCCCTATCATTTTTGTAGGGAATTCGACAGATTTCGAGATAACCGCAATCAAAAGTCCCCTCGTTCAGCCCCTGCTTTTTCTCTATAGCAATACTGATTAGCTTGTAAACGGCTGGACAAATTGTTTCAGAACTCGGTCAAAAATTGATATTTTTCGATGATTCAAAGTTCATTACAATGGGAAAACTCATAGGTATCGATCTATGTGCCTTGAAGCCCGTTATTTCTTGTCACTATTTTGGACCACTTTAT
This sequence comes from Psylliodes chrysocephalus, assembly GCA_927349885.1. Classification (NCBI taxonomy): domain Eukaryota; kingdom Metazoa; phylum Arthropoda; class Insecta; order Coleoptera; family Chrysomelidae; genus Psylliodes; species Psylliodes chrysocephalus. The sequence goes on along the minus strand of OV651820.1, from coordinate 44,243,193 downwards.
AGTAATTCATTCATATTTTTTTTTCTTTTAATAGCTTTTTATCCCATTTTTGTTTTAAATGGGATCTTGAGATGTCTCGAATGATCTCAGAAATTTTTTTCCAGTATCTTCCTGGCGTTTTAAAACAAAATTTATTTGTTTATTTGCATTTTTCATATGTTTTCGGAGTTCTAGAAATCTTTGAAACAAGCAGTAATTAAAAACCCATATTTCATTATATTGTTGTTCAATGCACACCGTTTTAAAGCTTAAAGTGTCTACTTTCCGAATGTATTTTTTTTTTTTTTAATAAAGTTGCTCCATTTTCCAGAAATCGGGAAAATTGATTACATCGGGGAAAACCGGACTTTTTTTAAATACTTCTTGTTCCCCGCTGTTTATTTTTTGAATATTAATACCCAGACCGAAGTGAAGCTGATATTCTCACCTTTCCATTTCTATCAATTGCTCCCCGTATGTGAGCGTGGTTCTTAACTGTTTGTTAGAATTATCTCCCCCATTTTTACGCTCTCCGCCTGAGATCCATGATATTCCATCATAACCTAACCACGTGTACCCACGCGCCAGGCGCTCACCTTAATCGTCTGCTTTTGTTGGTATACAATCTCTGTTGTTTTTGGAGTCGTTATTGTCGGTAATATTGATAGTATTTTAGAAAAATATTGAGAGTATTTTATCATTATCAATTAAGTTGTTAAAAAAAAAGAAGTTTTTAAAGTGAACAATTCGACGTCATTCTTGAATTTTCAAGAATTTGTTTTTCGTTTGTGGGGATCAGAAAAGGTTTGGTTGATTTAAAATAAAGTCTATAAATTTCAATAATATATTTTTGTAAAGCTCTTGTTGCAGCAATGGAAGCGGACTCCGTTCCAAAATGTTTCCTTTATGCCCAAGAAGTTATGGATGACGTTGCAAATGTCACTCGAGGCTTAGAAAAATTAATTGATGTGAGCAAGGAAAGGGATGATAATTTTCACCTATTCATAAAGAAGCAATCCTCTATAAAGATGCACGAAACCTGCAGGAGACGCTACATTATTAAACGAAGAGGCGTGTTTCCGTACAACGACTTTATCAAGCACTCCTCAAAGAGATTGGACCATTTGACAAGCCCTAAAAAGAAAAAGATAAGAGCCACTTGGAAGAATTGGAGATAGATCGAGACCCAGACGGGGTTGAAGGGGAGGAGGATGAAATAGCTGTCGAGACAGCAACACAGGGGTTGGAAAATCAGGGGGAAAGGACGCGTGGAGGAGGGGAAGGGACGCGTGGAGGAGGGGAAGGGACGCGTGGAGGAGGGGAAGGAATAGAGCAAGAGCAAGACGATGAAGAGTATGATTCTGATGACATTGAATGGTTTAACGTATGATAAATTATAAGCATTGCTATGTATTTCGTATTTTCAACATGTTATTCATGATAAAAGAAATTTTACAGAAAAAATCCCGTAGAATCCGCCAATAATTGTCGAAAGATCGATTGGTGCCCGGATTTGCATTCATAGGCCCCATAATTTAGTGAGCAGAGGTACGCCGCTGGCGCCATCTACAATTGGTCTCCAAAGTCCAAAACATGAAAATCAATGTATTCCCAACTCCCTCGAGCGGAAATTCAGTGAGAAACTAACATTTCTATTCAGTCCGTTTTTGCAAAAAATATTCGTCTTACGAAAAAAATGGTAGGGACCATTTTTGTAGATAATGATATGATCTTCATTTTTTATCTAAACAAAAATTGTCTAATTTGTATATTTTGGCAGATATTAGCGGGAAACCATTTTTTCGGACTTTAGGAGCCATTTATAGCCCTTTCCGACCCAGCGGTGTTGGTAAAAGTTTTCGCTCTTGAAAGCAACCGTCAAGACCTAAGAATTGAGCCACAAAGGAAATCTGGACCGACTTAATGACAGCTTTGCATATTTTCAGGTCTTCAGTTACTGGACTAATATGTGTTACGACCCAATTTTAAGCACTAAATTAATTATAATACATATCCAACGATACGATACTCATTTGGTTGACAAAAGAAAGTTATGTTTTGTTTTAGTGTGGCATTATGATATTGAATGGGACAATATTGATTATAAATGTTAATACAATCCTTCATTTCGGACACTATTAAATTTAGGACACTACCTATTACTATGTACAATATTCAGCACCGGAATATATTTTGTTGAAAGGGTAATTTCTTCAAAGATGATCCAAGGGGTCACATCTCTTCAGCCTCTATCATAGTTTAAGTATATAAAGGATCACTGTACACTAAACCGCCTTACAGTGCCTTATTTTTCACTGGTTAAGTCAGTAATAAGCTATGGTATAATAGGATAGGGAGCAATAGTAGATTTTCATTTAAATGATGTGCATGTCATGCAAAACTTGATATAAAAGTAATTTATAAAAGAGGAAATTATGTTGTTTTACTTTAAATCCCTCTAGGAAGGGGCTGGAAAACTTAATTAATACCAAAAAAATAGGGCAGAGATAGAAGAGGTGAATGGTCAAATTCAAAATGCCTATCAGGTCAACTGCCCACTCAAGGAGAGGAGACATACAGGGAACTCCTTGGCGAAACAGAAATCTGGACCAAAAGCGAAAAGAAGTTCCACATCTCTTCAATCGAGCTAAATAATTAGGCTGCTAGGACAAATACCATCCGAAAGTCCAAATAAGATTCGTGGAGAAAGTTTTATCCGAGTACATTATCAAGCACCAGACGTTGCCATATTCTCGCTAAAGATTCGAGGCAGGAAGTAGGCTCGATAAAAAGACTTAATGACACCTATAAGGCGAGGTAACTATAGAGATAATTTTACAGAAATTCTTCCCAGGCAGTTGATCCTGGGTATTGATCACACGATCTAAGAAGGAGGACTGGAACTACGTTGCAAAGGTTGTCACTCCAAGCGCCGTAAAATGGGCGATGAAGTTATTTTTACCAGAAGAAGATGGCATATTTCCTGTCCTTGCTACCTCTCTTTGTGAGACTGTTTAGAGCAGGCTTGGCGTGCAGCAATATCCAGCTAATTTGGAAAATGGCAAAAGTTGTATATATACAGAAGGCTGGTAGAGTGCCAAAGTCCTTTCGTTCAATCTGCCTAACATCCTTTATTTTGAAAAAACTAGAGAGCATTCTAGATAGGTATATTAGAGAAGGACGGCTTCGGTTAAACTCCTTCCAATATGCCTACCAAACAGACAAATCGACAGATCATGCATCGTACAATCTTTTAGGCAAAATCCCGTAACACAGGGTGAGATTGTGTTGGGAGCCTTTCTAGACATAGGAAGCACGTTTAATATCGCCTTTATCAGTCTCTGTTCACATCTATTGAAAAAAGAGGAATCAACAAACTGACCTGTAATGAGATTAAAAGCATGCTTGCAAACCGGAACATCATTTCATCACTGCAGGAGAGAAAGTCAGTTTTAGGACTGCGAGAGCATGTCTACAAGGCAGCATACTTTCACCTCTACTGTGGACCATTCTGGTCAATAAGCTGCTAGACTCTCTTGACAGTATGTAGATTTTCAATATTTTGCGAACGATCTGGTTATCATAATTAGGGGAAAGTACGAAGACGTAATCTCCAACATCCTTCAACAAGCCCCAAATACGATTAACAGATGGTGCGAAAGGAAGCAGATGTTTGTTAACCCCCGGAAAAGTGTTATCGTCCCTTTATACAAGAGAAGAAAGTTTCGACAATCTACCTTGCCCGGGGAAACCATTCCTTTAACGGAGAAGGCGAAATATCTGGGGATTACCCTAGATAAGTTATAATACACTCACCTGGAACAACAAATTATAAAGAACCAACAACATGGCCAAATAATCCCCCTGGACTCTTAGAAGGATGGGGATCAGTCCTCAACTGATCTACTGGATTTACCAAACAATGGTAAAACCCATGGTTACGTATGGCTCCATCGTCTGGTGGGACAAGGAACTTTAACGGACGGCTAGAGCAAAGCTGGCTGGAAACTAGCAGTGTGCGTGCCTCGTCATCTCTGGGACAATGTCAACCACACCAACGGGAGCCATGGCGACCATGCTGGACTCAATCCCTTTCCACATTTTGCTGGAAAGGGAGACCAGGGTAATCCCCTATTATACTTTTAGAGGTGGGTAGTGAATGCAATGAAGGACTGCGATGGTACATGACGGGACTGATGAGTGAAATTAATCACCACATCCTCAACATGGTCTTAGAATCGTAAGCTCCTCGAAAGTATATAGAAGAGTCATGCAGCGTCCTAATTCCAGAGAGAGTCTTATAGATAAAATCCTCTCCCATGCGGACAATGTGCTGTACACGGACGGCTCTAAAAATGAAAGAGGAGTAGGAGTGGGAGTTTTCAGTCAGAAGCCAAGAGTTGACTTATCAATAAACCTAGGCTCTCTGGCCACGATCTTCCAAACAGGAATGATTGCTATAGATTTGGGAGCGAGAGAGTTGATTAATGTTCTCCCTATAAACAAGACTATAAAGATCTTTTTGGATAGCTTGGCGGTTCTTAAGGCCTGAGCTCCAATCGAGTTAACTTAAAGCTAGTTTGGGTACTGTCTCGGTGCCCGGTACAAAGTTACTTTGATCTAGGTTTAGTGCGCTAAAACCGAAACCTAAAACCCTTCTATATTAATTCCCGAATTTTGATATTGGCCGACTAGCGTCATTTCCTTATATAACCGAGCCGTGGTGATGACTGGATAATTCTTGGTTTAGGCCTTGGTTTAGGCGTTAGCCGCGATTTGTAAGACAAGATTCAACTCTTTAGTTAAGTAATTTGCTACTAAACTCTGACCTGTGTCACTTTTGCTTAAATTCGTAAATTCCCTGTCTAGTCCTTGAAAGTGGTTCTACCCCGAATCTGTCTCCCACACTCTCTGAATAAGAAATAATTTTCCTCAGCAAGATAATAAGCGTTAAATTTTAGTTCAACCACGAGTCAGCTGTACATATGAAATTTACTGATTAACTAATTCAGTAAATAATTAATTTTTCCTTGAACCGTGCCTGTAATTTAATTTCGTTGTCCGATTGAGGCTAGGTAGTCATATACTGGCCATTTTTTTTTGATGATTTTTGTTAAGGGTTTAAATTATTAATATATACGAGGGTAGACGTTAAGTTATTTATTTATTTTATTATTATTTTGAACCCAATATTATATGTATTAACGATTGTACTGGCACATTACTATGGTTATTGCGTCGTAACTAATTTCCTTACTTTACTTCCCCCTTAATTTTCAGCCAGTGAGAAATTTGACCTAGGAGGTAAACCCCAATATAACATCATAAATCAGTGACGGAGAATTTATAAAATAAAATGTTTAGCATTATTTGTTCCAAAATAAAATCTTTGGTTGTTTCCTAAAATTTTCAAAAAATATCAATTTATTTCAATTTTTGTATTAAATTTTCTAGTCATTTTAATCAACAAAAATAAGGTAAGTATGTAATCTCTACAGGTAGAAAATATTTACAATTCAAGATCATAAGTAGCCCTCAACTTTCCTAGAAAGGATTAAAATTTCTAATTGGCAGACAGTGTTATGCAGATTGTAAATAATTTTAGTTAAGATTTATATTTATGTTTGTGATTGTAACACTCAGAATTGTTAGTTCCTAATAATAGGCGATAAAAAGCGATATAGATCAAGTGAATTTGTACAATAAAAATGGCACAATCGTCTAATTATAATCCTGCAAAGTTAAAGTGAAATTCAAAAAACTAAAATAATATATAAAAAAGAAAAATAGACAACAAATAGGCCAACAATCTTTGCTGTTTAGAAAAATTACGAAAACTCGTTAAATTACGAAAAACAATTGTAAATAGGTGAAAAATAAGAAAAATTCATTATAAAATAGATAAAAAAGCAAGATAGACAAAAAAGTCCAAAAATCTTTTCGATTTCGAAAAATCTTGAAAAGTGGTTAAATTATGGAAAACAATCCTTTTAAATCAGATGTTTTGAGTATTGACCCTAAATAGGTGTGAAATAAGAGAAATTCATTATAAAATAGATGAATAACATCATATTGGCAAGTTGTAACAAGTGTAAAAAAAATTGCCATAATGACGTTAGGCTTATAGCCGGATTTCTTAATAATAAACAAACGTTCCTTTTAGTGCAGTCGCAAAATACAAATAAGTAACGTTTTTCCAGCCTAAATTTTCTGTATTTTGTCCAAGTTTATGACGAGTTTTACCCAGTGCGACTCTAGAAATTGAGTTTAGTACTTCATAAAGTAGAAAGCGCACGCGAGCTTCCGAGGTTTGAAATCTTAGGTTACAGAAGAGGGCTGTTATGGTGCCGTAAAGACGAGTGATTTGATTTTATGTGTTTCGGTTAAATATGGCTTTATCCTCCCATGGAGTTGTTCCTTCCCGGTTGTAAGCGTGAAAATTGAGACTTAACTTCATTACTTTGTCGTTAAGCGTTTACATTACTAGGAAAGTCCCGTTTAAGGATTCAATAATATATAGGATGTATTACAGATTCGTATACACAGAAAAGAAATTGAATTAAATTGTTAAATACCTACAAATTATTATCGCTAAAATTATTTTAATTGATTAATTTTGTTTAAATGAATAATTTAGTAAAATATAGATGTGATATTACAAAATATTTTGATTACAGTTACAAATATAATACGCTGGTGCCGAAATATCGCCGCCTACCCATTAAGCCACTCTCCACCAAAAAATATTAAATGAGAATCCCCCAATCGCGATACACCATTGAAAAGATAAAAAAAAAGATTTTTTTACACCTACATGGATATTGGCTTATCTACCCAAGTAGCATTTTTGCGACGAAAACCACATAATACACCAAAATTAACGCTGTTCTTGGTGTAGAAATTAGTCATTTATAAAACGACGTTCTTAAAACTACTGGACAACGTTGTCTTAACGTTGAGCATGACTTTAGTTAAACAATTTTAAACTAAAACGTTGATAAAACGTTTACCCAACCAACTACAAGTAGTAAATATTTTGGGAATGGGAATAACGTTCTAAAAACGTTCAAGTGACAACTTTAGTTACATTAAACGTTTTCCCGACCGAGAGCCGACGTTGTGAAATGTAACTAAGCAATGGACAATTTTTAAGTTAAATTAAAAACCTTTTTATGGAGTCTCCTTTGCAACTAAACTTACCTTACTTTTAGACCTGAATGCTGAATGATCATAACATAACTTCAAAATTTTATGTATAAAACGGTTTTAAATTGAAAATGAAACGAGCCTTTAAGTGTCCTGCCTCCTGTTACAGGCAAAAAGAAAGATTATGTCGTGGAGAAAGTTCACATGCACAAGTCTACATAAAGACCGACAGTTTAAATTCTTTAAGAATAAATGCCAACCTGAATACAGATGAATTAAGGAAAACAACCAATTTTCCAGAGAACCAACAATTTATATAGGATAAACAACTCGATCATCAGGAACCGCTTAATCAAATGAATAAACCGAGGAAAGAATTTAATAATGAAGAAGATATCAATCTAATGGAAGAGATCAGCGAAGGTGAAGAACAAGAGCCAGATTCACAATCTATAGAGGATACATTAGCCTCAAAAATACGAGAATTTTTACCCAATTGGGCGCTACAATATCAGATATCTCACGGTGCAATCAACGCACTGCTGACAAATTTGATATCTTGTTACCTAAAGACAGTAGAACATTAATAGGTACTCCTAAAACTGTACATATTGAAAACATGGGTAACGGCTACTTTTAGTACCATAGATTAGAGAATTGCTTATCCTGCATTAAGAATTACATTGGCAAAAGTGAGTTAAACACTCTTAGTGAGCTTCAACATAGACGGATTGCCCATTGCGAATAGTTCTAAAAGTCAGTTTTGACCAATATTAGTCAATTTAACAGACATTGAACAATTTTCTCCACAAATTGTAGCAATAATCTCTCGGGACAGTATTTGTGGGAGAATATTTACAAAAGTTTGTTGATAAACTTCAGAAGCTCTTAGAGTCTGGTATTCAGATCAACAATATTAAATTTTTATTAAAAATTGAAAATGTTATCTATGATACTCCAGCCCGCAGCTTTATTAAATGTGAGTATGACCTAACAGGCCAATTTACCTGTGCTTTGCAGTATTTGTTTTAAAATCATGTACCTATTTCTTTTAATATTGTTTTAGGTGTGGTATCTTTTGATCACCAAAAAAATCAAGACGATGACTTCATTATTTCCCCTTTGGAACATCTTCCCATAGATATGATTCAGGACATCATAATTGCAGATTCCTTACACCTAATACATTTGGGACTGACCAAAAGATGTCTTAATTATTGGGTACATGGCCGTAAAGATTTTCAAGTTAAATTTTTCAACCACCAAATTGATGCTATTTCTGCATGGCTAGTGAAGTCAAATGAAAGAATACCTAGTGAAATTCACCGATCAGTAAGAAGCCTAAGTTGTCTTGCTTTTTGGAAAGGTGTTGAGTACAGAACCTTTTTATACTATCTAAGACCAGTCATTCTAAAAGAAAATGTGCCAAGTGAATAATTTTCAATTACTTTTTTGTGCAGTTTTCCTATGCTCCTGTTCATATTTTTCTACAAAATTTGACCTAACTGGAAAATTTTTTAAAGACTATATTGAAGGATTTATTAATATTTATGGTATACATGCAATTACCAGTAATATTCATATTCTATACCATGTAGTAGATGTTAGATGTTTTGAACCATTAGACAAGCTCAGTTTTTACCCATTTGAAAACAAATTGGGCATAATAAAAGTCGCCTAAAAAATGGATAGAGCTAAATAGCTAAGCGTTAACTGGAATCAAAAAATCATCCTGTATTTTTAAATTCAAATGAACACTTCTTTAAAATATGAAATTTTAGACCCACATCAAAAACAAACAGGTGTTAATTCAACATTTAAAAAGGAATATGTTTTGCAACTAATGTAAAAGATAATGGATACTTACTAAAAACAACCAAACCACAGTATGCTATTGCATTCAACTGAACGAATATATTTCATATTCACTCTAGATAGTGCAAAAAAAATAGAATTCATCAATCACAGTTCATATTTTTAACCGACTTCAAAAAAGGAGGAGGTTATCAATTCGTCGCGATATTTTTTTTTTTTTTATGTATGTTCAGCGATTATTCTTTAACACGGTGTCCGATTTCAATGATTCTTTTTTTGTTAGAAAGGGGCTACTACAGGGGTGGTCCCATATAAATTTGGTCAAAATCTAAAAATTGGGTCCATGAGAAAATCCTCAAACTCTTCATTTTTTATGTATGTTTAGCGATAATGCTTTACCACCTTGTCCGATTTATATGATTCTTTTTTTGATAGAAAGGGGCTACTTCAGGGGTGGTCCCATATAAATTTGGTTAAGATGTGGTGATGGCATCTGCACGTTTTTGAAGTCGGTTTTTTTAAATTTTTAATTTACACTTGTGGACAACCAACTACTATTATTATTTTTAAAATTTTAATGACAATTCTGTCAAACTAGTTGTCAGTAGAAGGCTCTAATATACCGACGGTACAAGATAAATTTTCCCCAGAAGCTGGCACATTAAGGATTATTCAACATCTAGCGAGGTTGTTTCAAAATCCTACGATCAATGTTGGTAAACAGGGTTATTGAATGCTTCAACCAGCCCGCGATGTATCTTCTCTTTTTTTAGAAGAAGCTTCAAATCATCAACCACCTTAGCGCCTCCGATTCGCAGAAACTGCACCGGCAGATGGTCAGTCTAATTTAAACCAGTTTAAGGAATCGAAATCCTGGTGCCGCAATATTCCCTTCTGCGGTTACTTTTGACCTACCTTCTGAAAGTGGTGTTATAAATCCCGTAGGCGATAGCTTTCCGCCGATACATTCTTCTGGGCTACGTTATTCACAAGGTGATTTTGCCGAACGTCCGATGCACATCAGTAGATGGAATGTGAAATTTAATGGGAAGACTAGCTGATACTTTCGAGAGGAGTCCCTAAGGAGCAACTGCTTCGTTCGGATCCCGAGCTGTTTAGTCAGGAAGCACTCTTGTGATATCGAACAGAGAAGTTTTCTTCTTGGGATGATCTAGTATGCTAACTTTAAGAGGCACTACAACCTTACGTTTACCAATTCACGCTGATGGATGAAATGAGGCGAAGGACTCAAGAAGCTCAGGAGAAAGTCATCAGTTATGTTTCTGTTATGGAAACTCTGTTTACAAAGGTAAGCCAACCCTTAACCAAGATCACCTGGATTATTCTGGTGAAATGCAATCTATTGCCTCATCGACTAGGTTAGCGTAGGTGTCTACGGCGCGGCATTCATTTGTCAGCCAATTTTCTGGTAAACGAGACACGGTTTCAGATCCTACGGAAGCCCATGTAAATTTATTTGCATGGTTCTCTATAGGATTTGATGGATGCCATATTAGTAGAAATTTAATTTCTGTTGATACGACATACAGATTATTAAAATAAAATCACCATTCGTTACCGTTTTTGATGATGGTTGGTGGAGTTTTCCGGGTTTTCCTCACCTGTAAGTCAAATGGCACCATCAATCATCTTTAAGTCGCCCCGGGGCGCCACAGCAAATAATAATAGTCGTCCCTTTCCTCTCACAAGCTTAGCTTTTGGGGTTAAAATTCACTGGTAATGGGATGAATTAGGGAGAGTATTATTGTATCATATCCAATCTCATCTCGCAATCCATGACATTTCTTCTATGGCTGAACTTAATAGATTAAATAGAGCTATTGAAGAAACACACATTAGAGCTCAAAAATTTCAACCTCTACCCACAGAGGCCGGCATTGGCTTATAAAAGAGGGCCCACTCAATCAAATCTTACACTCATTGCTTCCGTACCAACTAATGAATCCACTAACGTATTACTAGAATTTCTAGTGCGGTCGACATGTTAAAATTGTGAAATGGCTTGCGATCAACCGAGAAGAAAATGTTGTTTTAAATGTGATTTAGTACCTGTTCTAGTTGTCAAAAAAAAAAAGTACGAGGGACTCAGTAGTTCGGCTGGAATCACCTCTAGTATCCACAAATCCGGCCGAATCAAATACAAGAGTCTTATTAAATTACATTCTTGCTTATGTTATTTCAAGTTAGTGTTTATAATGTTCCTATATTAGGATTACTTGACTCCGGTGCTACTCACACAATTTTGGGTAAGCAAGGGTGGAATAGATTGAAGGCGAGTTGTGCGATGAATATGGAATCCGGTAAGGAATGTATAGTTGCTAATGGTGAGATCTGCTATGTCGAGGGTTCTGTATTAATTCCCATCACACTATAAGGTCTTGTGAAACTTCTTGGGGCATTTATAGTTCCAACAACCTCATATAACCTTATTTTAGGGTGTGATTTGATCCTAATCTATTTTCGGGGCAATGGATTGACTTTTTAGGTGAATGCTCATCAGTAATCAGTGTGAATGTTATAGATTATCTTCCTAATGGTCAGCGACAACGGTTACATCATATAGTTGATATCACCGATTCTGCAACGCCAAGTATCTGTATCTGTAACGTGTAGAGGGTGGGTTACTCCCATGGCACTTATGCCTCATTAGGCCCTCCTTAAATGATAGACACCTCTTAGCTCGTGAGCCAGCCTACAGATTTAATGTATTTGACAACGTTACGTCGGCCAGTGTTAGCTGATACTCGCCGAATACAAATCTTCTAATAAATGATAGCGTCGAGCAATCGTTAAGGATATGCTCGATGTTATCATCTTCTTATCCGCACCCTCTGCAGAGTGTGGATTCTGACAACCCCATAATATGGAGATGATTCGTACTTGGCAATGACCAGTCAGAATGCCTGTGACTAGGCGCAGATTCTGTCTAGTCATAGTCAAGTATTTGTTTGCTACAGTGTTGTCAGGATAACTTAGGAGCTCCTTGACAACTCTGCAGTTTCTTGTTTCATCCCATCTTTATTTGAATTTCACAAGGGAATGTTCTTTAATTAGGTCTGTCACTACCGATTTTGGTGGTGGTAGTGGTGTTTATATGTTTCTGCGGGTATTATTGCAATATTCTTAGGTTTAATAGATTTTCATTTTCTAATTCTTGTGGGTGTTTTGGATTGTTTTATTGGTGGTGCAGTATAGTTGTGTTAGAGTAGTAGATATTCTGATAAATCCAACTTTATTTCTCTATTAGATCGACAGGTTTCCAATTCTGTTGGTGTTTGCTTCAGAATTTCTGTGGATCCATTGCTGATTTGCTCTTTTTGGTTTTTGAGCAGTAGCCTCCAAATCTCTGGCGGTATCCTGTAAAAGGTCCTGAGTAAATTATTCTAGCGAGTTGAAATCGACATCTACTACCAGTTCATCGAGCAGGTCTGGTAAAGAAGGAAACTCACTATGATTTTCAATAGTTATACTGCTTTCTGAATGCTCAAAGCTGCTGCTGGGTACGTGACCCTTTTTTCTGCTGAAGGAGGGACTCTGTTGATGCATTTAGAGTCTCATACCTACCTGAAGAACGGTTTTAAGTACATGCTAAGCAGAGAGACTGCAGACGCTCATTAAGTGCTGTGTTTTCTTCCTGGAGCCTTTGATTGGCGAGCTTCAAATTGTTACTTTCAGTTAAGAGGGTTTCATTTTTGAAGAGTTGTTGCAGCCTTGTTCCATATATTGCAAGAAAATCAGCAAATTTACAATTGAATCGGTCAATGGAAAAAGGATAATATTCCAAAATCTTAACTTTTGAGAAATTAATACAAAAATTTTAAAGCTTTATTTTTAGTGTAACAGAAAAATGATTACCAACTTGTAATGCTACATAAAAGTATTTTAGTAATAAATTGAATGAATTTTTAAGCTATTGCATAGCTTTTATCGCTTTGAGTGCGGCGACCGAATCAAGAAATTCCGTAACGACCGTAACGAAAAAAACACCTAAACCATATTAACTTCTCATTTATTCAATAAAAGAAAATCGAAAAATCGAAAAATCGAAAAATCGAAAAATCGAAAAATCGAAAAATCGAAAAATCGAAAAATCGAAAAATCGAAAAATCGAAAAATCGAAAAATCGAAAAATCGAAAAATCGAAAAATCGAAAAATCGAAAAATCGAAAAATCGAAAAATCGAAAAATCGAAAAATCGAAAAATCGAAAAATCGAAAAATCGAAAAATCGAAAAATCGAAAAATCGAAAAATCGAAAAATCGAAAAATCGAAAAATCGAAAAATCGAAAAATCGAAAAATCGAAAAATCGAAAAATCGAAAAATCGAAAAATCGAAAAATCGAAAAATCGAAAAATCGAAAAATCGAAAAATCGAAAAATCGAAAAATCGAAAAATCGAAAAATCGAAAAATCGAAAAATCGAAAAATCGAAAAATCGAAAAATCAAAAAATCGAAAAATCGAAAAATCGAAAAATCGAAAAATCGAAAAATCGAAAAATCGAAAAATCGAAAAAATCGAAAAATCGAAAAATCGAAAAATCGAAAATCGAAAAATCGAAAAATCGAAAAATCGAAAAATCGAAAAATCGAAAAATCGAAAATCGAAAAATCGAAAAAATCGAAAAATCGAAAAATCGAAAAATCGAAAAATCGAAAAATCGAAAAATCGAAAATCGAAAAATCGAAAAATCGAAAAATCGAAAATCGAAAAAAATCGAAAAATCAAAAAATCGAAAAATCGAAAAATCGAAAAATCGAAAAAATCGAAAAATCGAAAAATCGAAAAATCGAAAATCGAAAAATCAAAAAATCGAAAAAATCGAAAAATCGAAAAATCGAAAAATCGAAAAATCGAAAAAATCGAAAAAATCGAAAAATCGAAAAATCGAAAAATCGAAAAATCGAAAAATCGAAAAATCGAAAAATCGAAAAATCGAAAAATCGAAAAATCGAAAAATATCGAAAAATCGAAAAATCGAAAAATCGAAAAATCGAAAAATCGAAAAATCGAAAAATCGAAAAATCGAAAAATCGAAAAATCGAAAAATCGAAAATCGAAAAATCGAAAAATCGAAAAATCGAAAAATCGAAAAATCGAAAAATCGAAAAATCGAAAAATCGAAAAAAAACGAAAAATCGAAAATCGAAAAATCGAAAAATCGAAAAATCGAAAAATCGAAAAATCGAAAAATCGAAAAATCGAAAAAATCGAAAAATCGAAAAATCGAAAAATCGAAAAATCGAAAAATCGAAAAATCGAAAAATCGAAAAATCGAAAAATCGAAAAATCGAAAAATCGAAAAATCTAAAAATCTAAAAATCTAAAAATCTAAAAATCTAAAAATCTAAAAATCTAAAAATCGAAAAATCGAAAAATCGAAAAATCGAAAATCGAAAAATCGAAAAATCGAAAAATCGAAAAAATCGAAAAATCGAAAAATCGAAAAATCGAAAATCGAAAAATCGAAAAATCGAAAAATCGAAAAAATCGAAAAATCGAAAAATCGAAAAATCGAAAAAATCGAAAAATCGAAAAATCGAAAAATCGAAAAAATCGAAAAATCTAAAAATCTAAAAATCTAAAAATCTAAAAATCTAAAAATCTAAAAATCTAAAAATCTAAAAATCTAAAAATCTAAAAAATCTAAAAATCTAAAAATCTAAAAATCTAAAAATCTAAAAAATCTAAAAATCTAAAAATCTAAAAATCTAAAAATCTAAAAATCTAAAAATCTAAAAATCTAAAAATCTAAAAATCTAAAAATCTAAAATCTAAAAATCTAAAAATCTAAAAATCTAAAAATCTAAAAATCTAAAAATCTAAAAATCTAAAAATCTAAAAATCTAAAAATCTAAAAATCTAAAAATCTAAAAATCTAAAAATCTAAAAATCTAAAAATCTAAAAATCTAAAAATCTAAAAAATCTAAAAATCTAAAAATCTAAAAATCTAAAAATCTAAAAATCTAAAATCTAAAAAATCTAAAAATCTAAAATCTAAAAATCTAAAATCTAAAAATCTAAAAATCTAAAAATCTAAAAATCTAAAAATCTAAAAATCTAAAAATCTAAAAATCTAAAAATCTAAAAATCTAAAAATCTAAAACAAATCTAAAAATCTAAAAATCTAAAAATCTAAAAATCTAAAAATCTAAAAATCTAAAAATCTAAAAATCTAAAAATCTAAAAATCTAAAAATCTAAAAATCTAAAAATCTAAAAATCTAAAAATCTAAAAATCTAAAAATCTAAAAATCTAAAATCTAAAAATCTAAAAATCTAAAAATCTAAAAATCTAAAATCTAAAAATCTAAAAATCTAAAATCTAAAATCTAAAAATCTAAAAAATCTAAAAATCTAAAAATCTAAAAATCTAAAATCTAAAAATCTAAAAATCTAAAAATCTAAAATCTAAAAATCTAAAAATCTAAAAATCTAAAATCTAAAAATCTAAAAATCTAAAAATCTAAAAATCTAAAAATCTAAAAATCTAAAAATCTAAAAATCTAAAAATCTAAAAATCTAAAAATCTAAAAATCTAAAAATCTAAAAATCTAAAAATCTTAAAAATCTAAAAAATCTAAAAATCTAAAAAATCTAAAAATCTAAAAATCTAAAAATCTAAAAACTAAAAATCTAAAAATCTAAAAAATCTAAAAATCTAAAAATCTAAAAATTCTAAAAATCTAAAAATCTAAAAATCTAAAAATCTAAAAATCTAAAAAATCTAAAAATCTAAAAATCTAAAATCTAAAAATCTAAAAATCTAAAAATCTAAAAATCTAAAAATCTAAAAATCTAAAAATCTAAAAATCTAAAAATCTAAAAATCTAAAAATCTAAAAATCTAAAAATCTAAAAATCTAAAAATCTAAAAAATCTAAAAATCTAAAAAATCTAAAAATCTAAAAATCTAAAAATCTAAAATCAAAAATCTAAAAATCTAAAATCTAAAATCTAAAAAATCTACTAAAAATCTAAAAATCTAAAAATCTAAAATCTAAAAATTCTAAAAATCTAAAAAATCTAAAAATCTAAAAATCTAAAAATCTAAAAATCTAAAAATCTAAAAATCTAAAAATCTAAAAAATCTAAAAATCTAAAAATCTAAAAATCTAAAAATCTAAAAATCTAAAATCTAAAATCTAAAAATCTAAAATCTAAAATCTAAAAATCTAAAAATCTAAAAATCTAAAAATCTAAAAATCTAAAAATCTAAAAAATCTAAAAATCTAAAAATCTAAAAATCTAAAAATCTAAAAATCTAAAAATCTAAAATCTAAAAATCTAAAAAATCTAAAAATCTAAAAATCTAAAAATCTAAAATCTAAAAATCTAAAAATCTAAAAATCTAAAAATCTAAAAATCTAAAAATCTAAAAATCTAAAAATCTAAAAATCTAAAAATCTAAAATCTAAAAATCTAAAAATCTAAAATCTAAAAATCTAAAAATCTAAAAATCTAAAAATCTAAAAATCTAAAAATCTAAAAATCTAAAAATCTAAAAATCTAAAAAAATCTAAAAATCTAAAAATCTAAAAATCTAAAAATCTAAAAATCTAAAAATCTAAAAATCTAAAAATCTAAAAATCTAAAAATCTAAAAATCTAAAAATCTAAAAAATCTAAAAAATCTAAAAATCTAAAAATCTAAAAATCTAAAAATCTAAAAATCTAAAAATCTAAAAATCTAAAAATCAAAAATCTAAAAATCTAAAAAATCTAAAAATCTAAAAATCTAAAAATCTAAAAAATCTAAAATCTAAAAATCTAAAAATCTAAAAATCTAAAAATCTAAAAATCTAAAAATCTAAAAATCTAAAAATCTAAAAACCTAACAAATCTAAAAAGAAACAGAAATTCCGTAACGAAAATAAACCTAACACCTCCCACTCTGACCGGCACAGCGGTGCGGCGTTGAAAGCCGTGCATCGTCTAACGTCGTTTCAGTCGGCAGACTTCGCACGGTGTTTGTGTGCGTGCGACTAGACGTATGCGTGTAGACTAGCTGCTAACTGATTCTATCTCTTTTAGACACAATTTCGGAAAAATTGAATTTAAAAATGAATAATGATCCACAAGAATCCACAACAAAATATGGGACCACCATTGACGCGGTATTTTCCAGATATTTAGAGGATATCAAGTTTAAAACTTGTTTCTTATTTCAGTTACCATAAACCTATAGTTTAATGATAAAAATTCCTGAATAACCTACATGTATTGTAAGATAATACAAATATTTTAAACAATTATTAACTTTATTTATTATTTATATATTTATTATTCAATAAAAGAAAAAAAATTGTTTTCTTATTGGTCACCACGCTCAAAAAGTGTAACTTGAATTAATATCAAAGAAAAAATTTAAATTAATATCAAAGAAAGAAAAAAAATACTGCATCAATAAAATAAATAAATAATTATAAGTTGATAAAAAATGCTATGCAATAGCTTTACCGCGGCAGTCCCCGAGTGCCACAAATATTTTTATTAATTCATTTTACCTGAGTTAAGGAGATTTTAATATTTGGAATATTACCCTTTTTCCACTCAAAATAAGGAAGTATTATAAAAATAGCAAAGTTTTCAACAAATTTTTATTTTTTATCGAAAAAGAACTTGTTTTAAACACTAAAATTATAAGAAATATTTTTTCCTCTCAAACTTGGCATCGTATTATCAATCTTCCTCGTCACCATCACCGTCACCTTCTGCAGTGGGGCCAGGTGAGTTTTTCTCGAAGAATGGAAAAAAATCTTCAGGTATGTATTGCAAAATTTTTGAAGTATCTTCAATATTTTTCTTTTTTATTGGGACTCTTCCTATATATGCCTTTGTAATAGGTAGATGCACGTCGTCAAACTTACTCAATTTAAATTTTTTGACCCAAAAACTGTCTATGTATTCACCACACACATACATATCCTCTTTCTGCCTGTTTAAAGACGCTATGTCTGTACTTATAATAAAAGGTACTTTGATGGTTGATCCAGTAGGAGGCGTACTTGTACAGGTTTTTTTAAAATAATGAGGTCGCCAGTTTATAAAGTCTAGTATGTCTTCATGATTAATATCTCTTATTTAGGATGAGTTGTCTTAGCATTGCATATAATTTTCTTGTACTGCCCAGGTAAATAAATTCTATCATGTTTACGTACTACACGTTTGGCCACACCAAAAGTCATGTCACGGGGCATGAAACTATGACCCATAACAGGATAGTATAGGTTAACCTCTTTGAAACGACCCCTCATTGTTAGAGTAAGTAACAATCTCGTAAGAGTGTGTTGCGGTTTTGCCCACCGTACGCATCACAAAAAACATGAAGAATTTCTACTTGCTTTGGAACAAACTTTTTAATAAAATCTAGTACAAAAGTGCAAACCTCGTTAGGCCCCTTCTTGCATTCTCCTTCTGGATAGTTATAAAATATAGTCGTTTCAGTTTTTGAAGTTTTGAATATTGAACAAAAAATAGCATAGTTTTCTCAGGTAAAACATCTCTTGCACAGGCATAAAGGGCAGAAGCAAATTTTGCATATAGTCAAATACTATTCCACTAACTTTTGGGTCAGTTTTGTTCAACTCTTGCACGCTCTTCAACTTGTTATAAAATTTCGTTGTCCTTCGTTCATCCACCATGAGTTCAGCAGCAGCGACACGTTTTGTGTCATCATTTAAAAAAGTTGATTTAATCTTGGTATTTAACTCTTCACAGGTAGAACAAACATCAACCTGTAGTCGGTCAAATTTGTAGTTAAAATTTTCTCTGAAATATTTGAGGTAGTATTCATATTTCACCACGGTTTTGTATTGAGGGAATTTTTCCAACAATAGGTTATGCATTTTCTTCGTTGTCAACGCTGCTTCAAGGTAAGTTATAGGCTTAGAACTATAATGAGAAATGCGTTTAGAAATGATTGCACGTGCTTTGTTAGAATGTCGACCACGACCATTGGTGATTCCGTTTGCATTCAGCAGATGTGTCCAGTTAGTGGTGCCGCGAGACGAGAAATTCTCGTCTCTCGTCTCGTCTTGTCTCGTCTCGAACGAGACGAAAGAGACATTTTCTCTCGAAAAAAAGATTCGAGACGAGACGAGAGAGTGTCATCTCTCGACGAGAATTTCTCGTTTCTCTCGAACTCTCTCGGGTTATCTCGAACAATTTTCTCTTTGCTTATTTGAAATTTTTCAATTGCTTATCGTAACTTAAAATTTTAACATTTTAGATTTCGAGATAGTCAACATACCTATTCTATAAATATTAAATGGTAACAAATGATACTTGTGTTATTAGGATTTTATAAATAGTGATTTATAGGAAAAAAATATTTCTCATTTCATTTATTTAAAATTTATACAATCATTTCTTATATGTAATCCATTCTGCTTTGGTGAGGTTACTTTTGAAGATAAGTTAAAAATTTTGGAAGCGTTTTTTTGAAAAACTGTCAAAGAAAAGGTAATACACACGAATGTATTATATACAGTGGAGAACGAAAATTATTGTACCCTCCTCTATTTTAACTTCTAAATAAAAAAAAATATAACAAAACAAAAACGAGGTAAACTTTTTGTTATAACGAGATGCACTTTACTTGAGACACGTAAGATAGAGGGAGTTACTAGCTTTAAATTTTCTTATGGAAAGTAGGGTTATGTGATACCATCATTTAAAAGATATTTTCTATATTTTTACAACAGATTTAGGGTTTTTATATTTTTACAGAAATTACATTAAATAAATTCATAAAGTAGGTTAAATTCTTTTTTTTTATTAACCGCTTCAACCTCAAAGGATTATTACCGGAGGTATATTACCTTATAAATGCTGTTTTTTACAATAGTATACAATGGATAATTAACATTTTGGCTAGTACAGAGTAAAGGTCAGTATCTTTTATAATTTTAAGCAATTTTTTACTGTTAGAGGAAAGACATGCACAAATGACAATTTTTTTGTAGCTGGTACTTTGTTCTTATACAGACATGTTCTGAGCTTTTACTAATAAGTTACATTCTTGATAACTCTCGTATTAACAATTATTGTTTATTATTAAGGAAACGCTTCTCGTATTTACTAAAATAAATAAATTAAGAATATCAAAAGTGATTTAAAAACCACAAAACTTCTTAGCAAAAAACTTATTAAAAAATTCTCTTCTAACATTATCTGACATTTCTTGGATTATTGCGGCACACGAGGATTATCAAGAATGTAATTTTTGTAAAAACAAAACAAAATAACAAAATTAAAACTTTTTGCTTGGAAGTAAATATAATCAAAATATCTTTCAAATGGAGGTATTACATGACTTTACTTTCCATTAGAAAATTTAAAGATAGTAACGCCCTCTATTTTACGTTTCAAGTAACATTGCATTTCATTACAACAAAAATATCATGTTTCTCTAATTTCTTATCTTTTTTGTTTTATGTCTCTATCTTCTTGCATTTTGAAAACATACTACCAAATGCTTTCTTTTGAAATCGCAGGATTGCATAAGAAAAAATCTAACTTCCAATTTAACACTCTTCCCCCCTCCCCGACTGACTTACAGAACAAAGTATTTTCGTTTTTAGTTAACGCCTAATCTGGGCCACTTATTACTTCAAATTTCAATTGTAAAACGACTGTGACAGACGGACAGACAGAGAGACATAAGAATTTCCTATTGACAAATTTGGGTACTAATTAAGGATGTGCACGATGTATCGATTTTTAGGTTTCGATTATCGATGTTCAACATCGATGTTTTTTTAATCCGATGTTATTTGCTATCATCGATTTTTACATTAACATCGATGATTTTCTTTTCAATGTTTCTTGGTTTTTTGTTAAGCGTCACGTTTAATTTGATGGTTTAAATTTCTTTTTCCTGTTTTTTTTTGCTCTTCAATGAACGCTTTTGGAAAACATCGATGTTTACAGACACATCGATGTTTGAAAAAATTTGCGCATTCCTAGTACTAATACGCAAATTACTTGAAAAATTATTTGTTTTTGTCTTGTTTTTACCGTTTTTTCATGTTTCGTCTTTTTCAAATTTAAATTTGATATTGTTTTATCACGAGAAACGAGACGAGACTGAGACGAGACGAGACGAGACGAGACGAGACGACGAGACGAGACGACGACGACCGACGAGACGAGACGAGACGAGACGAGACGAGACGAGACGAGCAGACGAGACGAGACGACGAACGAGACGAGACGAGACGAGACGAGGACGAGACGAGACGAGACGAGACGAGACGAGACGAGACGAGACGAGACGAGACGAGACGAGACGAGACGAGACGAGACGAGACGAGACGAGACGAGACGAGACGAGACGAGACGAGACGAGACGAGACGAGACGAGACGAGACGAGACGAGACGAGACGAGACGAGCGACGAGACGAGACGAGACGAGACGAGACGAGACGAGACGAGACGAGACGAGACGAGACGAGACGAGACGAGACGAGACGAGACGAGACGAGACGAGACGAGACGAGACGAGACGAGACGAGACGAGACGAGACGAGACGAGACGAGACGAGACGAGACGAGACGAGACGAGACGAGACGAGACGAGACGAGACGAGACGAGACGAGACGAGACGAGACGAGACGAGACGAGACGAGACGAGACGAGACGAGACGAGACGAGACGAGACGAGACGAGACGAGACGAGACGAGACGAGACGAGACGAGACGAGACGAGACGAGACGAGACGAGACGAGACGAGACGAGACGAGACGAGACGAGACGAGACGAGACGAGACGAGACGAGACGAGACGAGACGAGACGAGACGAGACGAGACGAGACGAGACGAGACGAGACGAGACGAGACGAGACGAGACGAGACGAGACGAGACGAGACGAGACGAGACGAGACGAGACGAGACGAGACGAGACGAGACGAGACGAGACGAGACGAGACGAGACGAGACGAGACGAGACGAGACGAGACGAGACGAGACGAGACGAGACGAGACGAGACGAGACGAGACGAGACGAGACGAGACGAGACGAGAGACGAGACGAGACGAGACGAGACGAGACGAGACGAGACGAGACGAGACGAGACGAGACGAGACGAGACGAGACGAGACGAGACGAGACGAGACGAGACGAGACGAGACGAGACGAGACGAGACGAGACGAGACGAGACGAGACGAGACGAGACGAGACGAGACGAGACGAGACGAGACGAGACGAGACGAGACGAGACGAGACGAGACGAGACGAGACGAGACGAGACGAGACGAGACGAGACGAGACGAGACGAGACGAGACGAGACGAGACGAGACGAGACGAGACGAGACGAGACGAGACGAGACGAGACGAGACGAGACGAGACGAGACGAGACGAGACGAGACGAGACGAGACGAGACGAGACGAGACGAGACGAGACGAGACGAGACGAGACGAGACGAGACGAGACGAGACGAGACGAGACGAGACGAGACGAGACGAGACGAGACGAGACGAGACGAGACGAGACGAGACGAGACGAGACGAGACGAGACGAGACGAGACGAGACGAGACGAGACGAGACGAGACGAGACGAGACGAGACGAGACGAGACGAGACGAGACGAGACGAGACGAGACGAGACGAGACGAGACGAGACGAGACGAGACGAGACGAGACGAGACGAGACGAGACGAGACGAGACGAGACGAGACGAGACGAGACGAGACGAGACGAGACGAGACGAGACGAGACGAGACGAGACGAGACGAGACGAGACGAGACGAGACGAGACGAGACGAGACGAGACGAGACGAGACGAGACGAGACGAGACGAGACGAGACGAGACGAGACGACGAGACGAGACGAGACGAGACGAGACGAGACGAGACGAGACGAGACGAGACGAGACGAGACGAGACGAGACGAGACGAGACGAGACGAGACGAGACGAGACGAGACGAGAGGAAGGCTCTCTCGATCGAGAGAAGCGCCTTCTCGTCGAGACGAGAGAACAGTTTTTCTCTCGCTCTACGAGACGAGACGAGAGAGGCCACTCTCTCGTCTCGTCTTGTCTCGCGGCATCACTAGTGTCAGTCGAGTCAATGCTTTATTAGATATAGCATGCAAGCTAATGAATGCATTACGTCATACAAATTATTGCCTTGCATAGCGAAATATGTAAAAGAAGAAGGGATTTGTTTTGAGTCAGCTTGTGTAGGACGATGCCTAGAAACGCCATGTCTTTCTACCAGACCCATCAAGTAGGTATCTTTTTCATTTTTTGGTTGCCCATTGTATAAAGACGTGATTATTGCTTGTTTGTTTTCATTTGAGAAATTGTCCATGCATTTTTTACGGCAAGAACAGTTTGGCCCCGTTGTTTTAGCCTCAACTAAGAGTCCTTTAATAGTGACGAATTCTACCCCCATGCACCTGGCCAATTTTTTTTTTCTTTGCTATGTTCTGATTTATTGACTTTACCTTTCTTTCTCCTAGGTTCATAAACTTCTTGTTCCTCTAAATCTGACATCTTATCAAAAAACTTTATCACATAAAAGGAAGAATAACTTGCAAATACTCTCACAATAACTGTTCACAAACAATTTATAATCTAACATAACCTATAATAATCATAAAGTTATTTTAAACAGAGTAACTAGCGCTGCATGCGTGAGATAAAGAAATATCTTGCTCTCTCTGAATCATATTGAGTGGAAAACAGATAACATTCCTTTTTCCACTCCACCGTATTTTTAACACATCGGTTGCACGTTTGTATATGAGGAATATTATCCTTCTTTCGGTAAATTAATGCGACGAAATAAATTGAACACTTTTGCTATCTCAGTTTAATTTTTCATTATATGGAATATTATCCTTTTAAACTCACCGATTCAATTGTAAATAAATAGGCTAAAATAGGTTAGGGGCCCAAATACTTTACATGTTTAGGTAAAGAGCCCAAATATGTGTGATCAATGATCAATTTTTAAACCCTGATCAAAAGGAAATATTGAGAATCCAGGGCTAGGGATGATCCTCTTCGTGGTTTAGCCTAACTAACGCCAATGTATCACAAATCTCAAAATTCAACGTCCTAATAATTCTCATCGTCTTTTGGTCTTTCGTTCAAAATCTCGTTTCTTTTGTACTATGAGTTTGCCCGTGGGGCCGTCAGTCTAGATAAGGTAGTAACAACGAATTTAGCGTCTCTCGAATTATTAATTATAGGAATAATTGGCACTTGGGGGGGGGGGGTAAAGGGGTATAAGTCGAAAATATTCAAAATTAAGTTAAATCTACCGCGATACTTCTAAACTCATTTTGTACCCCTGGGAAAAGGGATATAAGTAATGGAAAAAAGGGATATAAGTAATTTAATCCTTACAAAATTTGGGTATTTAAAAAACCGTTATTCAAACGGGAATATTATTAGGACATATGCCCCTTTACCCCCCGAAGTGCCAATTACTAATAGGTTTCAAAAAATATTAGAAATTATTTGTAACTATCATTATGGATCAGTTTCACAATTAGACTTACCTAAATATTGTATTAAAAATTAAAAAGTTTGATTAATACATAAAAGGCCAAAAATTTTAGTAGGTGTATAAGCCACGTGTTTATAAGGCAGGTCTCACTTTATTTCAGAGTTCTTATTAATGCGAAGCCACGCCAGAGACGACATCCAGGCGGCCATGATTCAAAGTGAACGATGTTCGGACTTAGTTGAAGTTTGTGCAAGTTTGGCGGGCGCTCCGCTAAAGAAAGAAGGATTTATGGAGAGTTTTTTCTTATTTGAGCCTGCTTCCTTCCTTCCATCCATCGATTTGTCTTCTTTTTGTCGTTTAGCATTTAATAATGATTTATGTAAAAGGAGGTAGAGTGCTGCAGGGTCACCACCTGCGTATCCCGAATATTTTTTCGACGTATTAGAATTTTATATGTTCTAAGTGCTTACAAGAGAGGGAGAATATATTAGAGTGGAAGTTACTTAATATATTGTAATAAAAACGATATTTGTGAATGTGAAAAAAATTAGTTAATATAAATAACAAAATATTTCAAATTCCATTCATGGTTCGCGCTGAATAGTCACGCTTAATGACTGATCCCGGTTAAACCTTCAAAATCAACGTAAAACAATAGTGTACACCGGCAAAATTTAGTTAAAATATTCGTTAAGTGGTTCCCTTTAGTACGTAAGAAAGAAAAATTAAAAAAAAATGTTTCTTACTAGAATAATATGTGAATAAATTAAAAATTCCGTTAGTAATATTTTCAAAATCAGTAGTTTAAAACAAGACAATATTATCGGAGGTTTAGTAGATAAAGTTGCCGAAGCTGTAGCAAAAACAGTGAGTAAAAACTTGAAAACAAAATTGAAAAATCTAGATTTTAAGGAAATTAGACAAAATCACGAATCTCAAATTAAAAAGTTGCACTTTAAAAGATATAGAAAAACAATAAACTAAGTATGACATAATGGAACAAGATCTAAAAAAATGAATATTCGAATTTTGAATTTTGCGGGAAAAGATAAGAAAAATACCATAAATTATTTCACTATTCAATTCTAAAAGATGATATAGAAATATGCTATAGAATTGGCAAAAACTGAAAATAGAAAATCTAGGGTTATTTTTCTAAAACTACACTGAAAATAATAAAGGATCTAATATGAATCACTAGTTGTGATTAAGTATTTAACCTATTTAGTCAAACTGATGATTACTAGAATTACTTTACTGGTATTGATATTATTACTATAATGATTAATATCAATCAACTCAGTTATTAATCTTGCAAATGATCAATATAATATTTGTGAACTTAGTGTGATAACTTTAGTGATTGTAATAATATGTTTAATAATTAACTACTTCTGGATATTATATGGATGTTCAAATAAATATCAAATAAATAAATAAATTTCTAATTGTGCTAGAACGATTGAATTTCCCCAATAAAATCTTCCATCCCAAGAGATCTTTCTGGATTTAGTCAGTTATAACAACGCTAACATCTTTGGATGATGTAGTCCTAATTTCTTGGCAATTATATGGTATTTATAAATGTATATAAGTGTGGTACGTATATGTATACCAGGGTGTTTCATTGGGAAAAAGAAATATTTTAACCCTATATAGAGTTCACCCAGGGGAACACAAAAAACTAATATATTATGAGTCTTGCGACCTTTATAACCAAATTACAGGGTGTTTTTTGAATTTGGCCCATTTCTACCGTGTTCTATAACTTTTGAATCACTCAGTATATTTTTTTTAATATTTGGAGTATATAATCTACACCTAGAGAACAATTTATCGCCACATTAAAAAATTTCAAAATCCAGGTCCGGCTTAACAAAAAATATTAAAATTTGACTTACCCTAAAACAACACCCTATACATCAAATTTGAAAAGAGCATAAAAACTGAATACACTCATCAACTCTTTATTTTTTCGCATACCGTTTTACTACCAAAATTTTAACGTTAAAATTACATTATGATAATTTTAGTCTATGCAAAATGTAGTAGAATGGGTTTTAATTATTTTTTCTTCATTAAAATTAATTTTACTTAATTTTTTCATGGGAATTCCTGAAATAAACTTATTGAGTTTGAATTAACATTCACAAAAACCAATAAAAATTATAATTACAGATCTGTACTTAAGAAAATTTAAATGATTCATAATCATTTACTAAATAATCATTAATTATTTAATTTTTACAAGAAAAATTAAAGATGTCCACATAATATTCCTTTTAACACCACCAAGAGGTAGAATACATGGCGCGTTTTTTTAATATGGTATCCCAACAGGCATAATCCACACGAACTGGAAAAATGCAACAACGAACAAAAAATCTGAAATACATACAATTCTAAAAAATGGTTTAAACTAAATAAATAAGGAGAAATAACAAAAAATTACCTAATAACTAACAATTCCGAACAACATGAATTTATTTTTATAATTGTTCAAAATGTCCTCCATTTTGTTCCATACAAAATCTGGCTCTCTTTATCAAATTGCGAACTGATCTTCTCAAAATATTTGGATTGTTTTCTTAACTCTTCGCAAGAAATATGTTTTCTTTGAAGAAGTTGCTGTCTGTTATATATGGCAGTCGAATAAACTTTTGATTTTAGGTAACCCCAAACGTGATAGTCTAGAGTCTAGAGGATTTAGGTCAGGTGACCTTGACGGCCAGTTATTAGGACTTCCTCTACATATACCTGTATGTGTCGAGCGAACTAGACGTGTTGCTACTGTGCTGCGATTAAAAGTTAAAATTCATAGGAAAACGTGCAAATAAAAATTTGACTTTTACGCTAGGTACCTATAGTGTTAATAAGTGAAAATTGATCCAAGAAGCTGTAAGTACAACTGCATTTCTTTTATATTAATATGGATTACTCGAAACCGAAAAACCTCGACAAAGGGAGAGGAAGAACTGCACAACTTGCATACAATAGTCAAGACACTGGTTACTACATTGTGTAACCTCAGATGAATTCATATCTACATTGATTAAAACAATAACAGAGAGTCTTAATGATAAATTTAAGATCAAAGTTTAAAAGATGAAAATAAACAATTAGTGAACAAATTACAAAATCAGGATCAATCAATAAAAAACCTAATCAACAGACAAGAGATATGGGATCGTTCTATTAGAAACCGCAATCTTATATTTTATGGTATAAAGGAGAACGAAGGGGAGCAATGTACCGATGTTCAAATGGATTTTTTCATGAATAAAATGAAGTTAAAATTAGAAAATTCTAGTATTGAGAGCCGTTTTCGATTAGGAAGAAAAGTAGACAATGCCGTTTTCGATTAGGAAGAAAAGTAGGCAATAAAGATAGACCAGTGATGGTAAACTTTTCTGTAAAATTTTATAAGGATTTAGTTTTTAAAAACAAAAAACTTTTAAAACAAACTAAAATTGTAATTAGAGAAGATTTGTCTAAAGAACAACAAAATATAATAAAAGAGACTCTTAAGAAGGTGGGAAACAGAGGAAAAGTGTGGACTATGTCAGGGAATATTTTTCTAAAACTCAATGATAAAGAACAAATTATCAAAATCAATGAATTGGAAAATACTGAACTTTTTAATTAATACAAACTATTGTTTTTTGCTTTCTTGTTGAAACATAATTTATATTTAGTTATGTGAATAGTTATAAATTAAAACTTTTTGAATTATTTTTTAATTTTTGCAGGTTAAAACAATTACATTATTTAGATTATTTTTCGCAGTACATGTGCAATTGTGTCGCACCTCTCAGGTGTTTTATTTCTTATCGCTAGTAAATAAAGTTGATTTTGCGTTCTGTTAGATTTAAAGAGATAGTTTTTAATTTATTATTTTTATTTCTTAATAGTATAAATGAAATATTTAAAAATTGGTTGTGTAAATGTTAGATCTTTACCACCTTCTGTTCATGATGTAAATGATATAATCAGAAAAAATAATTTTGATATATTTTTAATTTGCGAGTCTTGGTTAAAAGATTCTATTAATGATCATGCACTAAGTATTGAAGATTATAACTTAGAGCTGATAGAAATGCTAGGGGAAAGGGTTTATGCATGTAAATTAGACACGGACTTCGCTACGAGGTAATGGTTAGTAGACAAAACTGTATTTGGGAACAACTGTGGATAAAATTGGTTGTTAATAAAAAAGTATTGGCAGTGGGGGTTATTTATAAGCCTCATGAGCAAAATACTATCTCTTTTATACATGAATTTGAAGACAGTCTTACCTCTATTTTGCGAATTGTTGATGAGATAGTATGTATGGGGGATTTTAATTTAAATTTATTGAATTTTAGTAACATAAATGTATCAAGATTTTATTCACTTTTAGAAACGCTTAATCTTTGTCAATTAATAGACGGCCTACAAGAATTACAGCAACATCAGCTACTCTTCTTGATTACGTGATAGTTCAAGAAGGAGCTCCTGTTGAAAAGGGAATAATACATGATGCAATTTCTGATCACTCTTTAGTTTTTTGTAAAATTAGATTAAGTACTGAGCAGTTCGCGCCAAAAATGGTAACTTATAGAAAATTTAAACATTTCGACGAATATATTTTTCATCGTGATCTTTTCAATACTTCCTTTTTCAGAATTTATGATCAAGAAACAGTTGACGAGAAAGTTTCATATTTAATTAACTGCTTAAATGATCTATTTGACAGACATGCTCCTATTACAACATCGAGGGTGACTAAATGTAAAGCTCCATGGTTAACTTATCCGATAAAATTAATGATTTCGGAAAGAGATAAGGCGCTAAGAAAGTATAGGCGAACTAGATCTAATGTTCATTTACAGGCTTACAGAGCACTACGCAATTTCACTAGTCAGTCTATTAAAAGGGAAAAAAGGGCTTATTTTTTACATCAATTTAATAATAGTTCTTCTACAGACATGTGGCGAACTTCAAAAGTTTATTCCAAGTAAAAACCAAAATATACCTGAAGACCTAATGAAACCAAATGAAATTAATCGTTATTTTATTGAATCTATTTCAATAACCGAACCACCTGAAGAGGTCAGAAATTTTTACAAAAATTATAAAATTATTGATTCTAATTTTAATTTTAGAGAAGTTAATGACCTTTTCGTTTTTAAGACGATCTGTGATATCAAAACTAATGCCAAGGGGTGTGATGGATTGAATATAAAACTGATTAAAATTTGCTGCCCTCATATAGTACCCTATATTACACATATACTAAATTTCTGTATTACTGAAAATGTCTATCCTGCAATGTGGAGGAGAGCAGTTATAAAGGTTCTGCCAAAAAAGCAAAGCCCAGTAAGTTTTAAAGATTTACGCCCAATAAGTATTTTGCCTACTTTATCAAAAATATTAGAAAAAGTCATGGAAAGTCAGATAAAAGATTACCTATATCAACACTCATTATTACCCACTGTTCAATCGGGCTTTCGCAAAGACTTTAGTTGTACAACTGCTCTGCTCCATATTGTTGATGACGTCATTAAAGCCACTGATCAGGGAAAACGTACTCTATTAGTTATGTTATATTTTAGTCGGGCATTTGATACTCTTCATCATAATCTACTAATATGTACGTTGCAGTATATAGGTTTTTCGGAAAATGCTCAATTACTAATAAACCATTATCTTAAATTTAGACAACAAAAAGTTTGCAAAAATAATGTGTACTCAGAATATCTCAATTTAAGATCAGGGGTTCCTCAAGGGTCAATCCTTGGACCTTTATTATTCTGTATCTATTCGGCTCATATCTTATCACGAATCCAGTTTTGTAATTTCCATCTTTATGCAGATGATACACAATTGTACTACAGTTTTTATCCTCAAAAAGTAGAAAGTGCATGTCAAACTATTAATAACGATTTAGAGAATTTCATAAATTATGCAAACGACCACTGTTTGATAATCAATCCTGATAAATCTAATGTTATGTTATTTGGAAGTAACTATCATCGTCAAACTGTAGTACAATCAATAACTGTTAATATTAATGCCAAAAAACTGCAAGTTGTTAATGATGAAAAAAATTTAGGTGTAATATTGGATTCCGATTTAAGATTTGAGAAGCACATAAACAGACTATTACAACATGCTTACTGTAATCTAAAAATCATATACGGCAATCGTCATTTATTACCGATCCATGTCAAAAAAGCCTTATGCGAAAGCCTAGTGTTATCTTTATTTAATTATGCTGATGCCTTATACGGTCCTAATTTAACGGCATATTACAAACTAAAAGTTCAAAAGGTTCAGAATTCATGCTTACGGTTAATCTATGGCATTAGAAGAAGGCAAAGAACTTCCCCAAAACTACTTGAAATAGGCTAGTTAAATGCACAATAGACGAATACTTCACGCTACGTCACTATATCATAAAATTATTTGTAACAAAAAACCCCCATATCTTTATCGTAAAATTACTTACCGTACCGATATTCATAATATAAATATAAGGAATAGAGGGTTACTGACTGTTCCTTCTTTTAGAACTGAATTATTCAGGCGATCATTTAGTTACAACATTTGCTATCTTTACAATACGGTTGCAACCAATTTTAAACTCCAAAGTGTTCCCAGATTTAAAACGATGTTAAAAACTATCTCTTAGCATCTCAACATTAGTCTTGTAAAATTGAATAGATTCAATTCAAATTTAAACTTTTGTACCTATTATTTCTTTGGTTAGATTTTTAGGTTAAACTTTTGCACATATTTTTATATTTTCATATAAATAATATTATATATTTCTTATAATTTTTATTGATTGTATTTTGGGTAATTTTAGGTACTTACAAATAATACAGGTTTATCTAGGGTTAAGTCGAAGAATATTTTTATTGTCTACTCGACAATAAAAATAAACTTCGCCCTTTATTTTCATTTACGCATTTTACGCCAAAGAATATAATTATTGTAATTTATAATTGTTTACTGTGTATTTGAAAATAATAAAGACGATTTATTATTATTATATCCACTTATTAGGAAAATTCTCATTTAAAAAATTTCTCACAATTCGCGTATAGTGGGTAGGTGTACCGTCGTGTTGAAAATACATTCCACATGCATTTACACCCGCATCCTGTAAGAGCACTGGTAAAATATTTTCCAAAAAATCCAAGTAAATTTCACCAGTTAATCTATCGTCAAAGATATGGGATCTAATTAGTTTATTGTTAATGACACCGCACTAAATATTTACAGAGAACTTTTATTGGGAATGACATTCCCTTATTACAAAGGAATTTTCGTCTGCCCACATATGGGAATTTCTTAAATTAAAAATAACATCCCTTGTGAACTGGGATTAGTCTGTAAAAAAACATTTGCCTAATATTCTTTTATTAAGAATTATTCAATTGCAAAATGTATGTCGTAGTAATAGATCGTCAGATAGTGACCGATTTAGGTGCCTCATTTTTGCACACAAGCCTCGAAGAGGGTTGAAAAGTACATCGATGTTGAGTAGAATAAAAGGAAATTTGCGAGTTGCTCTTGGAGATAACAAATGGAAAATTCGATTTTCTTTATCAGAAAAATGTTTCGACCCCAAAATGCACTTATACATTCGTGTCATTCAAGAAAATATGTTTTTCGAACTAGTGATGACGTAAGGTTTTATACATTCGATGGGCTTGTGTGTAAAAATCGGGAAAAAAATTTTTTCCATAGAAGATTACGCCCTTATTTCAACTCTTCAGCCACTTGCAACATTAAAACCTTTGGTTTTTCGAAGCTTATAGTTCTATTAATTAATCATATAGTGAAAAGGCTTGTGTTGAAAAAAGAGCAACAAATAACCTTTTGTGTTTGTTAGGGAAAATCGAATTTTCCATGTGTTATTCCCAGCAGCTACTCGTAAATTTCCTTTCATTCTAATTAAAATCGATTTAGGCAGTTTTTTAAATCTTAGAACAAGGCAGAATAAACTAATATAATTCGAAAAGATCGTCCGCTTATTGACAAAAACCAAATAATGACAATAGAAATGACACAAACAAACTAGATACCTCAATTTCATAGCCTTCATTTCAGCTTCAGTACCTTCGAGTGTGTGTATTTTAGTAATATAATAACAATTTTATTAACAATTCGAGAGACGCTAAAGTGGTGGTTCCCACCTTACCGAGACTGAGGCCCACGAGAGTAAACTTGTAGAGTAAAAAAACGAGAAATGATTTAACTTGGAACGAAAGACCGAAAGCCGATAGTAGTATTAGGACGTTGAATTTTTTGGTTTGTGAAGCATTAGCATTACTTAGGTTAAACCATGTGATGATTTTCACAAGCCTTGATTTTTAAAACCATTCTATATCGCCTTTTGATTAGGGTTTAAAAACTTGTTCGAGCAATTTATCTAATAATAATTGCCCCCTTTACCTCTTAAGCCTGCTCATGTAAAACATTTGGGCTCCTTACTTCGCCTATTTATATTCTATTAATAAAGGACAGAAGGATGAGTATTGCAACTATGTTAGAAATAAATTGGATTTCAGTTCAGAATTATGTTCAGTACATGACTGATATAATTTATTTATAAAATAAAAATGACATAGTACCATCGCATTAGATCTATTACAAAAAATTAAATATAATTCGCAATATCACAACTATAATACAAGCAGTGGCTGCTCGTAGGGTGGTTCACAGTGACAGAATATAGGTATCAGTACAGATGTATGAAAAAATTTTCAGTGTTTTAGAAAGTTTATAATATATCTTTCTAAAACACTCACAATTTTTTACCAATATCTATACCGGGATCTATATTCTGCTACTGTAAACCTCCAAAATTTTGGTCACAAGCCGCCCCTGAATACAAGAAGCCAATCTGACTTTCATGTACGGCAAACCATCACTAAAAGTTCCCAAAATACAATTTTTATTAAAGATTTGAAAAATTTAATAGACTGCCTACAGAAATTAAAAAAAAAACAAACAACAATAAATGTATTCAAAAGTAACCTCAAACAATAATTGATAAATAAACAGAACGGATGTTCTTTCTTGTGATAATACTCTTTAAACCTGCCCTTTTTAGGTAATGCCCTTAATTTGTAGTTATTTTACCCCTCGTTTTACCCGCAATTATTATAAATTATTTATGTTTTCAGATCATGTACTATATTTTAAAAAATTACTTGATGATATGTTAGTACTACTTACTATGTTTAAATTATTAATAGTTTTGCGACGAAAGGTTATAGCAACTTATAGCCACAAAACTATTTTTATGTTAAAGTAGATCCAATGTAATTTACAAAGGCCTTCTTTCAACATACAAATAAATGACAACTTTATTATTCAAATGAAAAATACAACAAAATACCTCGGTATCATAATTCATCAAAATTTGAAATGGGTTCATTACACTACGTCATTAAAATCCCAAAGGTAAGAAGATTCAATTTTAAATTTTATGAGTTGAGGAAATTTATGATAAGTAGTTTACTAATTATTATTGTTACGCAGCACCCTGTAACGTGCTGCGGTCATCATAAGTAAAAGTACGAGTAAATGAAGAAGATAGAATATTCCCGAAAAGTCTCGAAATGTCATTCCTTGTCAAAGAAAAGTCCAGATTGTTCGAGAAGGTTCCAGAAGGGGAGGCAAGCTATATCAGGCGACGACCTGACATCAGAGTTTTAGTTTTATGATAGACGTTAAACGTTAATGTTATCAGTTAAAGTTATTGTGTCAGTTGAATTGAGTTATTGTAAAAGTTGAGTTCAAATAAATTGTGATACCAAAAACCAACAATTCGCTGGTTGAATGTGTAATCCAAAATTCTATGATTAAAATAACCTACAAAAAACCAGCATTAGGTATATCCTACCTTTCTTTTATATAATAAAAAAGTGCTTTGTATAAGAACATTATGGTATCTGTCTTGTACCTTTATTTATGGAAAACCTGAATTGAGATACACAACAAATTATTTGCAATAAATATCAAAAGAAGCATACATTTTTAAATGATTTGACATTCAAGAGCCATTCA
This sequence comes from Psylliodes chrysocephalus, assembly GCA_927349885.1. NCBI lineage: Eukaryota > Metazoa > Arthropoda > Insecta > Coleoptera > Chrysomelidae > Psylliodes > Psylliodes chrysocephalus. The sequence goes on along the minus strand of OV651820.1, from coordinate 44,208,702 downwards.
TACATCACAGTTGACATCTTGATACTTGACAGGCACAGCCAAGTATTATTCTGATTTTTGCCAAATAAAATGACCGGTTAATTATTCTATGTGGTTGCGACAGAGAGCCAGTAAATTTGATAAAGGTGTTTTTGTGGCTAGGGGCGAAATAGTAGTACGCTTAAATTAGCACCACCATAAAAAAGTTATTTTTATGAAACTGCTATATATTTCTCATAAATAGACAGGCTTGGCGACTAATTTCGAATAAAAATAGCCTCCAAAATGGCTACTGTTTCAAATATGAAGGTCGCAAACCGCCTTAGAAATTTCACCTTTACTATATACAGTTGTTGTTTGACAGGTCGTTAGAGAATGTTTGCAATTTATGGAATGTTAAGAATGTTAGGGATGTTGACGTTAGAAATAATTGAAATTCCTAAAATTGTCACATAAGAAATGCATGGGCGGATTTTAAGAAAATTGATATTAAATTAGTTAGGATGAACCGAAAATTCTTAAAATTAATAAAATTCTAAGTTAGAAGTAATTATTCAAGAAAATCAAAACCGCAAGTCAATAAGAACTTTCGTTCTAAAGTTATTGTGCCGGCATACATACACACAGACGACAAGACGAAATTTTTTTGCATTTTCGGACTCAAAATGATCGAAAACATAAAAAAAAGCTTTTAAAAAGGGGGGTAAGAAAATTTTTTCGTCTGCACCAATGCAATACTGAGGCGCCATAGGAAGGGCCTCAGTAATACACAATTGTAATTAGTAGCAAGTCAAACAGCAATAATTAATTTTTATTGTTTTTAACAATTTTCCAGTTATGGTTGATTATGCCTAATGTGGAAATTTTTTTGTGTAAATATGTAAAAATTAAATAATTAATGATTAAATGAATATGAGTCATTTAAATTTTCTTAAGTACGGATCTGTTATTGTATTTTTTATTGATTTTTGTGAATGTTACTATACATTCAATAAGTTTATTTCAGGAATTTCTATGAAAAAGTTAAGTAAAATTAATTTTAATGAAGAAAAAATAATAAAATTCCTCTCAACTATATTTTCCATAGACTAAAATTCTCATAATGTACATTTTAACGTTAAAATTTTGGTAGTAAAACTGCATGCGGAAAAATAAAGAGTTGATGAGTATATTTAGTTTTTTATGTTCTTTCCAAATTTGAAATTCAGTTTTTAAACATTTTATGCTAGGGTGTTGTTTTAGGGAGGGTAAAATTTTTATAATTTTTGTAAAGCCGGACCTGGATTTTGAAATTGTTTAATATGTCGATAAATTGTCCTATAGGTGTAGATTATCTGGGCCAAATATAAAAAAAAATATATGATTCAAAAGTTATGGAGCACGGAAGAAATGGGTCAAATTCAAAAAACACCCTATAACTCGGTTATAAAGGTCGCAAGACCAATACAATATGGGTTTTTGTGATCCCTTGAATAACCTTTATATAGAGTTAAAAATTTCCCTTTCCCAATAAAACACCCTGTATTTAGTTCATTAGTTTACAGTAGAAGGGGCGTATCGCTTATCTTCAGATCCCAATAGAAAATGAGCGTATGTAGGTCACTTGCCTGTCTTAACATTTCTAATAAATCTTGAATATAATTATTTAAATCTTTAAATTAAAAAAATGTAGGTATGTCAGACATCGTAACACGTTCTTTAAAATTGACCCAACACTGACCTACCAACCATACCAAGAAACCGGTAGAATGTAAATACAAATTAAAAAATCCGAATTACTAAGCTACAGACATGCACCTCGTATAAACGACAGAGGCCGTTTATTAAGTAAGTTCTCATATTTCTCAAAGCCGTAATTTATAAAACCTCTTTTCAAGTCTGCTTTAAAAATCCCATCATTCTTAATCTTAACAACTTTGAGTTGCTGAGGACTTAAGCGCGATAAATAATCATTTGTCATTCAGATCTAGAACGCACAATAACCCGCTGTATCCCCTATATATCATAAATCCCACAAAGCTGCAAAATGTAATATGAGTTGTAGTTTCTCTCTTTTTCTTTTCTCCTTTTACCGATGTCCACGGTGAAGGAGATATTGGTTTTTTTGTGCCCCTCTGGTCGCTGCTGTTCTGCTCGAAACCGGAGCCATCTTGAACACTGCAGTAATTCATCTTCTTTTTCACTTAAATTTTCTTGCACCGTCAGGCTGTGAGCTTTTTTGTATGTGCATGCAGAACATGTCGTAAATCTCCGAATATTGGAAAAGATAAATAACGCTAGAAACAATACGGAATTTTGCACATTGTCGCATGCAAATAAGTCAAGCAATTTTCTTTGTTGTTGTTTTTCCTGTCAGATCTCATCCGCATCATTGTCATTGTTTTAAGAAACTTCTAGTTCAATATATAAAGTCAAATAATACAATTCTGTTAGTAAAAAAAAAATATAAACAAATGAATCGATGAAAAATAGACGAGTAATTCTGTATTTATAAATTAGTTCAATAAAATTAGGCAAGCGCTTTCGGTTTTACAAAGTGATTATTGTATCCTTTTTGGAAAAATATAATTTCTTCTAAATTTTAATACACTCAAGGGCAAAAATATTGCACATTTTATTTAAAAAAAAACATGCAATATTTTTATTCGTGGGTATATAATTGAATTCTCTTTTGTGGGGTTATGTACCGAACTAAGTCAAATATTTAAAAACAAATTAATTTTTTTAAGAAAGGTTGTGATGATGGCTTTTTAAAGCCGAAAGCATTTGCCAGATTTATATAACGTCATTTATGTACTGGTGTAGATTTAACTTGTTATTTAAAAGACACTTCACTAGATATTAAACATCAGTTTTTAAATTTCATAGGAAAAGAACAAGAGACCGATGTAGTCTGTAAAAAAGTAGGGTGGCCAAATAAAAATAAGATTGAACTCGAATTAGTCCCTTATTATCAATATAGAGCAGAAATATCATTTTGTGAATGACTTATTTTAAGACATTCTGGTATAATTATTCCACGGTCCGGGAGTTTATTCACCAAGGGCACTAAGGTATAGTGAAATGTAGGGGCAAGAGCGAAAACCACAATATGGTGGTTGGGGTTATCTACTCAAATTAAAAAATTGTTTATAACTGCCCAAATTGCGTAGATCATATAACTAATCAAAAAAAAACCCTATCGATAGAACCATTTCCTGAGCGCCTCTGGCAAAAAAATAGCTGCAGACCTTTTTAAAAATGATTTCTGGTACCTTATAGTAACAGATTATTTTTCAAGGTATTTTGAGATATTTAAGCGTCGTAACTTTACAGACTCTGCGTAATAACTAAGTTAAAATAAGTTTTCGCAAGATAAGGAATCCCCGATTTTGTAAAAAACAATTTGCACACGACTACGAATTTAAATATATCACATATCACTTTGCACAATATAACGGTTGTGTAGAAGCCGCTGTAAAAGTAGAAAAAAAAATTGTTAAAAAAATGATATATATTTAGGTCTTCTAGCATACAGATCTATTATACAGATCTAGGGGGTGACTAGGGATAGTTTTTAATACACTTTTGAACAAATATTTATTTTGCATTGATTTATAGAACTTCATGAAAAAGGTGTACGCCCTCCACCTAAGCTGTGATCGTCCAGTACGAAAGACATTGCAAAAATACTTAACAAGTTAACGTAAATTATTCGACTCTTAGTTCGTTGATGTTTCAGTAATGATCGAGACTTACTGTATTAAAGCAGTCGCTAGCTGTAAGTGAATGTTTTTTAACCACAACTAATGGAATATATGTGATTTTGTGGTTATCAAAGCGGTTTCAGAAACATTATTCGTTTCCGGCAATTGATTTATTTTTTGAAATAGTTAAAAAAATGACTGTTAAAGTAAATACTTTATTAGGTACTTTTTTTCCGTCCAGTTTTAAAATTGCCAACTCCTATGTACACGTTTCATTTATTTTTGTGCATTTTCTAGTAAATGTTATAATGCAATAAAGATAAACAATACTAACATTGTAAAATTTTGTAGGGAAACCTTTGTCTTTTTATAAAGAAATTTTAACGTAAACTTTAAATAAAAGTTTGCTTTAGTAAAGTACGTCCTACTATTATAACATTAGCCCATATATTTAATAGTTTAATCAAAATAACTGTGCGTAAAGAAAAATGAATTCGACATATTGCTGTACACAAAAACAAAGATATAGAGTGTGGAACAGCCAAATGGAACAAATTCGGTAATAGATAAATGGGAACGTGTTCGGAGAACGCTCGCACACCTCAATTAATATTTTTAGTTGCACGTTTTTTTTAATAAAAACTTTTTGTACAGAGTGTGTCATGTAACAGTGGCCAATACCAACTTTTTCATTTTAAATGCAATACCTTGTATATTCTTCAATTTTTGGATCCTTCAGAGAATTCTAAACATATTTTATGTATTATGTCCTATACCTAACTGTTTGAAAAATATTAAATGTTATCCGATTTATTAAAAAAAAATAACATAAACAAAATAAAATTGTTTAATTACAGAAATTCGCTACAACATACTCAATACTTATTTCTCATTTAGGTCTTGATAGTGAGAAAGTAAGCAAAATCCATTTCAGCGTTCCTTTTTAACAGACTTCAAAAAAGGAGGAGGTTCTCAATTAGTCGCGATATTTTTTTCAACACCGTGTCCGATTTCAACAATTCTTTTTTTGTTAGAAAGGGGGTACTTCAGGGGTGGTCCCATATAAATTTGGTTAAAATCTAATAACTGGATCAATGGGAAAATCCTCAAAATCTTCATTTTTTTATGTATGTTTAGCGATAATGCTTTACCATCTTGTCCGATTTCTATGAATCTTTTTTGTTATACTCTGTTTTTAAACCATGAGGAGCGAATTAAAAAGACGCATTTACACAGGGAACAGTAACTAGATTCGTTACTAAGAGCTTGTTCCGAAATAAAGTCGTGTTCAATATTTATGTAATAGTTGTTATTATCGGCCCTAGTTGGCGAACAGCCAATCAGGGATCAAGGAACAAATAAATGTCAAAGGAGTCGATTTTTTATTGGTTCCAGACAACGGTTGTAAATTTCTTATGATTATTGTGATATGAAAAGTGTGTCTAAAACGAATTGTCACTGTCAAATGAAATTTAATATGGTCGTTGATTAATTGCAGAAATATGTTTTTCTTGCTTTTGAAATCGACTTTTTGAGGATTGTGATTGTTTTAAATGGATATTGAATATTTATGAAAATTGTTAAAAGAATATCAAGATGCCGATTAGTATAAAACATAGAAATATGATCGTTTTACATTTTTAATGATTTATTTGTTATAGGTATAAACTTAAGTAAACGCTAATCAGTAAATGGCAATTGGATCACCCAATGATTGGAATTTATCTTATGAGTAATATGGATATTGTAGCTAATTTGCTGTTACATAACAGTGCATATCAACATTATATCATTACTAAATTTTAACTTAATGATATTGTAGGTTCTTTTAACTCAAATTCTAATTTTTACCCATATGTTTTAATTTAAAGTGAACTATTCATACATACCAATACCTGTTAAGTGGATATTTTTAAAATATTTATTGTGGAAGAAATGTTAGCTCATTATGCTAAATTAAGATTATCTCTATTGTAGTAGATGGTCTTTTAAATGTGAATTAACAATTTTGTAAATGGGTTTATTATCTAATAAATAAAATTTACTTAAATATTTAGTTACTTTTTAATCAGTTTGGTCAGAAATTTATCAAGTTTTAGTTTAAAAAAATCAGTAATAAACTTGTTAGTTTTTTTCTGGAATACTTCGGAATTCATCTCTTTATGGTAATCTCCCGTCTTTTTGCCTTCAAAACCAATAAATTATTTTCTACAAAATCCTCTTCAGAATCAGCAAAAATAAGTCGGTCTTCCCTTTCTTGTAGGGCTTTTCAGGAACTGTGCTACCTTTAATAGTACTCCGGTAGATAAGGGTCCATAATCGTAAAAATTTAATACTGAAAAGAACTATTATTTACGAAATAAAGTAAAAAACTAAGTAATAATGAACTGTATTTCCTAGGTAATGCTGATATCATATAGTTACTGTAGAATTAGTTGTATAATTTTTTTTACGATTGATATTGTGATAGATATACTGTTTTTATTATACAAAAAGATATATTAAACCTTCCATAGAAAAGCTGTGTTTTGTTCATCAATCTATCAGGTTATGAGCCCAGGTAAGATTCCAACGCTTAAAAAATAAAATTTTGAGCAAATTTTTCTGATTTTCAAAAATATTTTAAAAATTGATTTGAGAGGTACAAATGACAAATTACATGGTCAAAGTAATTGGACATCGTTGCAGTTGACTGTTCACAAGGTAAGAAAAATTGTTACTAAAGATTGGATTTCGTCTAAGGCTTTAAAAGAAAGTCCTTCTTTCGAAGAAAAAGATGTTTATAAAGAAGACATTTCCTATTTTGAAGAAGCTAATGCTGTAGTTCGTTACATTATTGGTTCAAATGTTTCTTCTGCTGTGAAGCAACATAGTCTAACTTGTCAAATTAAGAAGGATATATGAGACGTGCTTGCTTCCATTTTCAAGCAGAAGAATGAAAGAAGGTGAGATATACTATATAGTCAACTATTTAGTTACTCGAAGGTACCTGCTGATACTATGCTATGCACGTTTCTAAGCTGCAGAAAATCTAGCAAGATTTGCAAGATGAACTCAAGACTGATAAAATACAGCTGCCTGAGTCAATGTTGCTAAATAGAGTGCTTAATACACTGTATGCAGAATATTTAGAATTTAAGAATGCTTGGGAATCAATACCACCTGCAGAAAGAAGTCTCATTCGGTTGACCGAACGGTGAACACTACATGAGCAACGTCTAGATTAACTGGAGGGGAGCCGTGATCCAAAATTAGCACTTCTGACGAAGTCAGAAGACAAGATTTCTCAGAATAAATATGGAGAAAACATAAACAAGAAGAAATATCGGAGGAAGGCGCGTTGTAATGGCTGTGGAAAAGAAGGCTATATAAAGCAAAACTATGCGAAATCAGGTCCGTCATCTAAAAGCAAAAATAAAAGTTTTTTGCTGCTTTTGGTGCGGAGAAGGGCCTTGATGGCTGGATCCTAGATTCAGGTGCTAGTTCCCACATGACTAGATTAGAAAAAGGAATGCTGAATTTTAATGATAAAGAAAAGAAGAGCATCGCTGTGGCAAATAATGAAGTTATCAGATCTAAAGGTAGAGGTAATGTAAAGGTAACTCTTGCGTATGCTTTGGGTAACATAAACATAAAAAATGTCAAGTATATTCCTAATTTGTCTGTTAACTTATTATCTGTTGGAAAAATAACCGACAACCATTTTTCTGTAGTTTTTTCAGACAAAGGAGCCAAAATTTAAGATGCTAATAGTTTTTTTGTAGAAGGTCAATTAGTCGGTACAGCAGTTAAGGATGGGAGCTTATATAAGTTAGACATTAACGAAACTAGTACTTGCGAATTTGTTAATTCTGCATTAGAAATAGAGTTTATGGCATCGTAGATTAGGACATTTAAATGTGCAATGTATGAATATGTTAAAGATGAGTATGACAGATGGGCTAGATTTTTCAGATCGTCACATAAAGTCATGCAAACTAGGTTGTCATTTTCAAAGAAAGCTAAGAGAAAAACTACCATCTTAATAGAATTGGTCCACACTGATCTCTGTGGTCCAATGAGTCAGGCTTCGTTTGGTAATTCCCGTTATATACTTGTTTTTATAGATGATTATTCACGTATGACTTTCGTGTATTTTTTAAAATTAAAGAGTGAGGTGCTTGAGTCGTTTAAAGTTTTAAAGTTATGACTGAGAACCAAACTGGTCAAAAAATTAAGTGTATACGTAGTGATAATGGAACTGAATATATACAAACCATTCCGTACGTTATACCCCTGAGCAGAACGGTGTAACAGAGCGTGCTAATCGAACAATTGAGGACAAAGCACGTACCATGATGTGTAATGCTGGACTGGAGAAGTGTTTTTGGCTGATGCGGCAATTAGGTCTGTCACTACCGAATTTTTCAGACCAATAGAAGGGCCAGGTCCAAAAAGTATTTGGTTGGCTGCTTTCTTGGCTAGTGAATCAGCAAGACGGTTTCCTTTCGATGTGGCGTGACCTTTGATCCATCTTAAGGTGACCACATTGTTGATGGATACTTCGGCCAAAGCTTCGTAACATTCTAGTACTAGCTCTGAGTAAATTCGTGGTCCGTTCAGGGTGAGAAGTGCTTATCTGCTATCTGTATTGATGAGCATATTCCTTTCAGTGATATTGTTTCTGGTTATTTCTTTTGCTGCTATGAGAATCTCCGTTAGCTCTGTTTGAACTAAACTGGCACTATTGCTCACAGCCCATTTTATGTTTAGGTTTAAGAATCTGGAGTATATTCCACATCCTGAGCCTTGTTTTGTTTTTGTAGAACTGTCGGTGTAGATATAAATCGTACCTGCCACTTCTGGCTCTTCTATTTGTTCTATTATAATTTTATATGGCTTATGGAAGATATATCTCGGTGAGATGGAGTCAATGTTCACTTAAAGCAGTGGAAGCGTATCGAGCGCCTCCTGCCAAAAGCGACGCCTCGCCTCACCAGATCCTACATCAGGTTCTATTCCAACCGTGCAGAGGCGTGTCATTGTCATCAGAGCAACCTCCTTGATGTAAATATCAAGGGGAGTGAGACTAAGAATGACTTTCATGGCTCTCGTCGGTGTTGTTTTTATGGCTCCTGTTATGTTGAGACATGCTGTTCTGTGAATTTGTTCTAGTTCACGGATAGCTGTTAATTTTTGGGTTTTCGGTACCCAGACAACTGCACCATATGTTAGCATAGGTTTTATGATAGCAGTGTAAGTCTATGCGATGACTCAGGGAGAGAAGACTCTGTGTCAAAGTGCGAGTTCCATGTTAACTTACTGTCAAAGATGAGACCTAGGTACTTCACCTCTGTTGCAAAGTTTAGTTTTGTGTTTAGGACTTCAAGAGATTTTAATTCCATTTTCATCCTTTTCCTTGTGAAAAGGGCCATTTCTGTCTTCTTAGGATTGATAGACAGTGAATGGTCCTTGCACCACTGTTCTATAATTTTTAGAGCTACTTGCATTCTTTCGCAGAGTATGTTCTCAAAATTCCCTGTTTGCAGAACGACCAGGTCATCTGCCTATGTTATTGTGTAGTGACTGTCATTATTAAGGCGGCTGATGAGGGTACGTTACCTTAAGAATATTGAAGATGTGCATTTGCTGTTCATAAAGACAGGAGAGGACTTAAAGTAATATGTCGATGCTATTTGGGGTCAAGGACCGTAAGTATGTTTTTATTTGCTGAGGTTTACCAATTGCTTGGAAAAGTCGTAAGCAATGAACAGTTGTATTGAACATTGCTAAAGCAGAGTATATGGGTTTGTCGGAAGCGTGTAAAGTTTTAGTCTAACTTATATCTTGAACTAACGGGTAAGTCAATTACTATTAGTTTGTTTAGTGACAATCAATTTGCAATTAGTCTCAGTTCTAACCAGACAGTAAACAAAAGAACCAACCATATCGATATTTGACATCATTTTGTTAGAGATATGGTAAAAAAAGGTCAAGTTAATCTACTCTACATTTCTATCCAGAGCATGTTAGCTGATATCTTTACAAAACCTCTTACAAAGGTAAAACATTTATTTTGTTTGAATGAAATCGGTATTAAGGGGGTGTGTTAAGAGTTGTAGTTCCTAGGTAATGTCGATATTATATAGTAACTATAGTATTAGTTGTTATAGTTTTTTTACGATTGATTTCGTGATAGATATATTAAACCTTCAGTAGAAAAGCTGTGTTCTGCTCATCAATCTATCAAATACGCTGAAAAGATTAATGCTTGAGCAAGAATTGTTATTGATAATTATTTAGCACTGCTCCAAAATAATATCGTGCCAACTTTAACGAACCTATATCCCGATCCAGCAAACCCACAAGTTGCAGCGGATATGATATGGTATCAGCAAGATAGTTCATCGTCTCGTTACCAAATAATCAATGTCTGGTAGTACCTCAATCGAGAATTTCCAAATCGGTGGATAGGAAGGCGAGGATCGATGGAATATCCAGCACGATCCCCTGATCTGACATCATTAGACTTTTTCTTATGGAGATACGTCAAAAGTATTATATACAAAACTAAACCTCTTGATATAACTGGCTTAATAACGTTTGCGATTAGATCGATCACGCCTGAGATGTTGAGTAACGTTAGAAGACATTTGTATTTCAGAGTAGGATGTTGCCAAGAGGTTCGTGGCGAGCATTTTTGAATATCTCCTACATTTGTTACATTATTAAGAAATAAACAGTATTACTTATTAGTTTTTGAGTGTGTTGTAACAAATTTCTGTAATCAAATAATTTTATTTTCTTAATGTTTATTTTTACAATAAATCGGAAAACATTTAATATTTTCGAAACAGTTAGGTATAGGACACATTACATAAAATATGTCTGGAATTTTCTGAAGAATCCAAAAATTGAAAAATATACAGGGTGTTGCATTTAAAATAAGAAAGTTGGTATAGGCCACTGTTACAAGACATGTATGTATAAAAAGTTTCTGTTAAAAAAATGCGCAACTAAAAATGCAAATCGACGTTTCCGAACGTCTTTTCGAACACGCCCCCATTTATTTATTACCGAATTTATTCCACATTGTATCTATTTTGAATAATATTTGAAAAACTCATTGAGAAGGCTTTTTCTGATTAGTACGCCAGTTTATTTACAATTAATTATAGTTAATCGAACATTTCTATAGTAAATCGTTAAATATAAATTTACGAATAATTTACTGTACAGAAATACGTTTAAATTTATTTAAACTTAAATTTATTTCTGCACGCCTATGGGACGAACCTTTGATAAACATATCTCCGAGTAAAATTTGTAAAATGTAAAAACTAGTTTACAATTTTACAAAAAATATCGATTTTCTTATTGGGCTGTTGTTAGATTTTATATTTCGTATGAGAACGATTGCATTACTGTAAACTTGGCTGCAATTATGAATCAGAATATTGAATTTGTGCCAAAGACGCTTCAGAAATTTTATTAACAATCCTATATGTCTTGGTTATAAAGTATGGTTCAAATGAAAGGAATAAATTCATTATAATGGAACTAGTTGGTTTTTCGAAAAAATGCTCAGACAGGTCAATTTTGTTTACTCAAAGCGCAATTTTTTAAGTAGAATTCAATTTTCCCCCACTTCCCATTTTTGGGTAGTGACGTCATTGACAATTTTTTTAAATAGTACCCCCAATTTTTTTTTCTTGATTTTGTTAGATCTTGCAATTTCCTACTCGGAAACATAATATTTGAAATATCTTACATAACAATTTTTTTTGAATAAAAGTAATTTAAAGATCAGACAAATAAATTTTATTTTATTTTGAGAACACAATAAATGAATAAAAGATAATTATTTGTAATTAAGTGCTTAATTAAACAAAATAATAATATTATTAATAATAATAATAATAAAAAAGAATTTGTGAAATTGTCATTAAATTCTTTTTATTATTATTATTTTTATTATTATTATTTTAGATGAAGCACTTAATTACAAATAATCTTTTATTTATTTATTGTGTTTCAAAATAAAATAAAATTTATGTACCTGATCTTTAAATGACTTTTATTCAAAAAAAATTATTATGTCAGATATTTCAAATATTATGTTTCCGAGTAGAAAATTGCAAGATCTATTAAAATCAAGAAAAAAAAATTGGGGTTATTATTTAAAAAAATTGTCAATGACGTCACTGCCCAAAAATGGGAGGTGGGGAAAAATTGAATTCTATTTAAAAAATTGCGCTTTGAGTAAACAAAATTGACCTGTCCGAGCATTTTTTCGAAAAACCAACTACTTCCATTATAATGAATTTATTCCTTTCATTTGAATCGTACTGTATATATCTATGGAATAACTTCCCAGACAGCACAAATCAATCCATTGGATGTCCATCGGAAGTCCATTCATGGACATATCGGCTGTCCAAAGGACGTCCAGCATTTTACCAAAGGACATCCAATGGACATTCACTGGACTATACAAATGTCCCACTCCTGGACGTCCATTTGGACTCCATGAAAGGTCCATATATGGACTCTTTTTGTATTGCTTTTGGACAATTTATGGACATCTGACGGACATCACCACCTATATTAATATGAAATAAAATAATTGCAACTATAGACTTATTTTTATTGTCATAAATAATATCAAGCATGTATTAGTTTTATACGCACTCCTTTCTGTTGACCTTCTCAGCCATTTTCTTAAGGCTATTTCGCTTACTTTTTAAGCAGCACCATTGTCACTCTCAGCAGCAGCTAAAAAAAGACATTACATTTTATACGAATATTGAGTTTTAAATCAATCGTTTAATAAACGCCTGATCAGGCAAAAGTGATAGTTAAAAATGTAAAATTTTTAGATAAAATAATATTAGCTAATATGAAAATATGCATTGACTAATGTACTTTACCCCTATACTTACATATAAACAAAAAACTGCTCATTGTTTATTTAAATTACCATTTTACTTTCATGCCATCATATTATGTGAATTCTTTCGTGAGGGTTTTAGAAAATATGGAAATGAACCATCTTTTTATATGTTTGTCATGTCCTTGTCCCTGGTTTTGGTAACTGCTGAATCTAAAATTGCAATAAAAATATGTATTTGTAAACATAAAAGAGAAATAACTTATGAAACATCTTTCAATGCATTATTTCTTAAACGTTACAAAACGATTCTATTTTATTTAATAAAAGTAAAACTTACAGCTTCTTTAAAAATATTTTTATCTTCTAAATAGCCTTCTACTTCTGCTAACGTCTCATGCAGTACAAATAGAAACTTTTCTTCTGCTTTGAAAGTTTTCTCACCTCTTAGTTACAATAATAATTGTGTTGACATCATCTCGAATTTGCAGCATATTAGTTAGCTTTTAGTAAAGCCATTTTCTTAAATAGGTAGGTACATCATTGGACAAAATGTCTAAAAGAAAGGGATTGTTTGAATGTAAATCGAAAACATAAAGTTTAAAACATAATTGATAGGTTTTATTAGTTTAAAACAAACGATTTCCTTTTTAATTTTTAGATTTTTAAATGATATTTAATTAATAATTATACTTATTTTCTTACCAGATTAACATCCATGTGCTGTGTTTTCTTCTTAACCTCTTTCTTCTTTTCTTCTTCGAGTCTGGCCTGAGTGGCCTTTTACTTTTCTATCTTGTCAACAAAGGCGAGTGGAGGGGAAAATTATTTGATTTATTTTAATTAAAACCTAGTAGTAAATAATTAAATTATACAAGAAGAATTATAATAATTTATTATAAGTTAGTCATTTTTATATTGTCCATCATGGACATATTTTGGACATCCATTGGACTTCTGAATGAGTATATCCATTGGATAACGGAAAACGGATGTCCAATGAATATCCATATGAAGTTCATGGACATCCAGGACATTATTTGGACAAAATATGGACGTCCAATGGACATCGTGTGCTATCTGGGTTACCGACACATATAAGTATCGCACGTCGCTACCGCATGTCGCACTATCGGAAAGTAAAACATCCTACCTTTACTGGTGCAATTATTAGATTCAATATACTAAAATTAATACTGTGTGTAGAAAATTATGTTATTTACCTATATCTAAAATTATACAGCTGTTTCAGTTTACAAATTTTTATATAATACTTCTTTGTTGATATCCTTTTCTTTGTAGGAATTTTTAAATAAATGTGTTACTTTTCATCCCTAAATTAGACGGTCATGTTTTAACAGCGTAATCTACATCCTAAAATAGGAGTTAAAGTTTATATAAAATATAGGTCCGAAAACGTTTTGTTTCCGAGATACAGGGTGTTAAAAGTAAAGTCTTGATGACACTTTTTTGTAAATATTTTCTAAACTTTTAAAGATAACTGTGTGGACTAAACGTCAGTTCTGATCATCTTCATAGGTGGGTAAATTATAGGAAAGGAGCTTAGGGTTAAATTGTCCTAAGTTTTTTGTTGACATTTTTGACTACAAAATTTGAAAAACCAATATTTTCTTTATAATAAAGCTACTTTTGTTGTATCTTGCTAGGACGCACCATTTTCAAGAAAAAAGTATTTTAAAATTTGATGATAAGTTGATGATATCTTATTCGAAAGTGTAAACAATAATTAGTAGGCCTATGGAATCAGAAATTTTATTTCTTTTTTAACTTTGGAAAACCGGTGACTGAAGAAATTTTAAAAAATACTTACAAAAATGTGCTATCAGGACTTCATTTGTAACACCCTGTATCTCGAAAACGAAAAGTTTTCGGACCTATGTTTATATAAGCTTTTACTTCTATTTTAGGATGTAGATTACGCTGTTAAAATATGACCGTCTATTTTCGGGACACCCTGTATACTCAATTAACTTTTAATAATGAATGAAAAATATACCGTTTCTTGTAAGAATTTAGTAGATCACTTTGCTTTTCCATAAAGGATTAATTTGTCTGAATCTATCGAATAAAAAATGGTCCTTTTGCAACCTTTTACAACACGCTGGGCAACTTATAATTTTACACTGTAAATTGCATAAATTATTTTTAAAGCAATCTAAAAATAATTTAGTAAATTCTTCACCTCTTGTATGAAGCACCTTACCATCATTCTGGTCCTAGAGGAATCATTTTAAACTAGCTTCTTGAATTTTTCCTCGTAATTAGCATTTTCTTTTAGAAATTAAGATTTATAATTTAATTGCCAAACTCTGATTTATGCACTTATTTGGGAAAACATATAAATTGACAGCCCCCAATTAATAAATCTTAATATTCCAATTAAAGACAGAAATATTTCTAAATTACTGCCACCTGATTTACAACAACGGGTTGCTCATTATACAGGAGTTACTTTTCCAGGTAATGAGAGTATCGATTAGCCGGAATCTGGGCGCCCCTTGTAACATATTAACCCTTTCGGTGAAGACTGAAAGTACATAATTCAGTACGGATTGCAGAGCAATATTGGTGGAAAGGAGAACGAGAGAGAAAAAGAAAGAGACGGAACAGTGACACAGACGAATGGGTTTCATTTCACGCAGCGTCTCCCTCCCCGCACCCCGCCGTCAGCCCAGCATGATTTACCGGGCTACAATGTGGTAACCCATGATTTATTACTGCCGAATGGCGGGCGAACTCGCGAGTTAGAGTGGCGGCGGCGCTTCAAAACCCCCGGCAACGATGGTCCACACATACTCTTTTCTGGTTCTGATTCTGGCAGTATCCTCTCATCGTCGCCCCCTATCTTTGCCGCCACTTCCTCATTTTCGACTTGCTAATCTTTATGTTAATTTCGATACTGCATAAATAGTGTCACCGTCATTCATTCATCGCAATTTTCAACGTCCACTTAGAAGTATACACATAAAGCGTAAAATGTTTAAAATTGTTTTGTGTATGTATATGTTTACGGCAGAAAAAATGTTCCAATCTTTAATATTATTTGATTGCGGTGTTGAAACTATTTTTTTGCAATCAATAATATATTCTTTTTTTTTTCAATACATTCATCGGCGTTTTCAGAATTTTTACCAGGGGGAAAAATTACGAATTTAAAAGCTGTTTCTGGTTCCTTGTGAAAAGGTCGACAAAATATATCTCCATTATAAAGCTACATTTGTTCAGGTGTCCGGTTACTGAGGCATGTCCGATCATGAGTCATGTTATTGTTTTCAACAGGTACCCTATTCTCAAACTCAGGAGAGTGCTCCTCCACTCACTACTCCATCACCAGTGTTGCCAGCAGTGTTGCCAGAATATATTTTTGTAATGTACCAGATTTGTCTAAAAAATGTACCAGATTGCATAAAAATGTACTAGATTCTATACAATTACCAGATTTTTCTCTCGAACAGCTTTTAAACCTTTTTTTTATCTCATAAGCTATTTTTAAACAATATTTTATCTCTTGATAAATTTCTAACAGCAATTTTTAATTTTTAACAATTTTTTTTTATCCCTCGAGAAATGGTTGTACAATATTTTTTGTACAATTTTTAACAATATTTAACAGCCTTTTTTACATCTCAAGCTATTTTTGAACAATATTTGATCTCTCGTGCAATTTTTGAACAAAATTTGAACAATTTCTAACACCATTTTATCTCTCGAGCAATTTTTATTAACATTTTTTACCTTTCTAGCAATTTTTAAACAATGTTTTGTCTCTAGAGAAATTTTTAAAAGTATTTTTTAATTCTCGAGTAATTTATGAACAAAATTTTAACAATTTATAATACTATTTTATCTCTCGAACAATTTTTAAACCTTTTTTTATCTCTTGAGCTATTTTTAAACAATATTTTATCTTTCAATAAATTTAGACATTATTCTGTCTCTTGAGCAACTTTTTTATCTCTTTAGCAAACTGCACAATATGTTAACTCTCGACAAATTTATAACAATATTTTAACTCTCGATAAATTTTTAACAATGTTTTACGTCTCGAGCAATTTATAATAACCTTTTTTTATCTCTCGAGCAATGTTTGTACCATATTTTATCTCTTGAGCAATTTCAAATAGTATTATATCTCTCGAGCAATTTCTAATAGTAATTTATCGTTCGAGGATTTTTTTAACAATGTTTTATCTCTCGAGAAATATCTAACAGTATCTCTCGAGTCAATTTTGAACAATATTTTATTTCTCAACAAATTTTTCAACAGTATTTTATCCCTGGAGCAATTTTTGAACACGATTTTAACAATTTATAATACTTTTTATTCTCTCGAACAATTTATAAATATTTTTTATTACTCTTTATATTTCTGACAGTATTTTTATCCTTAGAGCAATTTTTGAACAACATTTTACCCCTCAAGCAATTTCTAATACTATTTTATACATCGGCCAATTTTTATCACCCTTTTTACCTCTCAAGCTTTTTTTGAACAATATATTTTACACTTCAAATGGAACATACGCTGAAAAAGGTACTAGATTTTGCTTCAAGTGTACTAGAGTACCAGATTCTCAGAGAATGTACTAGATTTAGTACAATTGTACTAGACTGGCAACACTGGTTGCCAGATGACCAAATTCAAATTGTACCATGGTGTAGATTATTATTGTTTTTTTCATGATTGTATCGTACAAACTGACATTACTAGTGTGACGTTATCGAAGGCTGGTTAATTTAAGAGTTTATGGGGATAAGGTTGGGGTAAATTGATAATAATTTGGTATTATACGCCGACACTCGAACGGCGGATATAACTATTGAAATGTTATAAAGAGTTTCTAGACACTTTGAAACACACTATACATAACAATTTTGGGTCCGCTAACACTTATTTAAAAAAAAAATTACCTTAAAATCCTTAAAATTTGTTGTCGGGTCTCCATCATAAAACAAATATGAAATAAACCATTTTCACTGATTTCTTGTTGTAGAAACGGCTAAATATCAATATAAGACCATTCATAGAGCAATAAACCGTACCAAATTTTTTCATAAACCATCAAATTTTCTTATTTCTCATTTTTAGTTTGTTAGAAAAACAAATAAACACTAAATTATTTTCAATGACAATTGATGTGTCTAGTTTCTATAAATGCGGTGTTGCCAAATCGAGTAAGAAAACATATAAGTCAGGAAATAATTCAGTTACTGAAAGTTGGCTGAAAAATTACATAGTGTCTGGCCAGCAGGTACATTTGGATCTCGAAGTGAAAACATTTGTAGTAATCACAGACAACCGTCTTTTTATTTCATTTCATGATGATTGTACGTTAATTACGGCATGTCGGTACTTATCTAATATTTAAAAAAAAAATTCAATTTGAGCTGGGTCCAGGCCGTTGGAGTTTATGCCGGTCAGCGTAGCCAGGTATGAATTAAAAATTTTCTGTCGTTCCTTCATTTTCTTGTTGTATATTTTCTTATTATTAGATGCCCACGATACAAGACACGTTCGTTAAAAGTTGGGATCGAGGTTCACTGGCCAGACGCTAATGAGGGTTGGTTAGGTTAGGTTTTTTTTTCAATTTGAGCTGTGTCCAGGCCGTTGGAGTTTATGCCCACGATATAAGACACGTTCGTTAAAAGTTGGGATCGAGGTTCACTGGCCAGACGCTAATGAGGGTTGGTTAGGTTAGGTTAATTGAAGAGTTTTTAAAACTGGCGGGAAAATTGTATAATCCTTGCAATTTAGAGAATATCAATTTTGACGTCGAAGAGTATTCTGCCGATGAGGGCGAGGAAGAAGATCTTGATATGGGTATTTTTTAAATTGTTCCTTTTATATAATTTTTCTGATACTGAAGTCAATTGGTTGGCCTGGTACAACGCAGGGCATAGGTAAAAATTACCATTGCTATGTAATACATAATTGATATAGCAAAATTGTATTTCTTTTAGACACATGTCACACTAACAATGTTAACTGTCATTGCGGTTATGAAAATTGGATCATTTTGACGAAGTTTAACTTGGTCGTAAATTAAGAAAATAATACTGTTTACGAAAAAATTTGGATGGTTTATTAGATTATGGATGGTGTAGTATTGTTATTTAGCAGTTTATATGACAAGAAATTAATCAAAATGATGTAGTTCAAATTTTTTCAACATCGAAATTGGAGAATACATTTTAATAGTTTTAAGGTAAGAAAACAATATTTTATAGCGTTTGCAGGGCAAAAAAAGTATTTTGAAATGTTTCAGAAGGTCTAAAACCGCTTAAAAAAATAGCTTGTTCGACCGTTGGCGGATTTTTCCAATAATTACCTATTCTTGTTTCAAAAATATTTTTTTTTTGTAATCCTTTCTGATTTTGATCTTCCAATTGTTTTTGTCTATACGTTTTTGAAGATGTGAATTTCATTTCATTTGTAGGTGTGAAACTTACACATTCATTACCCGCAGAGGATTCCCGCACTTTCCTTATGTAAAGTGACGACCAGTTAAATTTTATAAAACTTTGGTATGTTATTGTATCTAGTAACCAAAAACGTCAATAGGCTCAACTCAATCCTATGACTGGTTTTCGATATTAAAGTTAAATATTGCTTAGATTTTCGAAATTTTTATTTTCAAAATTACGAACTAGATTGAATTTTTGTTGCATACACACATACACACATTTACTATGTTTTATTATTACATTAATAATTAAAAATATTTTCAGTTACAGGGTGATTCACAATGTATGAAAAATTTTACTATGTCGTCAGGGATGCATATTTTTAAAAAATAAAAGATTATACTGTCAAATAATGTATTTAGGGTTCATGTACTATAGGTAAAATAGTTAAATAATTATTCATTTATTAAAAAATATTTATCTCATATTAAATTATTATTTTCATTTGTCACATTCATTGTTTAGTTTATTTAAAGATATTATTTCTAAAGAGGAAGTGTAAATTCAAGTTTCTTAATTAATTGATACTTTTATGGAAATTCGTTGAAGTTGCAAAGACAGCAGTAAACGCGGTTCAACGAATTACCTGATCAAGCAAAAGTGCATGAACCCGAACTTTCTTTATAAAATATTAAATATAATTAATCACTTGGTTTTGAAGAGCGACACAAGCACCATCCCTCTTAATATGGTGTACCCTTGGTGAGTACCTAATTAATTTGTTATTTTTATCATTATTCAATGGAGATTGTCTTTTTCCTTTTTTAAACCAAATCATTTACTTATTAAATAAATATTCTCAATTATTATTAAAGTAGTTCTACCATCTAGCTATAATTAACCCCTCAGCTCGTTTAGGGAAACATAAAAACCCTAAACGCGGCAATACAATACACATTTCTTATACAGGGTGTTTTATAGAGAGAACAACAACATAAAATTCTTTTTTCAAGAATGTACCCTGTAGGTACATACATATTAACTGATTTTTGGAAAAGGTAATACTACTTAAATATAAGTATATACCTCTTAGCTTCAAAGTATACATGGTGATTTATTTGTTCGAAGATATTCCATTTTAAGAAGTACAAAAACCACTAAAATTTCCCCGGTAAAATTTAACCATTTTTATTAGGATATAATGCTTTTATACCACCTTTATATGAGATGTGAGTTTAAATTCGAGTTAAAGTGGAGAATTGCTGATTTTAGTTATTTTTTTCTTCAAACTTAAAAGCTAAGTTGACTTTATATATAGGTTTAATATAAGTTTTGGTCAGATATCCATAAAAAGAGAATATTTACTGTTACAGGGTGATTCACGAATAAATCACACTATATTTTTGCAACTTTATTGTCCCGTGTATAAAACCTTGTCACAAATATCGGAAAATGATATTGTTAGAGTCAGCGAATTAGGATATCGCCGCCACTGGGTCGACGATACTACGTCTCCCCGTTGCAGTGTATGTTAGAGTCAGCGAATTAGGATATCGCCGCCACTGGGGTCGACAATACCACGTCTACCTGTTTCAGTGTCCGGGACCAGGAAGGAGCGCCGAGAGCGGGGACTTGACCACAATATATCCCCTATAGTAGTGCATCTCACTTGTTAAAGAGTTGGCACTAAGTTTGCAGCGCAAGAATGCGTCTGTGTCTGGCCGCTCAACTAACTCGATATGGCGGTAAATTCAAATATAATTTAAAGGCGAAATTTAAATTTCCCGCCAAAATTGTAAATTTTCAGCCGCGGAATGGCGGGAATTTTTAAATATATTCATTCGGCAATAATTATTGAGAAGTATATTGCATGTTCGATTAAACGAGCTGTAAATCCAGGCGCTATTTTTATTTTGATAGCTAAAAATAATACTAATTCTTTTATTATTAGCTATTACAATGAGCAGCATTTGGATTAACAACACATTTAAAAGAACATGTAATATACTTTTCAATTTTACCTAAATCACTTATTTTTTACCTATAGAGGTTAGATCTGAAAAAAAATTGGCTCTGGTAAAAAAAACAAAAAAATGTATAAAGTATTTTATTTGAAAAATTATAAAACTTATTTAATATATTTTAAAGACGAAGATAACTCTAGCCATATCCATTTTACTGAAAAAAAAAAAAGACACTATTAAATGAAATCATTTAGTTATTAAGAGATGTTTGTGATAATACAGTGACAGCTATCGAATGTTGTACAATACGTTTTGCTAATGTCCAAGTAAAAACTACAAAGAGTTAGCATTAGTGGGAGAAGGAATAGAATACTATGAATGTAGCCAGCCAGCCGGCTACGTAGGGATGCATCACACAGTGTGCCTGTTCATATTACACAGCACACAAGGCAACATTCATATTATTCATTTCCTGATCGAACTAATGTGCTAACTCTTTAGTTTTCTTTTCGATTCTAGCCAAGCGTATTGGAAAGTGTTCATTAGCCGATACTGTATATAAATGCTAAAATCAATAAGTGAAATAAAAAAATTTAGTTTAAATGGACATCTACTTCGAAAAAAGTAAATTATTATACTTGAATTTTAAAGGCTGTTGCCACTGAAAAACTATTATCTAGGGCTTGGATGACAGCCATAGGACTCCCTCCTTGAATCGTGTCCATAGGAAAGCATAAGATCATAGTTAAATTATAATATTAAGAGGGTAGGTATTAACTGAAAAAATATGAAAAATTATTACAAACTTACCTCAAAATTGGCACCTACATTAAAAGAAGGGAAAACGGAAACATAAAATTGTTATACTTGAATTTTAAAGGCTTTTCCCACTGGAAAAGTATTATCTAGGGCGCAGACCCTTGGATGACAGCCATAGATAGCAATCCCTCCTTGATTCCTCTTTTTCTGAGTTTGTTGTACGTTTTGTTTTCCATATTAAATAAGAAAGCACTTAATACAACAACACAAATCACAATAAATATCGCTGACACAAAATTAATATTAAATTTCGTAGAAGAAAAAATCAAAAAATTATCACTTGTCAACACTGACACTTCATGCTTCACTTATAAAAACTCAACGCTAAAGAATGAAAGATGATTCGAAATAGGAATTATTAACTGGTATCTCTTTCTTTTATAAGTATCTAAACAAAGCGAAGGAGTGGGAGTGAGTAACGCTCCGATCAGATTGTTTTGAATTCGTCGTCAACCAATGAACGTGCCGATGTCAAAAATCAATAACGATACTAGCGCCATGAGACCTGTGTCTGGCCGCAGCGTAACTTAAAGCCATTTCTTGAATCCCAGTAACATTACTATAGGGGATATATTGTGGACTTGACGTTCGACCATCCGAACGCTATGAAGTGATAGGCAATATGCCGTTAAAGACATTCTTTATTTTGTTCCTTAATTAATTACATTACAAACATTGTTTACGAGATATCCAATAAAACATTATAAAACCATGTTAACACGTGTTTTATGAAGTGGCTATACAGGGTGTTATAGTATATAGGGTGATAAATAATTTTAAAACAATAATTCTTTTAACTTCTAACAATATATATACTGATATACTTTGTAGGTAATTATAAAACAGTTAGATGTTAGATTACCCTGTATATTTTAAAATCTAATGTAACGTTATTAACTTAATCAAGTCATTAAAAAAATGTAAAGTCTCTTTTTAATAATTTCAAAACAATATTATATTTTGTAGTTGACTCACCCTGTATAAAAAGTACACATAGCTAAATCTTTTGACCTAAAAATTGTGAGTGTTTGCAAAAAATATATTGTGATTTATTCGTGAATCACCCTGTAACAAATATTTTAAACAGAATGGACATCTCACCAAAACTTATAAAGACAATCTAGCGTTTCAGTTGGAAGAAAAAATAACTTAAATCAGCAAATCTCCACTTTAACACCCTGTATCTCGAAAACTGGTCATGGTATCCGATATAAAATAAAATCTCTTAAAACAGCGTTAAAATTATAATATACTGAGAAAATAGTTACATTTGACTTGAGAAATTTTATACTACAAGATGTTCGTGGTGTTTCTGTACTTTTATTAAAAAATATCTTCCAACAAATAAGCCACCTTGTATATTTTGAAGCTTAGAGGTACACATATTTTAGTAGTATTACTTTTCCCAAAAATCAATTAATAAGCAGGTACAGGGTTTTGAATTAGTCCTTAAAAAAATAATTATATGTGGTTGCCACTACAAAACACCCTGAATAAGAAATGTGTACTGTGCAATATACCAAAATACCATATTGAGTAATACTTTTTATCAATTTTTCCAAGTCATAATACCCTTCCCAAATTATATTTTTCATATTTTTATATTACTTTTGCACATTAAAACATCAAAACATATTTCTAAATCGTTATGAATCTTTATTGTGAAGTTATATCGTTTGAAATTTCTTTCTAAGCTGAAATTCGACTTCCAAATTTTATTTTTCGAATTTTCACATTTGGGCACATTGAAATTTTATAGGAGGTGGTCAAACGTCACAACATAATTCTAAATCGTTATGGATCTTTATTGTAAACTTCTATCGTTTCAACTTTCTTTCTAAGCCGAAATTCGATTTCCAAATTTTATTTTTCAAATTTTCACACTACTTGGGCCTATTAAAATTATTTTAGGGGCTGGTCAAACGTAAAAACTTAATTCTAAACTAGTATGGATTTTTATTGTGTACTTATGTCGTTTGACCATTTTTTCCAAGTCAATTCGAAAACGCTGGTACATTTAAGGAATCTAGTACATTTTTTAGACAAATTGGTATATAAAAAAAACATATTCTGGTAACACTGTTCCAAATCAAACAATCTTTCCTCTATAAGACAATCTAATATAAAACCCGATAAGACTATATTTTAATTGTGCTTATTTAAAAAATGTGTTTAAATAAGAACTGCGACTTTAATAAATTGGAAGTATGCGTGTCATTTCAACGATTGGTCCCGAAAAACGTCTTCAAGGCAAGGTAAATAAAAGTATTTTTAAGGTTATGTTATTTTATTTACCTGTAATTTAGTTTTATGAATGTAATTTATGTTTCATTTTTTGTTTCAGTATCTAGGACCATTCTAAGGCAAGATCAAAATGGTCATGTATTTTGTACCCTACTGTAAATGCTATGAAGTGAGCAATAAACTTATTATTTTTTTTTATGTTTGCCACAAAATCGGCTGTAAGAAAAAACTGGATTATTCTGATAAGGTAACTACTTGACATAATTATGGAAACGTACAATAAACGTTGGATATACGAGACAGGATAAAGAGACAAATGGATTTTTACTTTACCAATCTGAATCGGAAAAATGGATCAACCATTTGAATTTAAGATACTCATAATGAGAAACTTTACATTGCATTACCTGAGAAATGGTATGTACATTTAAATAGTATATATAAAGTTATGTCTGCCTGTAATTATTAATCATGTTACCCCCTAGCGAATATTGTGTATTGCATACAAACCTGAAATCTCTTATTTTATTGATATTTTTTATATTGCCTTGTTTGTATTATTTAGTATTTTTAAAAATATTAGGTGTTTTGGTAATTTGGATCCCTGTAGGTATTAAATAAAAATAAGGCTGTAAATTAGTTTACAGTTGGTAATAAAGTATGTCTCGAAAACTACAATAAGTATCAAACATTCATTGTGATTATGACAAGCAGTTAAAAAATCACATCCCACATATCTACATGCTCTCGGTAATCAATCCTTTAAGTACATATCAAAACATTAATATTCTATATACAATTAAACAATAATTTGAAAATACAAACTTTATTTAGACAAAATTATAATCTTGTGCATTCTGTTATTTATGAAAACACATTATTTTTTAGTAAACATAGACTCAGTTGTGCAAAAGTCAACAATGAGGGTAGGACAACAGCCAGAGCAAGAATACTTTGGATAACATTTTACCATGTCCCTAATATATTTCACAGATTTCTGTGAATTTTTAATTATGCGCTGCTATTTCAAACTTTTAGTATCCTTTAATCAAAGAAGTTGAATATTATTGTTGACCTCTTTAAACGGTTCATTTTACCTTATATATTTTTTTCTACTCTTCACACAATAGCCTGTGAAGAGTATTATAGGTTTACTTTGTCCGTCTGTCCGATGTCACGTTTTTTGTCTACAACATAAGTCAAAAAGGAAAAATGATATCAACTTGAAATTTTTAGTAAAAATGAAGCTCTATAGAAAGATAAAACTTTTTGATTCTGATAAAAATCTAAATAAATTGGGGAGTTAAACGGGGTTAGAACATTTAAAAATAAATCCTAACTCGAAAACGAAAAATGATATCAACTTGAAATTTTTAGCAAAAAAAATCTGATTAAAAATGGGGGGTTTAAGGGGGGTTGAAATTAAACAGAAAACATAAATCAAAAATGAAAAGCGATATCAACACAACATTTTTAGTGAAAATCAAGCTCTATAAGGAGATGAGGCCTGTTGATTGTGAAAAAAAAAATTATAAAAGTGGGGGTTAAGGGGGTTGAAATAAAAAATATATAATTCAAAAAAGAACAATAATTTATGAAAAAAATCAAGCGGATGAAGCCTACTGATTCTGAAAAAATCTAATTGAAAAGAGGATCCGTTAAACTGTGAATGCCACACATTATATATCTTCATATTAGTTTGTATCTGTGTAATATTATGTATTGTGATGGGACTGATCTTATAAAATAAACATTTTAGTTCACCTGTTTCATTTGCCAATAGAAGGTATTTGACAAATGTATGACAAATTTTGAAAATGAAAAAATTTACAATAAAAACTGAAAAATGGTAGGTCACATTTGATATAATATTTTTTACACAAGATGTCAAGCTTTCTACATAACCTGATAATACGAAGTAAGCGCCAATAATTCCCGGCCTGACATAGTTGCATATATTTTATCAGGATAAAAGTTTAACATTTTATAACTACAAACCTTAGTAGGCCGTGGTAACAAAATAAGCGACTTACGTCAAATAGTTTTTAATTGTCAGCATTTTGAACTAAAGTATCCCCGAAAATGTCTCAGATGACGACAATTGAGTACAGAGCGGTTATTAAATTTTTAACAAAAGAAGGGCTTACACCTAAAATTATTAAAGAAAGACTCGATGGCGTATATGGCCAAAGTTCTCCTTCCTATTCGGTAGTAAAGGAATGGGCAAAACGTTTTCGCATGGTTCAGGAATCCTTTGAAGATGACGAAAGACCTGGACGGCCAGTGGAGGTGATAACGGAGGACAAAGTGGCCCTTGTGGAAAACCTGGTGCTAAGTGACCTACGTTTGAAGGTCAAGGAAATGGCAGAAATGACCAAGCTTTCTGATACTACTGTTCGCCGAATCCTCCATGATCATTTGGGTATGCATAAGGTTAGTGCAAGATGGGTGCCCAAATACCTTTCGGCGATTCAGAAGCAACGTCGTGTCGAGTGTGCTCGATCGTTTTTGGAACTGTGTGGAGATGATCCGAACCCCGTGTTGGAAACAATAGTCACTGGATATGAAACTATGGTTCTTTATTATGATCCTCTGTCGAAAAGGGAATCAATGTAGTGGCGCCGTAAGGGTAAAGCACCCCCACGAAAATTTAGAGTCTGCCAATCAATGAAAAAGGTGATGGCTACGATCTTTTGGGATTGTGAAGGAATCCTTTTGATTGATTTTAAAGAGACAAATACCACCGGTAATGGCACATATTATGCCGCATTACTTCATAAGTTGCGGGAATGTATTCGGGAAAAACGTCGAAGAAAATTAACCAGAGGCATGCGGTTGTTGCACGATAATGCGCCCGTTCATACTGCTGGCGTTACACAAGCTGCCATCCTAGATTGCGGGTTTCAAAATATAGATCACCCTCCTTATAGTCCAGATATGGCTCCCAGCGATTATTATTTGTTTAGTTATTTGAAAAAGGACCTTTGCGGGCGACGTTTTCGGGACAATTTTGAGTTACAAGAAGCTGTTTTGGCCCATTTTGAGGATACACGGAAAGAATATTTTTTTAAAGGGATTGAATTGTTAAATAAACGTTGTAAGAAGTGCATTGAGGTTAAGGGAGATTACATTGAAAAATAATAAAAACTTGTTGTTGTACTTTGCCTCCTTCATTTTTAGGCCGGGAATTATTGGCGCTTACCTCGTATGTTTAAAAATAATCTCAGAACATGAAAAAAAGTTAGTTGACTAACTAATAGTATTTATAGATGGTTTTCAACGTATTAAAAACAAAACAAATATTTCAATAACTAAAATATTAATTTATTCGTTTATTAATAGTTGTAGTGCTTGAAAACAGTATGATATTGATAATAATAACTACACTTAATAAAAACTCAAATAATAATAATTAAAAAGACAGCAATATTGGCTCTTAAACAAAGTTTTGAACAAAACTTACAAAATGATAAAACTATTGGAGAAAGTGAACACCCATTTTAAATTACAACGAGCCGCCACTGAATAAAAATACAGATTACTCACTAAGGAAAGCTACAAAATCATTATAATGGCTTACTATACATAATACCCCAATCACAAACAGAAACGGAAGCTAAGACCGAAAAAAATTGTGAAACATTTGGAGTAGAGAATACTTTGCAGCCCATTAATGGTGAAGATCTTCAAGAATGGATAGAACTAGAACAATAAGATACAATAGTTAAACCTACTTCTCCGGAAGAAGCTTATATGAAATTTGAAACAAATGTAAATCTGAAAATAGACCCTGGATTGGACCTCATTACCAGGAAAAATTTATAAATGCTTCCACGGAAAGCTATTATTAAAATGACCTATCTCATCAATACGTCCTTTAGACCAAAGTACGTGCTAAAGATGAGAAAGATGGCGCAAGTTATATTGATATCTAAGCCAGGTAAACTTTGCCATAAAGTAACATCATATAGACCACCAATCCATCTCTTTGTTGACTGCTGTCTCGAAAAATTGCTTGTTAAGAGAATAAAACCTATAATAGAAGAAAACGAGACCTAGTAATTTCCCATCTGTTTGACTTCGGAGAAAAACACTCCACCATCGACCAAGTTCATAGAAACATAGTTATCATCGAGAAGTCCATAGAAGAAAAAAGTTTGCTTTACCATCTTTTAAAGACTTGAAAATACAATTGAAAAATTCATCAGTAGTTACGAACAACGACTGCTCCAATGTAGGAAGATTCAGATTTAGTGATGTTAGATAAAAGCATATTATAGTGTGGTTCAATGATATACGTTAATGGTAGTTTAACTAAATAATTTGACTTTAAAGTACACTAGTAAGTTAGATCTTAGTTTACGAGTTCTTCAATTAAAGCTAAATTAAGTTACAATAAATTCTCTACCTAATAGATCTTAATAATCGTAAATGCTGCATTTGAGGCATTTTTTTAAAAAAGTGTGTCAGTAGGTTTCGTCTTTTAAAACGCCCTATAGGCTTCAACAACATTGCTAATTTTATATTACGAATAAAATGTAAGAAAATGTTTGTTTTAAGTTTACAAGCAGAAAAACTGGTAAAAAAACTCTAAACAATATTTTCGCCGTTAGTATCTGACGCCCAGATTTATGAAAAAGTACTTGCGTGATAAGTGCCTTCTACATAAATCTATATCGCAGATGTGTCAATAGCAGTCGCTAGACCCGCTATAAATAAGGGCAAGCAAAAACCCTCCATACTACGCCACTCAAGAACGCAGGATTATATCCCTTACTTTAAGATAAGCTTTAAAAATATATCGAACCACTTAGAAATGTAGATGAGATATTTTTAAGCATTTGCGGCACCAAAAACATCAGCGTTTTTATCTTCACCTATTTAGCATTATGATTTATGAAGTTATCTAAGAACTTAGAGCCATGCCGATTGCGTTCAACCCCTATTATGTATCACAGAGGGGGGTTTAAATTAAAGAATGAAAGAATATGACCTAAAAGAAATTTTTGCGTAGTCAAACAAGTAAGGAACATGGTTGCTGAAACTAATATTGCCACTTAAAAGGGCGAATCGTGAAAAAGAAGGAAATGTTACTTTGGTGTTTGAGGAAATTATGCATTTAAAATTTACTTTTTATGGAAGAATAAAGAAAATGTTATGGTTAATCTCAAGATCAAGAAAAATATGATTTAAATGATTTAAATTAAACAAACAAGGTGATTCAAAATTCAGACCTACCTTATTAAATTACTATTTCTTGGTATTATAATAACTTTTAAGAATATTCAGTATAATATTTATATATAAAATATTACAGGAAGCTTTACTATGACTAGGACTTCTCTTTATTAATTTTGCCATAAAGAAAAAGTAATCTCTCTAACTAAAGAACGTTCCTAATTTTTATGAATACAATAAAAAATATCTAATGTGCCCAATACATAACTTTCCTATAAAACTATTGTTGTTTCTTAATTCGTAATAACATGGTATATTATTTCTTCCAATAGTTCGGGTTCGCCCTTTATATTTATTTCAAAATGAAATGTCACTATGACAGAAATGACACCTCTTGTCAATTATTGTGTAGATAATATTCAGAGTGCGAAATAAATATGTAGCAGGAGGTGCATCAATATACTTTAGTGGCAAAGTTTACCTTCGACAAAAAGTTTGAAATAAATTATATTATGATAATAAAACTTATCCTTTGGGGGTGGAATTTTTTTCGTCACAAAGTCGTACCCGAAATTAATTTTCCTAAGTCTAGGGGTTCTATATATTGACCTTCTGGGATGGGGGGATGAAGTAGGGGCGGAGGGAAGTCGGGCAGTTTGAAATACTTTCAGCTTACAGCCAGGTTTTGAATTTATTTTTATCCCTTACCATTTAGGCGTGACAGAGATAGAAGGGGGAAGTTGGAAAAGTGTGGGATAAGTATTTTTTTTTTTCGTTTTTTGCGAACGTCTATTCGTTCATGCAATATTTTCAAAGTCGGTTCGAAATTAAAGGCTATTCATGTTCGCTATAGGCTAATTTTATAAATCAATCATACTTCATAATTGCTTCTCCAATTTTTTTAATACTAAAATTCGTGAATAGCAACTAAACAAACCTAAAAAAAAAGAAAATCGGTTTAAAAACAGAAGAAAAAATGGTACTGAAATATTTTGTCTTTACTTATTTATACAGGGTGTCTCATTAAAAATGGGACACAACCGAAGATTCTCTGATTAAAAATAAGTCGATTAAACAAAACATGCTTAGATAAAAAATTATTGTTATTAAAAAATTATTGATGACCATATCTTTTTTATTTTTCAGTATAATTTTACTAAATTCGGTAAACATTTTTGGTGTCAAAAGGTACGCCCATCAGCAAAACAATCAGTGGAATAAACTTTGTCAGTGGCGTATGGCACTTTTATTCTCTCTTAATATTACGCCACTGCCCAAATACTTGTTTGGACTATATTTTTACTTTTAGTAATGTTTTCTAAATAAATCATGTACTCTTGTTGGGAACTCATAAAAGATTCGTTTTCTAGATATTTACACTCAAAGGTGGAAATATCTCATTTAAATTAATTTTTGAATTTTTGATTTTTAGATTTTTTATAAAATTATAGTGAGAAAACGTTTTTGGTGTCATAAGATACACTTATCATCATAAAAATTAGTTAAATAAACTTTGCCAGTGGCGTACGGCATGGATAAATAACACGTTCATCATATCTAAATTTTACACCTTCCCAAAAACTTATTTAGACTATAATTTTGAATTCTTTGATGTTTCTTAAATAAATCATAAATCCTTGTTGGGAATTTATAAAAAAATCAAAAATGAAAAAAATTAATCAAAACGAGGAATTTTCATCTTTGAGTGTGAATATCTCAAAAACCAATCACGTTATCGTTTCCAACAAGAGTACATGATTTATTTACGAAATATCGAAAAACTTAAAAATATACTCAAAATAAGTTTTGTATAAAATTTAGAGGGGATGAAAATGTTATTTATCTATACTGTACGCCACTGATTGTTTTGCTAATAATGTAATTAATGATAATTTTTTCTACACCCACATGGATATTAGCTTATCTACGCACAAATTATAAAAATTATGCTATTGCCTTCAACTGAATGAATATATTTCATATCCATTATTGTAGTGAGAACACTGCAAAAAATTAAATCCACCGATTACCGTTGATATTTTGATCAACCGACTGCTATTATTTTCAAAATTTTAAATAAGTGACAATTCTGTCAAACTACTTGTCAGTATATTTTTTAGTTTTTGAGATAAACATACATTAAAATGGGTTATTCTTGTATAGAATCGATAAATAATAGCATTTCTGTTTTTATTTCGTCTATAATTATAAATAATTGGTTAATTTAAATAAAACTATATGAAGTCAATTTAATTACGAGTATTAAAGCAACAAAAATAAAAGAATAGGTAGTCCTGTGGGCAGCGTTCTTGTCTTCCACACGGATGACTCGAGTTCGATTTTCCGATTTTCCGATGAGGAAAAATGAAATGAAAGTTTTTCTTTTTTTTTCGTTTATTTTATTTTAAAAATTATTAAAATTCATAAAATATTTTAAGATTAGTTATTTTGCTTTAATAACCTAAAATATTTTTTTTATTTGTAAATTTTCGTAAATGGGTCGTAGAAAAAATATTCTGTACAACTCAGACGATTGAGCACTTAGTCTACAGTGTCGTGCTTAAATTTCGACTTCGTGCGATATGGCCATCATATCCACTCTTGTTGCACAAACTACTATTATTTAGCATTCAATATACATATACAATAATATATATTAACAAGTTCTTTTTTCTAATAATATGTAAACTGGTTGCCCATTTATGACCAATTGTTTGCGCATGGGCTGCCAAATCATTAACTAATAGGTATTAACCTAATGTTATTCTGTGCTTAGCTGATTCTAAAAATCTGATGTGTCCAACACATGACTTTCCTATCTAGTTATTACAGGCTTTTTTCGATTATTTTGTACAACCTATTGTAGCACCTCTGTAAATATTTAGAAGTTTATCTTATATATACATTTTCCACATACATCTAACTAGAAAATTCTGAAAAATTTAAATTTTATAATTTTCCTCCATTTTTCCATTATGGTCCATTTTAGAGAAATCATGTAAAAAAAAACAAAAATTATAGAGATCGATATGGCAAACCAAACATCTTTTAATACAACAATTTTCTTAAAAATCATAATTTTTTACATTTTGTAAAATTTCTCGAATACGGACCATTTTAGGAAAATTTTGCATAGAACAAAAATTATAGAAAATAATATTAGAAGTTACTTTAATTTAAAAAATTTTCTTCTCCAAACGTAAATAACGGATATATTCTATAAAATATAAAAACGGCCTCCCATAAAGTACCCCCCCAGATGTTCCGCCTTCGTCCAAAATCTAATCATTTCACCTCAGGCCGAAAAAAAAACTTAAGTTTAAAATTTAATGTTTTTTCCTTTATTCGTTTTTGAGTTTTCTTAAAAATTCGAAATTTACACATTTTCTCAAATATCTCGAATACGGTTCATTTTAGAGAAATTATGTGTGAAATAAAAATTATATTACAAATAACTTTTATTTGAACAATTTTTATAAAAAATGTTTTTTTTTACATTTTGTCAAATTTCTCGAATACGGACCATTTTAGGAAAATTTTGTATAAAACAAAAATTATAGATAATAATATTGTAAGTAACTTTTATTTGAACAATTTTCTTCTTCAAACGTAAATAACGGATATAATTCATAAAATATAAAAATGACCACTAATAAAGTACTACCCCCAAATGTTCCGACTCTGCCCAAAACCTAATCAGTTCACCGCAGGCCGGAATAAAGCTTAAGTTTGAAATTTAGTCTTTTTCTTTGTATCGGTTCATGAGTTATGGTGAATATTCTCATGGAATATTTAGAATATTTTGGTTTTGTTTGTTATATGGTATGCATTAATTTCTTGTAGTTTCGTAAATTCGATAGTATCACACGGTTCGTGAATAATATCTCTAATGTATGACACCAAAAAAATTTGCTAAATTTATTGAAATTATACTGAAAAATAAAACTTAAGTTTAAAATTTAATGTTTTTTCCTTTATTCGTTTTTGAGTTTTCTTAAAAATTCGAAATTTACACATTTTCTCAAATATCTCGAATACGGTTCATTTTAGAGAAATTATGTGTGAAATAAAAATTATATTACAAATAACTTTTATTTGAACAATTTTTATAAAAAATGTTTTTTTTTACATTTTGTCAAATTTCTCGAATACGGACCATTTTAGGAAAATTTTGTATAAAACAAAAATTATAGATAATAATATTGTAAGTAACTTTTATTTGAACAATTTTCTTCTTCAAACGTAAATAACGGATATAATTCATAAAATATAAAAATGACCACTAATAAAGTACTACCCCCAAATGTTCCGACTCTGCCCAAAACCTAATCAGTTCACCGCAGGCCGGAATAAAGCTTAAGTTTGAAATTTAGTCTTTTTCTTTGTATCGGTTCATGAGTTATGGTGAATATTCTCATGGAATATTTAGAATATTTTGGTTTTGTTTGTTATATGGTATGCATTAATTTCTTGTAGTTTCGTAAATTCGATAGTATCACACGGTTCGTGAATAATATCTCTAATGTATGACACCAAAAAAATTTGCTAAATTTATTGAAATTATACTGAAAAATAAAACTCTGTATTTTGGAAACTAGTAATATTTTATCTAAGTATGTTTGGTCAAATCGTCTTATATTTTTAATCAAAGAATCTTCAGTTTTTCTGTGTCCCATTCTTAATAAAATTAAATAGATTTCATTTGTTCCTAAAAATTAAAATGGATTGTATAGGTATTTTTTGGCAAGATATATCAAATGGACTACATAAAAATTTGAGAATGTCAAAAATAATCTTTCGAAAGAGCGCCAATTATTCTTTCGCCGACCTTGCCGTTTAAACATTATTATGCCGTTCTCGATATAGATAGATAGATAGTGAATTGATTGACTAAAATTCAATTAAACAAATAAATGCTAAGACCGTAATAAAATTCTGTTCGATCGTTTGACAAGCCAAAAATCTACAAAAATCATATAGTCTGAATGGGGAACCGACTTCTTCCAATCCATAAACATTTGTCCAAATCTCACCTCTGGTCTGCTCATATCGGACAAAAGAAATATCCATAAATGTTTTTCGAAAGGGAAAGTGTCCATAACCTATAAATATTTCATTCCCATAACTGTAATATTATCCTCCAATCCATCGGATGGGGAGTCTATTGGTCTATAAATCGTCCTAGGATTTCCAGATAAACAACAAAGAGCCGGAGTGATATAGTGGTAAAGAAGGTAAAGTCGCAATGGGTATAAAATAAAAACAAAAAGTCATTTGAAAGATCTCAGTCAAGTTTTCGGGTAAAGTTTAGTATAAATAAACGATTTTCTTAAACAACACGTTGTGGGTTCATAGACAAGAAAGCGTGACTCAAATGATCAATTTTCCAATTTTTAAGAGCCATTCCAATACATATCTTGTTAATATGGATTCGATTTATTGTTAAAAAAAATATTTTTAAAACTTGAATACCTTTAGTATTACAATAATTCTAATTCACACAGATGTTGATTAAGTTATTTTTTATGACATTTGTCTTTTCGATTTTGAATTATTTCCTAATTTAAAACTGCAAATCAGATAAGAGATTTTTCATAAAAATATTGATAACAAAAATTCAAGTCAAAATAATTTCAATTCACAATATTTAATTATATACATTTTTTACAAAATAAACTAAAATTTGATTTCATTCTGTCAAAAATCATCTTTGTTTAAGAAGTTAAAAAACGAAAGAAAAAAAATAATAAATTTACCAGACGAAAATCGAATGTCTGGTTAATTTTACAGTCCAGCATATTTTTCTTTAGGCTATAGGGTAATGTTGTATAAGAGTACACATGAGTATAAGAGTATTTTTAATACATATCGCCATCTATTAAATTGCCTATGCAATCAGTTATGTTCCAAATAGCATACGACACTGGACACAAAAATAGAAATCTACATTATCGACACACCTGTTTTAAAAATGGCCGAGAAGTGTTTGCATGGGTTGGCGATCTAATTGTTGGTGCTTCATAATTAGTATTTTGTGAGGTACCTGCGAACGTTACAGGTTAGTAAACGTTATTGTATGTTTTTTTTTTAAATATTGTTATTGTTTGTGTGGCTAAAATTTAGCAAGACGTAGGTTAATAATAAAGATATTAAGCAAAATCTAAAATTATCAACATATGCACAAGAGTACGCAGTAAGCGCGAACAAGGGCGACGGACCTGGCTCGAGGCCTATTTTTTTTAGTCACTACTACACTAAGAGGAAGGACGATATGGACCTTTTTTTTAGAAGTGTGTTTAGGGCTCCGTCAAATATTTCGCTTTTCAAAAAGGTTTCGTCACCATAAAAGTTTGAGAACCACTGGGTTAGGACATTTTTTTAAAATTTAATAATAAATATACACACAACCAAATTTATATGATGTACTAAAAACAATCTCGGCTATGATCTCCAGGACATTTACTAAAGATCAATTAGGGATCGTAGGAACCATGGCCTACGGGAACCAGGTAAGAGGACTTGCATGTAAGGATACAAGGGTAATTTATCACACTAGTGATGAAGTACCCAGAACAAGCATAATGGTAAGAAATAATAATAAATATTCTTGTCTTTCAGAATTCATGACGCGGGATCTCGTCCCAATTCGAGGATACCTGGAATTAGGGATGAGACGGCAAGACATAGTAATAGCTTCTAGTTACTTTGCCGACGATGGGCTTGTACCACCCCGGAAGTATCGAGGCTAGTGGATTACTACCAGAGAAGACATCTGCAATTTTTAGAATATATTTTTAATAAGAACATTACTGAGCAAAACATTTGTAACAAGGGCAAAAAGTGAGGTATTAGACATCACATTAGGCTCATCGACCATTAAGGATCTAGTTACAAACTAGAGAGTATCGAGTGAACCATCTCTATCGGATACAAGATAATTGTGTTTACGTTAGAGAGCGACATTCCTGAGACGATCCTCAAGAGGAATCCTAGAAAAACAGATTAGGATAAATACAACACCATTCTAAAACAAAATTTAGCACGTACCCAGACAAAAAAGGGGCCCAGGCACCCACTTGCCCTAGAAAGCGATTTCGAAGAACTAAATGGGGCAATACTTGAGGCAAATGAATCAAGCTGACCCATCCAAAGAAATAGAACTAGTAGGGATGCTCCTTGGTGGAACCGTCATCTGTCAAAATTACGATCCAAAGTGCGGAAGCTCCATAATAGGGCCAAGCACAGCGGAGATTGGCAGAGCTACACCGAGGCACTTACTTCCTACAATAAAGAAATCAGGAAAGCTAAACGTAACAGTTTTAGAAAATTCTGCGAGGATATTTACACCTGCGGCAACGAGACT
This sequence comes from Psylliodes chrysocephalus, assembly GCA_927349885.1. Taxonomy (NCBI): domain Eukaryota; kingdom Metazoa; phylum Arthropoda; class Insecta; order Coleoptera; family Chrysomelidae; genus Psylliodes; species Psylliodes chrysocephalus. The sequence goes on along the minus strand of OV651820.1, from coordinate 44,172,174 downwards.
GCACAGTGCCCTGGCAAAACGGAGAGTTGATACAGTTATGGCATTAAAGAAACCAAATGGAAGCTTTACGAAGAGTGAGGAAGAAAGAGCTCGCCTCTTACTCAAAACTCACTTTCCTGGAAGCACAACTTTTCTAATAAAGGACACAACTAAGACAAACAGGTCCCCAAGAGAGGCCGCTGTAGCGGCCAAACAGCAGAAATCGGTTAAAGTGGGCCGTAAACACTTTTGAACCATTATAGTCTCCAGGTGTGGATGGAATATTACCTACCCTGCTTTAGCGAGCACAGGAGGAATTACTACCATACATAATCCGGCTATCCCGGAGCAGTCTGGAGCTGGGATATATACCAAAAGCATGGAGACGAGCCAAAGTCACCTTTATAACAAAACTAGGGAAAAATGATACCACACATCCTAAATCCTTTTGACCAATCAGCCTCACATCCTTTGTATTAAAAACAATGGAGAAGACTGTTGATAATTAAATCAGAACGGAAGTCCTGGAGAGGGTGCCACCCCACCACAACCAACACGCGTACCAAGCAGTATGATCTACAGAAACTGCCCTGGTACAGTTGACTGACGTAATCCAGGATGCACTGACAAACAAAGAAACGGTCGTGTGTGCCTTCCTAGCTACACAAATCTGTCAAAAGAGCATTTGCATACAGAGGAGAAGATATCATCACATCCAGATGAATGGCTTAGCTGTTATCTACGAGAACTGCAGGTACACAGATAGGGCAGGACAACATCTCCATCTGCACAACCTGAGGATGTCCATAATGGAGTTCTATCCCCACTAATGTGGAGCCTAACCGTAAACGAACTTTTATGCAGTTTGACTGACTTCGGCATACCCTGTCAAGTTTATGACGACGACATAGTCATATTTGCTAAAAATATCCTGTATGATATAGTCCAACGAGGACTAGAACATACCAAAAGATGGTGCCGTGGAGTGAGACTTAGTATAAACCCTACAAAAACAACACTAGTAGCGTTTTCAAGGAAATGAAAACTTAATCGCAAAACCATTAAATTAGACGGGATATATATATATATAGAATGGAAAAATGAAGTCAAATATCTAGGCCTAACCCTGGACAACAAACTTCTCTGGAAGAAAGTAGTAAATAAGGTCACAAAAGCCCTAACGTTATGCAGAAACATTGCGGGTAAACGATGGGGATGTAACCCAAACATACTGTGATGGATGTATACTGCAATAGTGAGACCAATCATCACTTACGGGGCTATAGCCTGGAGTAACAGAACTAGTTTAGCTACTACGAGAGCTACTATCTCAAAATTTCAAAGACTAGCCTGTTTTTGCATTACTGGTGCAATAAGAACCTGTCCTACGGCCGCAGTGGAGGTGATCTTAAATCTCACCCCTCTACATTTAATGATAGAGAATGTGGCAAAAAGGATACGATATAGAATTATCAGGAACGGAGTGTTCAGACGAAAGTCTACTTGCTTCAGAACTAAAGATACTTGGAAACATGCCCCAGGATAAAATGCTAAAGAAGTATAGTTTTGTGAAAAACTTCAAAACCACAGATCTGGGCTGCAAGAAAGAATAGAGCCAAGAATCCATCGCGCTTGCAACCGAAAGACATGCTATTTAGTGGTATACGGACGGTTCCAAAACCATAGAAATCGTCTTCCAGGCGGAAATTCACGCCATCGAGAAGTGTATCCAGGTTAACATCGAGAGAAACTATCATACACAAGAAAATATCATCATGTCCGATAGTCAAGCAGCCATCAAAGCGCTGAGCTCTTACGTAATCAGCTCAAAAATGGTCTGGAGATGCCTAGAACAATTGAATGAGCTAGGAGAGAAAAATAGAGTTATTCTTACTTGGGTCCCGGGACATAACCGAGAACATGGTAACGATATATCAGATAGTCTTTCAAGGAAAGGGGCTCAAACGCCCTTTGTAGGACCTGAGCTGTTATGCGGTATCAGCAGTAACATAATATTAGGAGAGATTAAAAAAGAATTGGACAGTAGAAGAACCGATAATTGAAACAATCTCTTGGGACTCAGACAGGCTAAGATACTTCTGAATATAACCAGAAAAGATCGGAAGCCTGTATGTGCCTGAGCAAGAATAGGCTACGTATTGTAACAGGGATCCTTACCGGGCATTGCCGACTAAAGGGACACCTTAGTAAACTAAGAGTAGTAGAGGATAGTGAGTGCAGATTCTGAGAGGAGGAGGATGAAATCTTCATTCACATTCTAACTAAATGTGTAGCACTCCAGAATCCAAGGGTACTATATCTAGGAAGATATCAAATAGAAGAGGGAGATTTACCTAACTTAAAGCCACTCCAAATCCTACACTTTCTTGAGAAAATAGGATTGTAAGGGTCATTATAGACATTGAGACATTTCCTTGGTGCATAAGCGACATAAGGGGGCAAAATATCTTTTAGGCCGCAGTGTATTAACACCCCATTTCTAACATAACATAGATATACCAATCAATGGAGAAGTAGGATCAATGAACATAAGTCTATTCATGTGAAACTCACTAATAAAATAATAGCAGAACCTCTCTCTCTAACTATCAACGGAATGACTCTACCTCATGAGCTGAATGCAAAGTACTTCAGCACGACCCTTGATGCCAAGTTACGATAAAAAGGATATGTTTAGAAGAAAAGAACTGAATTGGGATACAAATATAACCTGCACTACTGGCTCTTAGGCAGAAACTCAATACTGTCAGTAAATAATATAATATTAATCTACATCGAGCTTATAAGAACGGTGTGGTTTTACGGCATTCAATTATGGGGGTGGGCTAGATAGATTAGATTAAGAGTTGGACGTTATTTGTCCTTGTCCACCGCGACCTTTTCAGATCTATTGTGGGACTCCGTTTGTTTTAGAGTATGTCGTCTAGCCTGGTCTTTTTTATTAGACTTAGTAGCTTTGACAGTGGCTCCCGCATGTAGTTGCATGCAATTGGCTTTTCTTCGCCCAATGTTAAAAACCTCATTCCAGCCAAGCCTTCACATTGGAACAGGACGTGGAATGATATTTCCTCTTCTTCTTCACAGAACCTGCACAAAGTTGCTTCTTCTGCTGGATTTATGACACTCATGTGCCTTTTGAGGCGACAGTGTCCAGTAAGAAGGCCTACTGTTATCCTAACGATTTTACGTTTTTGATCCAGTAGGTCTTTCGTAAACTTGGCCGATGGTTCCTTGATGAACTGTTTGGCCTGTCTCAGTCTTTGATAGTTGTTCCACCATTCCTGAGACTCTTTTTGCATCCATTGTTTAATCGATGCCTTGCACAATGCCTTAGCAACTCCACATAAGGGTGCGGGGCCTGTCATGGCCTTATCTGAGCCTTCTCGGGCTAATTCGTCGGCCTTTTCGTTGCCCTGATATCCCTCATGGCCTGGAACCCAGGCTAAGGTCACCTTATTTTGACTACTTAGCTCTGTCAGGTCTTCTAGTCAGTCTTTCACTAGTCGTGATTTGATTTCTGGTGAGAGAATGGGCTAGATATATCAACATTAATTCTATCCAAACCTTTCAGAATAAAGTATTGCGCAACATACTGAACGCAATGCAGATCTTCATCTAGATCTTACGATTCCCACAGTGATAAAAGAAATCAAAAGGTTTGCTGGCAAGTATGAAACCATACTTCACCTACATATCAATGCAGCTCTTCAGCTGCTGGACAATGTATGACGATTGAAGAGGACCAAGCCATTTTATCTCGTGTAGTGTGTTGTGTATGTGTGAAAGGAGATCATAGTGTGCTAGTGACTTGCATATAGTAGTCAGAACAATCTAATGAAGATCGATAGATTGATTTTAGCTGATAAGTACTTAGTTTAAGATTGTTTTAGAACAAAATTAATAATTAGTCCATGAGACTAGTTTTAATAGCAGGTACTATAAAGTGTCTAATAAAAAAAATATTCAAGGGCTGAAAATTGGTTTTAAAACACATATTTGGTAAACCGATTAATGAGTACTTGCGAGGCGATATGGCCGCTTGCAGAAAGACCCACTTAGAGCAGACTATATTACTATATGTAGTATTGACCCTGTCAAAGAAAATAGATGCACAGGGTTGCCATATCATATTATGTCATTTTGACAGGTCGTTGAAATACCAAATTTAAGCAGTGATAACAGCTCTAGATTAGATTAACAAGGAGTTGGACGTTATTTGTCCTTATCTACCGCGACCTTTTCAGATCTATTGTGGGACTCCGTTTGTTTTAGAGTAGGTCGGTTAGCTTGGTCTTTTTTGTTAGACTTAGTAGCTTTGACAGTGTCTTTCGCATGTAGGATGTGGAATGATGTTTCCTCTTCTTCTTCACAGAACCTGTACCAAGTTGCTTCTTCTGCTGGATTAATGTCACCCATGTGCATTCTAAGGCAACAGTGTCCAGTAAGAAGACCTACTGTTATCTTAACAATTTGACGCTTTTGATCCAGTGGGTCTTTCGTGAACTTGGCCGATGGTTCCTTGATGAACTGTTTGGCCTGTTTTAGTCTTTAGTTGTTACACCATTTCTGAAACTCTTTTTACATCCATTGTTTCATGGATACCTTGCACAATGTCTTAGCAACTCCACAGAAGGGTTCGAGGCCTGTCATGGCCTAATCTGAGCCTTCTCGGACTAATTCGTCGGCCTTTTTATTGCCCTGATATCTCTTATGGCCTGGCATACAGGCTAGGTTCACTTTGTTTTGACTACTTAGCTCTGCCAGGTCTTCGAGACAGTCTTTCGCCAGTCGTGATTTGATTTCTGGTAAGAGAATTGCCTTTAGAGATGCTTGGCTATCAGAGTATATGGCAATAGCTTTTCCTGATACTTGCCGATTTAGTATTTCTCTTGCACAGTGTTGTACGGCTATTAGTTCAGCCTGGAACACTGTTGCATATTTTTCTTAACTCAGCGAAATCGTTAACAGCACTAATCCAGAGGCAGGTATCTCAGCAGATATATCAGCAGATATCTCACCAACGAGAAAACTCCTAATAATCGGTAAGATGAAGGTAGTCAACGTTACGTTTCCAAAGTTATTCATCAAACGTTTCTTCCAAATAAAATCAATAGCATGGTTATCTAACTTCAGCTTCGAACAAAAAAAAAAGCATTTCCGGATCAAAGTGGTCATATGAAGGCACAATAAGACACAAACACGGTAACCGGAAGTGTTGAATACGGAGGAAGAAAGATGCGAATTTGTGCCAGACACTTAGTGCCGCTATCGACCTTCAAACTTTGGGCCGTCGAAGTTTTGGTGAATTTTGTTCAAGTATTGCGTTTAAATACTCGTCCCATCAATTGGTAAATACCATTACGAATATCCAACTAGTACGACATCTTTTTCTCCTGGATTTGACAAAACTGATAATAAACTTCAATAAAATTGACACAATTTGTTTCCAACAACAACTGGAATGGTATACTTTATAACCAAATTTCTAGACATAAGTCAGTTCGTTAATCTGTTAATCTGAAAAGTCCGTACGTCTTTTAACACCACGACTGTTTCTGTAAAACCCTCGTAATTCCTTCATCAATAAAATCTGGCGCCTTTTAGATTGATAAGTAGAATCCCTTAAAACAGCCCCAATAAAAAGCTAATTTAAAATGCGTCGCCTCCCGCAGTAGCCTATTTTCCTTCGAGCTAGTCCAATTCTGTTCAGGAGGAGATATTGCAGCGGGGCCGCGTATAAATTTCTCGCCAGACTTCATTTCGAGCTGGAGCGGACCCGTTTATCTTACACACAATAACTCACCAGCCGTCCCTTCTTTTTTGTTTTTTTCTTATTGTCTTCCTAGATTCTGCTGTAAGAAACACTGGAATGGAAATTGTAATCTTACTTCGAAATGAGTTATTGTCAACACGACGAATGGTGATACAAACATTCTTTTACTTCAGAATTATACGACTTTCTGGACAATTTTTGCACCAATTTATCTTTCGGTCTAACTTTTTATCGCGTTACTTCTTTAAAAATGCTTTAAGACGCTAAATTATAAACCTATCTGGTTTATTATTGGTTAAATTAGAATATACAGAGCAGATAAAAAAAATTGCGATTAAAATATTTGGGTAATATCCCATTAGTCCAGTAACTACGTAAATTTACCTGGAAAAAATTTGTGGAAGTTTTGATATTTTGTGATTCTACGTATTTTGAGCTGCATTTTCCGAATTTTTATTTTGCCACCTCGTATCTTTGCTGCTGTCGCTACCATATTGCAATGAATTGTAAAAGTAGAGACTTTTCAGGATATCTCGTTACTCGTTACTTTTGAAGTATAAATGGTTATGTAATAAATTAAACTAAATCATTTTCTCTACCAAATTGGTCCCTATAATTTTTTTCATAAAACCATCCGTTTCGTGTACGAGAATTACAAAGTTGAGCAAGTACGCAGCGTGCAAAAGCAATGCGAATTTTATTCGTTGAGCCTACCGCTCGAATCTAAAAGTTGGATACGGATCTCCTAAGCTGATTGATACCTTGACTTCACTAGGATTTTGCGCCTCATACAAGGAAGCAAGACTTTTTGAAGTTCCGATTATAATGTGCCCTCTTTTGGGTATTGACTGGAGTGCCTTTTCACAGTTAATTTTCGACAATGCGGACTTTAATACTCAAACCCTGGATGACAGAAACACTTTTTATGCCATGAGAAGCCCGAAATTGCCATTGCTCCTAATCAGAATATTCCTCGTCTCACAAAAATGCCGTCAGCTCAGTACGTCGAAAATTTTGATAACACTACACTACGAAGCCATGAGAAGATAAACTTTTTCAGTCTACAGGGAATTCCTATTATAGAACTCCATACTATTTCTTCAGTCGCAAATACAATAATGTCGTCAACTTCAGATCTACTGTGGCCAGTGTTGCCAGAATATATTTTTGTAATGTACCAGATTTGTCTAAAAAATGTACCAGATTGCATAAAAATGTACTAGATTCTATACAATTACCAGATTTTTCTCTCGAACAGCTTTTAAACCTTTTTTTATCTCTTAAGCTATTTTTAAACAATATTTTATCTCTTGATAAATTTCTAACAGCAATTTTTAATTTTTAACATTTTTTTTTATCCCTCGAGAAATGGTTGTACAATATTTTTTGTACAATTTTTAACAATATTTAACAGCCTTTTTTACATCTCAAGCTATTTTTGAACAATATTTGATCTCTCGTGCAATTTTTGAACAAAATTTTAACAATTTATAACACCATTTTATCTCTCGAGCAATTTTTATTAACATTTTTTACCTTTCTAGCAATTTTTAAACAATGTTTTGTCTCTAGAGAAATGTTTAAAAGTATTTTTTTAATTCTCGAGTAATTTATGAACAAAATTTTAACAATTTATAATACTATTTTATCTCTCGAACAATTTTTAAACCTTTTTTTATCTCTCGAGCAATTTTTATTAACATTTTTTACCTTTCTAGCAATTTTTAAACAATGTTTTGTCTCTAGAGAAATGTTTAAAAGTATTTTTTAATTCTCGAGTAATTTATGAACAAAATTTTAACAATTTATAATACTATTTTATCTCTCGAACAATTTTTAAACCTTTTTTTATCTCTTGAGCTATTTTTAAACAATATTTTATCTTTCAATAAATTTCTAACATTATTCTGTCTCTTGAGCAACTTTTTTATCTCTTTAGCAAACTGCACAATATGTTAACTCTCGACAAATTTATAACAATATTTTAACTCTCGATAAATTTTTAACAATGTTTTACATCTCGAGCAATTTATAATAACCTTTTTTTATCTCTCGAGCAATGTTTGTACTATATTTTATCTCTTGAGCAATTTCAAATAGTATTATATCTCTCAAGCAATTTCTAATAGTAATTTATCTTTCGAGGATTTTTTTAAGAATGTTTTATCTCTCGAGAAATATCTAACAGTATCTCTCGAGTCAATTTTGAACAATATTTTATTTCTCAACAAATTTTTCAACAGTAATTTATCCCTGGAGCAATTTTTGAACACGATTTTAACAATTTATAATACTTTTTATTCTCTCGAACAATTTATAAATATTTTTTATTACTCTTTATATTTCTGACAGTATTTTAAAAAAAAAAAAAAAAAAAAAAAATTCGCCATACATTACCGTCTCGATGATGGTGGGTGAGGTTTTCCGGGTTTTCCTCACCTGTAAGTCAAATGGCACCATCAATCATCTTTAAGTCGCCCCGGAGCGCCACGGCAAATAATAATAATAGCCGTCCCTTTCCCCGGACAAGCTCAGCTTTTGGGGTTAAAATTCACTCGTAAGGGGGTGAATTAGGGAGAGTATTATTATTATTATTATTATTCTCCTTAGAGCAATTTTTAAACAACATTTTACCCCTCAAGCAATTTCAAATACTATTTTATACATCGGCCAATTTTTATCACCCTTTTTACCTCCCAAGCTTTTTTTGAACAATATTTGATTGCTCGTGCAATTGTTAAACAATGTTTTATCTCTCTAGAAATGTCTACTATTATATTTCTGAAGCGAAGCAATTTTTAACAACTATTTTAGTTTCTCTGGCAATTTTTGAACAATATATTTTACACTTCAAATGGAACATACGCTGAAAAAGGTACTAGATTTTGCTTCAAGTGTACTAGAGTACCAGATTCTCAGAGAATGTACTAGATTTAGTACAATTGTACTAGACTGGCAACACTGACTGTGGCTCTACGAGAAATGGACTGACTTGTCCAATATACCTGGATGGAATGGATTTATGGAAGAAGTGACAGCAAACCATTCATATCAGTAATTTTTTATAGCTTGTTTGCCTTTCATTAATGCACCACCGACTAACTCCGACACGATTTTTACTGTTTTTGCAACAGCCCCTAAGAAAAGTCATTAAATCAGGAAACATGTTCCATCACTTTTGATCAGCCACTTAAATTTAAAGCAAAAAAATTATCTGTTCGAATGGAGAGGAAGCAAAATTGAAAAATGTCGTTATACGATTAGGTGGCTTTCATTTATTGATGTCGTTCATGGGAGCCATAAGGTATATTATGAATGGTAGTGAATTAAGAGAGATTCTAAGTACAGTTTTTGCACCGAACTCACTTGAAAAGATATCTGGACAGAGATTCTTACGTGCGAACTCAACACGTAACGAATCAAATAGAGAGAGACATTACATAAGAATCGCATTCTGTGGAACGAATATAGTCGTCTCAATGAGTCGTATTGAAAGATGAGAATCACAATGCAGGTCATGCATACTCTCGTGCGTGCAGAGCACATGTTGCAAAATTGATCATGCAGGAAATTGATTTATCACCAGACCAAAACGCAGGACTAGAAGCAATTCTATGCGATTTCGACAAGTCGGTATTACTTGGAGCAGACCAAAAAGAATGAATCAAAGAATTAGCTTAAAAAATTGAAAATCATCTAGTAACGTGGTCTAACTGCTAAATTATGGGTTTCTTACTTTACAGTTATCAAATAACTTATTGAGGCCAAAAGAAACGGAAACTGGGACCTTCATCTTAATAGTATCCAGCAAATGTTGCCCTATGTTCATGCCAGTGGTCATTTTTTGTACGCTAAATGTGGCCATTTATATTTACAGGATATGTATAGTTTAAAAGAAAAGATAAATCCTTCAGAATACAGGTCTTTTACAGATGGAGGGCGCTTCACAATTAGACGTTCTGACAAATTTTGGTGTGGCACATGGTCAGACATGGTTATTAAGCAATCATTAATGCGAACGATGAAAACCGTAGATTGACTAATTCTAGGAGAGCGTACATTCTAGGTGGACTATGGGAATGTCATTCTTGCACAATATTTGTGACGCAGTTGAAAATTTTTGAATTTAGATTTTAGCTCTTCGGAATAGCATTTTGAATAAGTTCCTGGATCAATCGTGATAACAATGACGTAAAAAATTAATGGATTGGTTTTCCTAATATTCGCCATTCCTGCTATGAAAGAACTTATCTCAATAAGTACTGGAGTTATTTTTGCTGTAAAAGCAACTAGTAACAAGATATCTTAAAAAACTTATTTTTTACAATTTATTACAATATGGCGGCGACGGCAGCAAAGTTATGAGATGGCAAAATAAAAAATCGAAAAGATCAGTTAAAAATACATAAAATCGTCAAATATCAAAACTTCAGCAAATTTTTCCAGCTAACGGCAATATTATGCAACATGTAATTACTGAAGCACACAGATTCGATAGGATTTAAACCCTTGATCTTGTACACTGTGACCCTTTCAATTCTACTGTTAAAATTTGCATAATGTAAAACATGGCAATATAGGTTCAAATTCATTTTTTTTTTAAGAAAACATCAACTTGTCCGATGATCATACATAATTAAACCCCTTAAGACCAAACATATGTGATGACTATGGCGGAGGCGCTTTTCGAGTATATTTCAGAGTCAACGTGATAATGTTTCTAGTATTGGTGAGAATTGGTGAAAATTCTAGTACCGTTGCCAAAGTTTTAAATGTGTATATAAATATTGGTGGAGGAACAACGTTCCAGTCAATTATATATAGAAAGTAAAGATAAATAGTGAACAGTTTAAAGACATTTGAAATTTATAAATTAGAATAGTATTGTTCTTAAATAAATAAGTGTTTAAATAAATTATTAATAAATAAACTGTTGTTTAAAATAAACAAACATCGATGTACATGCTGATTCCGGATACACTGAATATTGATAATGATTCAACCTGTAAATGTATATACAAGTAAATCAAAAATTTTATACTGAGGCAGATTAAAACTTTTTTTCTTTTTCTTTTTCTTTTTCTTTTTCTTTTTCTTTTTCTTTTTCTTTTTCTTTTTCTTTTTCTTTTTCTTTTTCTTTTTCTTTTTCTTTTTCTTTTTCTTTTTCTTTTTCTTTTTCTTTTTCTTTTTCTTTTTCTTTTTCTTTTTCTTTTTCTTTTTCTTTTTCTTTTTCTTTTTCTTTTTCTTTTTCTTTTTCTTTTTCTTTTTCTTTTTCTTTTTCTTTTTCTTTTTCTTTTTCTTTTTCTTTTTCTTTTTCTTTTTCTTTTTCTTTTTCTTTTTCTTTTTCTTTTTCTTTTTCTTTTTCTTTTTCTTTTTCTTTTTCTTTTTCTTTTTCTTTTTCTTTTTCTTTTTCTTTTTCTTTTTCTTTTTCTTTTTCTTTTTCTTTTTCTTTTTCTTTTTCTTTTTCTTTTTCTTTTTCTTTTTCTTTTTCTTTTTCTTTTTCTTTTTCTTTTTCTTTTTCTTTTTCTTTTTCTTTTTCTTTTTCTTTTTCTTTTTCTTTTTCTTTTTCTTTTTCTTTTTCTTTTTCTTTTTCTTTTTCTTTTTCTTTTTCTTTTTCTTTTTCTTTTTCTTTTTCTTTTTCTTTTTCTTTTTCTTTTTCTTTTTCTTTTTCTTTTTCTTTTTCTTTTTCTTTTTCTTTTTCTTTTTCTTTTTCTTTTTCTTTTTCTTTTTCTTTTTCTTTTTCTTTTTCTTTTTCTTTTTCTTTTTCTTTTTCTTTTTCTTTTTCTTTTTCTTTTTCTTTTTCTTTTTCTTTTTCTTTTTCTTTTTTCTTTTTCTTTTTCTTTTTCTTTTTCTTTTTCTTTTTCTTTTTCTTTTTCTTTTTCTTTTTCTTTTTCTTTTTCTTTTTCTTTTTCTTTTTCTTTTTCTTTTTCTCTTTTCTTTTTCTTTTTCTTTTTCTTTTTCTTTTTCTTTTTCTTTTTCTTTTTCTTTTTCTTTTTCTTTTTCTTTTTCTTTTTCTTTTTCTTTTTCTTTTTCTTTTTCTTTTTCTTTTTCTTTTTCTTTTTCTTTTTCTTTTTCTTTTTCTTTTTCTTTTTCTTTTTCTTTTTCTTTTTCTTTTTCTTTTTCTTTTTTCTTTTTCTTTTTCTTTTTCTTTTTCTTTTTCTTTTTCTTTTTCTTTTTCTTTTTCTTTTTCTTTTTCTTTTTCTTTTTTCTTTTTCTTTTTCTTTTTCTTTTTCTTTTTCTTTTTTCTTTTTCTTTTTCTTTTTCTTTTTCTTTTTCTTTTTCTTTTTCTTTTTCTTTTTCTTTTTCTTTTTCTTTTTCTTTTTCTTTTTCTTTTTCTTTTTCTTTTTCTTTTTCTTTTTCTTTTTCTTTTTCTTTTTTCTTTTTCTTTTTCTTTTTCTTTTTCTTTTTCTTTTTCTTTTTCTTTTTCTTTTTCTTTTTCTTTTTCTTTTTCTTTTTCTTTTTCTTTTTCTTTTTCTTTTTCTTTTTCTTTTTCTTTTTCTTTTTCTTTTTCTTTTTCTTTTTCTTTTTCTTTTTCTTTTTCTTTTTCTTTTTCTTTTTCTTTTTCTTTTTCTTTTTCTTTTTCTTTTTCTTTTTCTTTTTCTTTTTCTTTTTCTTTTTCTTTTTCTTTTTCTTTTTCTTTTTCTTTTTCTTTTTCTTTTTCTTTTTCTTTTTCTTTTTCTTTTTCTTTTTTATATTCATTCTGCCAGTATTAATTTAATTTACTTTTATACACTATTATATTCTTCTTTTTACAATCGCATATCTGTTTTACATTTATTCCAATTTTACTTTTATATTTACACAAATATTTCACATTCGCTTTACATTTCGTCTTTCTATATTTCATTTGCTTAGTTATCTTTGTGTGAATAACTCTTAATTAATTACAGTTAATATTTGTTATTAACTTTTTGTTAATTTTTAACATCCTGTATTACTTGTTTATCTTGACTACAAAAAAAAATAAGAATTGAAACAGTGAATCCTCACAATCTTGTTTTCTACTTTGCTTTGTATTTCTTTTTCTGTTTTTTCCATTTCCTCGTTTTCTTCTAAATTTCTTAATGATTAATAAATTTTTATTTTTATGCATCATATATTTTAAACATTTTAAATGTTCTTCATTAGTTTCTTTATCTTAGTGTTATCACACCTCCAAACAGATTACCTGTATTACATTTTAATAATATAGATCAAAATTTCAAATGAATTTGTATATTACCTAGGAAAATATGCAACATTGTTCCAGGCTGAATTAATAGCCAAACAATACTGTGCAAGAGAAAAACTAAATCAACAAGTATCAGGCAAAACTATACTCTGATAACCAAGCAGCTCTAAAGGCAATTCTCTTACCAGAAATCAAATCACCACTGGTGAAAGACTGTCTAGAAGACCTGGCAGAGCTAAGTAGTCAAAACAAGGTGACCCTAGCCTGGGTTCCAGACCATAAGGGATATCAGGGCAACGAAAAAGCCGACGAACTAACCCGAGAATGCTCAGATAAGGCCATGACAGGCCTCGAACCTTTCTGTGGAGTTGCTAAGGCATTGTGCAAGGCATCCAACAAACAATGGATGCAAAAAGAGTCTCAGCAATGGTGGAACAACTATCCAAGACTGAGACAGGCCAAACAGTTCATCAAGGAACCATCAGCCAAGTTCACGAAATCGTCAAATCGTTAGGATAACAGTAGAGGTCTTCTTACAGGATACTGTCGCCTTAAAAGGCACATGAGTGTCATCAATCCAGCAGAAGAAGCAACTTTTTGCAGGTTCTGTGAAGAAGAAGGGAACATCATTTCACGTCCTGTGCCAATGTAAAGGCCTGGCTGGAATGAGGTTTCTAACATTGGGCGAAGAAAAGCCAAATGAAGGCAACTACATGCTGGAGCCACTGTCAAAGCTACTAAGTCTAATAAAAAAAGACCAGGCTAGTCGACTAATATTCTAAAACGAACGGAGTCCCACAATAGATCTGAAAAGATCGCGGTGGACAAGGACAAATAACGTCCAACTCCCAATCTAATCTAATCTAATCTAATATTACATAAGAATCAATGGCGTTTTAAATAAAATTAATGAAACTCGAGTTAATAGTTTATCTTCTAGAAAGAACAAACTTTATTTTTTTAATAGAAAACAAAAAAGTCAAATTTGAAAAATAAACTGAAGTCAAATTTCAGAATTAAAGATATTTCAACAATTTAATTCGAAAATATTAGAATCATAGTGTAGGTTTGTTCGGATTTCTTTAAAACTCGATGCAAACCTTTCGAGAACCAGTGGAACAGTTGAATTCCAAATTATTCGTTGCATACAACTATTAAACTCTCCACTAGTCAACTAGTCCTCTGATAGGTCTCAATGTATTTTTGAAGAACCCGAACGAGAACAGACCTAATATGTGGGCTTTGCGGCAATGTTTTAAAGACCAAAAAGCTAAACAAAATGATTCAAGTTACTGCATTTAATTTTTTTCTGTTTCAGTTTATATGGATGGTTGCTTTTTCTTATTTCCCAAGATTCAAGTAGAATTTTTTTTTGTTTATTTAGAAAATTTATTAGCCAATATTTTTTCAAATCAAGTACATGAATTATTTGTTTTGTAATTTCTGATTTTCATTATTTTAACGTACCTAAATATTAATGTAATGTTTGTGTAATTAGAGTAACTTTATTAAAGATAATAAATAATTGTAGACAATTTTTAATACTAGAATTTGTTATTAAGTCAAACTCATTAGAAAATAACATTTTCGTGAAAATAGGAGTATTTTTTTATATAAACTAGTAAACTTTTGTAAAAATAGATTCTACTTTATATGGAAATAAACTAATTTATTCAAATAATATTACGATTTATGGGCCTTTTATTCAAAAAAATATGCTAAATAGGGAATGGCTAAGGCAATTTGCCACTGGGGAATTGATGTTCCTTCTGGACTCCAGGACTCTTTGGCTGGTGTCAGTGCTGCTTTAATCCCTTAATAGTATCTTAACAACAGTAGCTAAAGACCTATCAGTAGTTACAAATGGTCTTTAGGCTAGTTGGTTGTTACAGAGCCGCCCTTGATGGTAGGTGGGGTTATCCGAATTTTGTTACCTGTGAATGAAAAATATGTATCTTCAGGTAAAAGTGAAATTATTCCGAAATTTCTATTTAATTATTCTCTCAAAAATTAAAAAATCTTTACAGAAGCAAAATTTTGCAATTTTTTGCCATTAATATTTGATCAAATTTTAAAAAAGTGTATCCAGAGGAATATCTTTAACATTTACCTACACGTACAAGTTTTTATTTCAATAAAAATTAAAAAAAGAACTGAAATTTTGGGCGGCTAACTTTTGTATTAGAAAATAATTACTAAAGGAAATTCTCCTCTTAGTAGACGTAAAAAGATCCAATTAGTTCATTACTAGTTTATTTTATTAGTTTCTTTTGTATTATTCTGAACTTGAAGATAATAAAAATATAATTTAAATAAAACTTGTGTTTTTGTTCCAATTTGCTGCATTTAAGGAGCCTCAAAATATTAAAATTTCGAATTGAAATTTAAAAGGTAGATGATTTATGTCACAAAAATAAAAAAATAAAAATTGGTCAAGAGACTGAAAGTTCTTATTCTAGCAAATAAAGGAATCTCAAGACATAGAGACACCAGTTTTAATTTTCGTATACTTGTTCTTAATAGTAAGAAGCATATTTTTTTAATAATGACAAAACGCTATTATTTTTTTTTTAATTTTCGTTACAATTTGTTCCACTCTATTTTGAACACAGTTAAAAAACACGAATCAACTTACGAATTACCCTCCATATAAAGTTTAAATTTAAACAATATTCTGAAGAATATAGAGAGTGTTTTAAAGAATATACCTTCTTCACAATTAGCAAATTTTTTGTTATAACAATCTGACAATTTTATATTATATCTACGGTTTAAAATTTGACCTCTTATTAAAAGTATGAACTTTTATCTCGCAAAACATTTACAATGTATTTATTTTGAAACTTTTTATAGAAAAAGAATCAATGAGTTATTTTTACATAACTGCAGATATGCAATTCTATAAAATTTGCAAGAGGAATAATTATTATCATCGGTTCCATGGTGTAATGGTTAGCACTCTGGACTTTGAATCCAGCGATCCGAGTTCAAATCTCGGTGGAACCTAAATCATTTTTTTGGTACCATTTTATAAAAAAAAAATTTACGTAATTACTTAAATAATGTTAAAAAATATTCTTTCATCGGTTCCATGGTGTAATGGTTAGCACTCTGGACTTTGAATCCAGCGATCCGAGTTCAAATCTCGGTGGAACCTAAATCATTTTTTGGTACAATTTTATAAAAAAAAATTTACGTAATTACTTAAATTATGTTAAAAAATATTCTTTCATCGGTTCCATGGTGTAATGGTTAGCACTCTGGACTTTGAATCCAGCGATCCGAGTTCAAATCTCGGTGGAACCTAGATCATTTTTTGGTACCATTTTATAAAAAAAAAAAAACGTAATTACTTAAATTATGTTAAAAAACATTCTTTCATCGGTTCCATGGTGTAATGGTTAGCACTCTGGACTTTGAATCCAGCGATCCGAGTTCAAATCTCGGTGGAACCTAAATCATTTTTTGGTACAATTTTATAAAAAAAGATTTACGTAATTACTTAAATTATATTAAAAAATATTCTTTCATCGGTTCCATGGTGTAATGGTTAGCACTCTGGACTTTGAATCCAGCGATCCGAGTTCAAATCTCGGTGGAACCTAAATCATTTTTTGGTACAATTTTATAAAAAAAAAAATTACGTAATTACTTAAATTATGTTAAAAAATATTCTTTCATCGGTTCCATGGTGTAATGGTTAGCACTCTGGACTTTGAATCCAGCGATCCGAGTTCAAATCTCGGTGGAACCTAAATCATTTTTTGGTACCATTTTATAAAAAAAAAATTTACGTAATTACTTAAATTATGTTAAAAAATATTCTTTCATCGGTTCCATGGTGTAATGGTTAGCACTCTGGACTTTGAATCCAGCGATCCGAGTTCAAATCTCGGTGGAACCTAGATCATTTTTTGGTACCATTTTATAAAAAAAAAATATGTAATTACTTAAATTATGTTAAAAAATATTCTTTTATCGGTTCCATGGTGTAATGGTTAGCACTCTGGACTTTGAATCCAGCGATCCGAGTTCAAATCTCGGTGGAACCTAGATCATTTTTTGGTACCATTTTATAAAAAAAAATTACGTAATTACTTAAATTATGTTAAAAAATATTCTTTCATCGGTTCCATGATGTAATGGTTAGCACTCTGGACTTTGAATCCAGCGATCCGAGTTCAAATCTCGGTGGAACCTAGATCATTTTTTGGTACCATTTTATAAAAAAAAAATACGTAATTACTTAAATTATGTTAAAAAATATTCTTTCATCGGTTCCATGGTGTAATGGTTAGCACTCTGGACTTTGAATCCAGCGATCCGAGTTCAAATCTCGGTGGAACCTAGATCATTTTTTGGTACCATTTTATAAAAAAAAAATACGTAATTACTTAAATTATGTTAAAAAATATTCTTTCATCGGTTCCATGGTGTAATGGTTAGCACTCTGGACTTTGAATCCAGCGATCCGAGTTCAAATCTCGGTGGAACCTAAATAGTTTTTTGGTACCTTTCTATTAATTTTTCACGCAATTTCTAAAATCGTGTTAAGGAATATTCTTTCGTCGATTTAAATCACGGTCATTTTTTTGGCACTTTTTTATTAAAAAATTATTAAATTTTATATAAATCTTGTCTAATATATTCTTTTGTTGGTTTCTTGTTGTCATAAACATTCTGGCCGTTTTGACATGGACATAAATCTATTTAGAATCAGTATGTGATTTTTTGTTGTAACGTTCATATGTGCTGAAAATAATCATATTTAAATGAACGTGAGACATAGTAAATTTGTATGGATTATCGTTTAAGATTTCTACTAAATTTTAAGAAAAAGCATGTCTTTTTTTCACAAATTAATTAAATAGTATTTCAGTTACAAATACCATTGGTTTAGTCATTTTTATCATAAATAAATTAATAGTATTTCAATTAGAAATGCCATGGTTTAATCGTGTTACATACCTTTAAAGTGTACACTAGTCTTGTTAGTTTCTAATTCTTTATTTCCTTTGGTCATCAATTTTAACTTTTATAAGTCCTAATAAATTTAAATATATTATTTATTGACATTTTTTTAACCTGTTCCAAGTAACCGTCACTGTCATTCAACTTGACAACCAGTAAGTACGTTTTTCAAGTAATTTTTATAAGTCCGTTCTTTCGAGGTTCTGGCTACACCAGTACCATTCCGAAGGGACTGGTATGGTTTTTCGATGCCTGATGACTGAATCTTATTTCCGTTTCTCGCCTTTTCGGTTCCATGACTTTTGTGTTCTCTGGAGCACAGGCGGAAACGGTGAAGACAAGGTGAACCATTTTGTTTTTGGTTTAGCGAGCTGAAGGCACGGTGGCGTTACAATTTTTTTTTTGTGAAAAAGGTCATTTCCCTTGAGAGGTAAATATTCCCTTTTAAATTTATTGGATCGAGGTACAACTTTTCCATTTTTGTTTTAGAGATCAGGCGACCTAACTATAACTATAACATAACTATACCTACAAAAAAAAAATCAGTATAGAGATAAAAAAAAGGGTTTAGAAAAAAAACCACAAATGGCTGACCCAGTGTGAGCTTTTTGGTTTTGGCGCTGCGAGAACTGCATTCTCAAGAATTTATTTTGGTTGTCCTCTCTCTTCAAGCAAGATCTGCTGCTTTATGATCTGGTGCTTTGTGATCTGCTGCTTTATGATCTGGTGCTTTGTGATCTGCAGCTTTATGGTCCAGGTCCTTTATGCTTTGCTGTTCTCAGAGGGGCGTAGTTTTGAAGGAACACTGATAAATATTAATATGTTCAGACGAGACGTCTGCCTCTCCTAGAGAGGAGTTTTTCTGTGCTGGCACATTGGTGAGTTCGGCCCAGTTTATTTGATTTAAGTTTTTTTGTAATTTCCACCCAGTTTAAAATGGACTTTTAAGTTTGAATTGCCAGGCAAGGCCTATTTTTTATGTAACTATATTAATTTATTTAGTTTTTTTAATTCACACATAAATGTTCTTTAAAATTGATTGAATATTCTTCGTTATGACATAGTGTGAACCGAATACAGCTGTAGGAGGGAGTATAATGAGTTAAACATTTATGTACATATTTTCTGATAACCATTCAAGCCACTTATGTATCAGTGGACTTGTAAATGCATTTAAAAATTTAACAAAAAAATATTCTTTTTATAAAACCCTGTAAAGGTTGAAAAATTGTAAATCAGCAGACACTAACTTTAGTTAGGAGTAGGCATCTGAGATTATTTTATAAAATCATTTTAAAGATTGAGATTTGTAAACCAGTACAAAAATCATTTTCAATATCAAGTATTGGACCTTTTTTTAATTGTTCGCCTGGAGGGAATTAAAGAATTTGTAGAAAAAACTAGCTGTTTTGATTTAGTCTTTATTTTTTTAATTTCTATAACATCGAAATTAAATGGCGTCCACTATTAAAAGTTTTCAGAACCCACGAACCCTGCTTTCAGACTATAGAGCTGCCGTGCTCTTGTAACCATTCGTTTCCCTTTGCATACCGTCTCAAACAGGGAACAAAAAACCTATTTTTATTAAACGCAAGAAAGAGTGTAATCTTCTTCTATTTATTTTCAAAAAAGTATACAGGGTGGACCGAATTTAATTTGCTTACAAATGTCTGATAAACCACAAGATATACAATATGGGTTAAATGGAGAAAAAATTAACAATTAAATGATAATTAAATAAAAATTCAATAGTCTCCGACTATTCAACAAAATCTAAAAAGCCAATTTTCATTTTTTAAATCTATCGTTTTTTTTATGAAAATTATATTTTGTTTTCATTATAATGGTTAACATTGTTTACTCTACACAATGCAGTAGTCTGCGACTATTATTGGAAACGTACGAATACAAAAAGAAGTGATATGTCACCCATCACCCTACAGTGTACTGCGGTCGTCATAAGTAAACGTTCGAGTAAAAGAAGAAGATAGAATAGTCCAAAAAAGAATTCATACATTTCCTATATTTTCCTTTATTATTGCGGCGCTTTCACCTCTAACGTTGTCCAACGAGTGTATAGTAATATACACTTTGTATATAGCTTTGTTTTATTAAATGTGTTTCTTATATTAGACATATATCTATATTTTGTTCTATTAGCGTAGCTCTACTCAATGGTCAAGGATTCCATTGGCATTCCACGTTACAATAATTCAGTCTTTACGCTCCATTAAGGATGTCTAGACGTTTAAGGGAAAGTAGTTTCCTCTAAACCGGTGATTCTGTCTAGAATTGTATTAAGCATAATCATTATTTAGTTCGTTGAAGATTCGTTTTCAATTTGATTAAGTCTTTTATTACTAGCCAAGTTTGAGTATGTCTAATTTACCATTCTTTGTGTATTATTATTGCTAGGTCGTCTCGTTCTGTTGTTTTTAGTTTTGCTTATCTGGTCTCGTCTATATTGTATCTCATTTGCGACTTCGCATCCTCTATAGCTTGCTGGATGTGCTTGATTATAATTTGCGTATATTTGCTGGCTTATCATACTCTCCTGTAAGATGGCTTTTGGTACATTTAACACGCACTGGTTGCCTATTACAAAAAATATTAGTATACTCAGATATTTGCACCATTTGCATTGTTGTATCAATTTTGTGCTTATCACTTACTCAATTAAGATTATTGGGTTTTGTAATGTATTAATTTCGAAAATTCTTTCAGTGTCTTCCCATCTTTTTCAAATAAATAGCGGCAATGAATATTTTATAGCAGTTCTTATAACTTGATTTTCTCTCTCTTCTTTTTTAGCTTCTCTCCGTTGAATTTTAACCACATCCAAGATTTTAAATCTATTGTGCTTTGATTCTTCAGTTATATCTTTTGATTTGCAACCAAGGTGTAGGTTTCTAGCCATCACTTTTATAGGTCTGCTTTGTTTCATCTTATATGAATGCCATTGATAGCCTTTGTCTGAGAGATCTGTTGTCATTGTTCCATATTCTTGTTCATCTTTTACGTTTAATTTGATTTCATCGTTATTTAACATGGTAGCTACAAAATTGTGTTGCTTACTTATTAGTTTTTTCTTAACTCTTCAAAGTTTTTGACCTGAGTTACTATTATTGTTGGTAGCAATTTTTGGTTTGCTTGTTATTTTTGTGCAATACTTTGGTTAGCGTTATCATTTGAATTTTTTAAGTTTGTTTCTTTTTGAACGTTGTATTGTTCTTTGGTTGTGTTTTGAGGTAACACTTCAGGAAATTCTCGCATTTTTAGTTTTTTGCTATTTCTCTTGCTGCTCTGTACTCTCCAAGCTGTTTCTTTATTGACTATTTCTTCCTTTGAGTCTGTGTTGTTGTCGTTTCTGTTGTTGTAAAATAATATTTGTATATTTTTAAATAACACCACTTTCAGCCAAGTCCACTCTTATATATGTCGGAGGTAAACAGTGAAATTATGCATTCCCTGTAATTCCTAGTCAATTCAGGGAATGCCGGCAAACGCCGTAATCGTCAAATTTTTTCAGCGTTTCACTAACTCTTTTTGCCAATCCCTGTAATAGCTGGTCTATGTCAGTCAATTGCCGGAAAACGAATATCAAGCTGTTACCTTATTTTCCTATCTCAGTCATTCCGTGTAATAACCGAGTTAGGCAATCGGTGTTCTCACTTCATTTTTAATAGGTAAATAAAAAACTTTATCCAGAATAATTTTGTGTTTTTATCAATTATTTTTATTGCAAAAAGCGAACAAAGTAAATACAGAACAAAACAAAGTACAAAGAACAAACATTGAACAAAAATAAATAGTTGTGTTAAAAACTATACCTAAATGTATAAAAATAAGAGAAATAAGAAAAAATATTATCTACTCATTGGCACAAGTTGTGTTTTTATGGAACCTTGAATTGCACAGAACTTTCTTTTTAAAACAGGCACATCTGTTTGATAAGCATTGTTTTTTGCTGGTTTACACGAACACTTTAAGTATCCCTGACCTCCGGCTAGTGATAATGCTTGTATTACTTCGCGCTTTGAAACAAACAGATTTGGTATATTATCTATTGTGAAAAATTGCTCTTTTGTACTTATTAGGTCTGGTCGGTTAAACTAAGATTTAATGCGACCAGCTGAGCATCCTACTTGATATTACACCATTTTTGTAATCAGTAATTACACATATTAAGTTTTGCAGATTGAAAGGGCCTCTATCAATTTTTTCAACGGGTAAAAGGACACACGATCCAATATCTAAACGAGTTAGCTTTTTAGCAGTATTTTTTGGCCCTGACTAGCACTACTTTTGTTTTCTAAAATTGTTATTTCATTCCGACATAACTGACATTTACCTCCGTCTTCTGGGCATATCAAACAAATATCTAAATTGTCTGGGGTGTTAAATTTTCCTGATGCCATTGGTACTTCTAAATTTCTTGGCAAACATCATTAGAATAACTGCTAGCCATATTTTCAGATTCATGTTTCCCGGAGACTTCTTGTAAGGTGTTTTCTAGTTCTTTTGTATTTTCATCGATCTTTACGTTTTCAATTACTTTGTCGTCTATTTGAACAATATCTTTTTCCTCCTGCGTCATTTCCAGTAGACGCCACAAATCATCTTCATTTTCAATCGGCTCTAATATATCTTTTGGGATATGCTGAGTGGAAAAACCTACTTTTGGTTCAACTCCAAATAAAGCCTTGTATGGTGTGCGCTTAATGACTTTATGGAAAGAACTATTCTTCTGAAACTGAACAAAATAACATCCGAGTGACCAATTTGTAGAATTATTATTATGCATCCACGCCCTTAACATATTCTCGACGTCTTGGTTGCTTCTTTCGATGCTTCCTGTGACTGCGGGTGTCTTGGTCGACCATGTAAAATTTTTAAAGTGGGCCACATTTTCACTAATTCATAAATTTAGGTTTGTATTAATATAAATTCACTTATCTCTTTTAATTCTGCAGATGTCCAAGGTTTCTTTTTATTTTCATTAGAATAATATTCATCTATCCTTTTGTAAAACAAAACCGAATGATGCGACCTTAGAGCATAAGGCTGCGACATATTATTCTAAACAAATTTGCGTGAATGTGAAACATGACCTATTTACATCTGAACTCAATCGATGCAATCGCTAAACTATTTCTGACTGACATTCCCGTCTCAGCCAATTCTAGATCTCGAATGCGAGAACACTGATTGCCTAAATCGGTTATTACACGGAATGCCTGAGATAGAAAAATAAGGTAACAGCTTAATATTCGTTTTTCCAGCAATTGACTGACATAGACCAGCTATTACATGGATTGACTAAAAGAGTTAGTGAAACGCTAAAAAAATTTGACGATTACGGTGTTTGCCGGCATTCCCTGAATTGACTAGGAATTACGGGGAATGCCTGATTTCACTGTTTGCCTCCGACATATACATAGTATATTAACCTCTCAAACTATTGACCACTCAGATAGATGGCAAGATCTTGAAATTTCTACATGTTTATGTTAGAACAGAAAATTTTCTTGCTTTTTCAGTCTCTTTAAAGGTCAAATGGGTACACCATTTACAAACGAACTTTGGCAGATTTTTTAGAACTATGCTCATTTTAGATACATATTTTGTTTGTTTTTATGTGTTTTCAGCGACACTGAAACAGATCCATGAACATGAGCATAATATTAATCTGTTTAACTATTGACCAATCTAATGGCCAAGTTGGATACAAGTTGATGTTCAAACGTTATCTACTAATGGTCAAAATGGCATATCCTTTACTAACCCTCTAATGGAGTTTTTAGAACTATACTTTCATTTTAGGGACAAGCGAAGTTAAAACACCTATAACTGTCATTTCTTGTGCCCTAATCTTAATGCTTTTACTTCATTTACGCGGGGGTTTTCCCCAACACCCTATATTATTTAGCTTGGTTTGTATAGTAGATATAACATTTTATTTTAACCCTGTAATTCTTATAAATTTATCTATCTGCATTTAAATCATGTACTTTAATTGTCTTCAAGATGCTATAAAAGTCGCATCTGTTTTAAAGCAATTGTAAATAGAACCATTTAAGCCCGATTGGGAGAATTACGATAAAACGTATTTACGTTGAAAACTTATCTTGTCTAGTTAATAAATGTGAAAACCAATTTAATTTAGAGATTAGCTCGTCAAAATTCGGGGATGATTTTTATTTTTAAATGACTTCAAAAGAGGAGGAGTTTCTCATTCCGTTGGAATTTTTTTTATGCATGTTCAGCGATAATTCTATAGCACGTTTTTTTAATTTCAATGATTCTTTTTTTGAGAAATAGGGTACTTTAGGGGTGGTCCCTTATAATTTTAGTCAAGATCTAATAATTAAGTCCGTGAGAAAATCATCAAACTGTTCATTTTTTAAGTATGTTCAGCGATAATTCTTTACCACCTTGTCCTATTTCTATGTTTTTTTTTTGTTGGAAGGGGGGTAATTTAGGGGTGGTCCTATATAAATTTAGTCAAGATCTGATGATGGCATCCGCACGATTTTAAAGTCAGTTTTCAAAATTACTTTTATTAATTAAAAAAATAACAAACGAACTATTCTAAAATACATATTTAAGATGGTAAATAAAGTTTCTGTTGAGGTTAAAAATTATATTAATTTGGAAAAAATATTCTGGTTTTGGTTTTACCACCAAATATGTTTAAAACCTTTTAGATAAAATAAATAAATATGAATTTTCAAAATTCCTTTTTCTCAACATTCTAATACTGTAGTTACAATTACAATATAATTTAACAACAATTTAAAATCTACCAATTCTGTCCCCTTATTTAAAGATAATTCAGTCATTAATACCTATTTCTAAAAATTCAATGGGGCAGAATTTTGTTGTACAATGCTGTAGAAATTATCTTTTTTTTTTGTAATTTTATCGTACAAAACTGATCTTACTAGTGTGACGTTATTGGAGGCTTTAATAGTTTATGGGGTAAGGGTAATTTGATAATAATTTTATTGAGTACACATTATAAAAAGACAAAAGAAAAAATAACACTTAACCTATTCTTGTTCAGCTAAAATTTCAAAAATAATTTCTTATTGTAATCCTTTCTGATTTTGATATGGTATTTGTTTTTGTATATACATTTTTAAAGATGTCTTGAATATTATCATTTAATTTGTAGACTTAAAACTTACACATCCATTATCTAAAGGACCCCCGCACTTATTTACTTATGTAAAGTGGCGACCAGTCAAATTTTCTGGAACTGTGGTATGTTATTGTACTCAACCTAGTAACTTAAAGTGTCAGTAGGCTCAACACAGTCCTATGACTGGTTTTCGATATACAGGGTGTTAAAGTTAAAAATTGCCTAGTTTTCGAAAATTTTATTTTCTAACTTACGAATTAGATTGAATTTCTGTTGTATACACACGTTTACTACATGTTATAGTACATACATATAATTGAAAATATTTTTAGTTACAGGGTGATTCACAAATGTATGACCGTATATAGTTTTTCCAAAATCTCACTAATTTTACTGTGCCGTCAGGGAAGTTTATTTTTAAAAAATACTAAACAACAGGGGTGGTTTCCCCATTGGTTCATTTGTGCAGTAAACCAGTTACATTTCATAAAAACACAATATTTTAAAATAAGTAATATAAAAATATAAATTTAATTTTAATAATTTTATTACTTAAATACGTGTTAATCTCTATTTTCTGGTACGCCATTGTGCTCTGGTTAATCACTTTTTTGAGTAAGCCCAAGGGAGCGAGATGCTTTCGCGAAAGCCTCTAGCTACCGTTATCAGATCACTAAAATCGCCTTATTTTGTGCAACGCTCACAGTGACGTCACAAAGTAGGGCGGTGCATACGAATATTTCAAATCATAGATATATAATGAAGAGATGCAATGACGGTACTAAAAGTGTCTGCACTTTTGCATTGCCCTTTTAAGACAAACTAGTCAATTTTGGTGATAATAAATGCCATAGCGTGATATAAGGATATAAAATCATTTTTATTTCGTCAATCTTCAAATATAAAATTATTAACACAAAATTAATTAAAATATGATTCAAAATGTCTCCACTTGTCATATCACACAATAGTGTGTTTATGTCGTCTCTACCTATTTCATTCTATCTTCAATCTCTCCAACTTTGCAATCAAGCTGTCAAACTTTTAAAATCAACATGAGACAACTTTAATTTCGTATTGTATTTATTAAAAATTAAGTTTAAATAAAACTCCTACTTCAATAAATCGGAAGTATGTGTGTCAATTTAACGATTGTTATCGAAACATTTTTCAGGTGAAAAAGATTACTATAATTTTTAAGGCTGTCTTTATTTCCAAATTAAGGCTGTAATTTATATTTTGTTTTTTGTTCCAGGGTCTACAGAATAGTCATGTATTTTATACCCAACTATCCATCAAGCAATTTTTTTGTTTCCAACAGAAGACAAACGAAGTTTCAAAAAAGTATGACAATTTTATTACACAGGGTGTTTTATAATATATGCGCAGGAATTCAGGACGTGGTAGCTCGTCCAAAAATATGAAAAAATGTTTCTATTAATTTACCCTCTAAAACGCACCATTTTCGAAACAGGGTGTTGAAATTGAAAAAAAAAAATTCTACGCCACTGGAAAAAGTACGGTTTTGAGACGCCCATTTGAGCCGCCAATGTTTTCTACACAAAAAAGGTACCATGTATTTCAACATTAAAATTTGATTTTTCTCGAAAACGGTCGACTTTAGAGCAAGAGTACTTTTTTTGTGTCAAAACCATTGGCGGTTCGAATGGGCGTTCGAATATTAGAAACGTTTTTTCATATTTTTAGACGAGCTATCATGTCCTGAAGTCCTGCGCATATATTATGAAACACCCTGTACATACACTAGATTTTGCCAGCGGCTTCGCACGCGTGGAGTCGTGTTTTTAGTATAATAATATTATGTTTTACTGTTCACGGTATGTTTGTGATAGTATTATAGATTAATGTTAATTAGACTATTCTAATATTTAAATATATTATTCTAATTGATAATCTCATTTTATACTATATTTCTGGTACGGCTCTCATCTGCTAATATCACCAGATTGCACGCAGTACTTATTTATTTTTATTTATTTTTATTTATTTTTATTTATTTTTATTTATTTTTATTTATTTTTATTTATTTTTATTTATTTTTATTTATTTTTATTTATTTTTATTTATTTTTATTTATTTTTATTTATGTTTATTTATTTTTATTTATTTTTATTTATTTTTATTTATTTTTATTTATTTTTATTTATTTTTATTTATTTTTATTTATTTTTATTTATTTTTATTTATTTTTATTTATTTTTATTTATTTTTATTTATTTTTATTTATTTTTATTTATTTTTATTTATTTTTATTTATTTTTATTTATTTTTATTTATTTTTATTTATTTTTATTTATTTTTATTTATTTTTATTTATTTTTATTTATTTTTATTTATTTTTATTTATTTTTATTTATTTTTATTTATTTTTATTTATTTTTATTTATTTTTATTTATTTTTATTTATTTTTATTTATTTTTATTTATTTTTATTTATTTTTATTTATTTTTATTTATTTTTATTTATTTTTATTTATTTTTATTTATTTTTATTTATTTTTATTTATTTTTATTTATTTTTATTTATTTTTATTTATTTTTATTTATTTTTATTTATTTTTATTTATTTTTATTTATTTTTATTTATTTTTATTTATTTTTATTTATTTTTATTTATTTTTATTTATTTTTATTTATTTTTATTTATTTTTATTTATTTTTATTTATTTTTATTTATTTTTATTTATTTTTATTTATTTTTATTTATTTTTATTTATTTTTATTTATTTTTATTTATTTTTATTTATTTTTATTTATTTTTATTTATTTTTATTTATTTTTATTTATTTTTATTTATTTTTATTTATTTTTATTTATTTTTATTTATTTTTATTTATTTTTATTTATTTTTATTTATTTTTATTTATTTTTATTTATTTTTATTTATTTTTATTTATTTTTATTTATTTTTATTTATTTTTATTTATTTTTATTTATTTTTATTTATTTTTATTTATTTTTATTTATTTTTATTTATTTTTATTTATTTTTATTTATTTTTATTTATTTTTATTTATTTTTATTTATTTTTATTTTTTATTTATTTTTATTTATTTTTATTTATTTTTATTTATTTTTATTTATTTATTTTTATTTATTTTTATTTATTTTTATTTATTTTTATTTATTTTTATTTATTTTTATTTATTTTTATTTATTTTTATTTATTTTTATTTATTTTTATTTATTTTTATTTATTTTTATTTATTTTTATTTATTTTTATTTATTTTTATTTATTTTTATTTATTTTTATTTATTTTTATTTATTTTTATTTATTTTTATTTATTTTTATTTATATTTATTTATTTTTATTTATTTTTATTTATTTTTATTTATTTTTATTTATTTTTATTTATTTTTATTTATTTTTATTTATTTTTATTTATTTTTATTTATTTTTATTTATTTTTATTTATTTTTATTTATTTTTATTTATTTTTATTTATTTTTATTTATTTTTATTTATTTTTATTTATTTTTATTTATTTTTATTTATTTTTATTTATTTTTATTTATTTTTATTTATTTTTATTTATTTTTATTTATTTTTATTTATTTTTATTTATTTTTATTTATTTTTATTTATTTTTATTTATTTTTATTTATTTTTAAAAATACTGAATAAAAATAGGGAGTTTAAGATTGGTTGAAATTAAAAAAAATCATAAATTAAAAATGAAATTTTTTGGAAAAATCAAGGTCTATAAGGAGATGAGGTCTTTTGATTGTAAAAAAAATTAAATAAAAGTGTTTAAAATAAAATACCCGATATAGACATTTTTGTTATACTGTGACGCGTCTCTATACTTTGTTTACTCCTTGCCGCGGTATGAAGTCTAGCACTGGCCATATATAGACAAACACACCGCTTGTCGAAACTTCCGGAATAATCGCGGTGCGGCGTATGAGTCATATACAGGGACTTCCCGAAGGTGTCCTAGAGTGTTCTGGTACAGAGCTGGCTTTATATAAATAGCCGCGACTTTGTCGATAGCAAGGAAGATTAAATTTGAGTGTTGGACATAAAAGATAAATTATAATAAATAAATTAAAATTATGAGTGCCTAATTATTATATAAAATAATTAGTACGTCATAAATAAATTGTAAATAAAGTGTTTTAAATAAATAAACTATATATAAATGAAGCAAACGTTACAATACCAAACATTTCAGCAAACTACATCCAAGTTGATAAGGCATGGGACATGAATTTAGATCATTCGCCCCAAAGACGAAAACCTACTAGACTAATCCATTCAGCCCTTTTTTATTGCAATCATTCGAATTGTGTTTATTATTAAGCAGACAGATATGTCGCATCGGTTGCCATATTAGAAAGACGGAGACAGCTGCTAATTTGAGTGGGGACGTTTGTCTGAGGAGTGAGCATACGTCTTATGAATAAATAAATATTTACGTCTATTACGATGGCGTTACAATGCTGTCACACTTCATAATTAATTGCGTACTTTCCTGATAAACACTATACAACTAGTTACAACGAGAAAAAATATAATAAACTGATAATAACTGGCATTAAGAATGCAAATATACTTCCCTAATATATTTTTAAAAGCCTTTTGTGTGCTTTATAGCATTATGTTTAGTCAATACCGAATTATAACTTTATACAATCCTTGTAATAATTACTCTTCCATACTCGTTCATAACAATTTGACAACTACGTGGACGACAACGTGAATGTTTGCAATTCGATTTTTGTAAACAAAATTGGTCTAGTAGTTTTTCGTCGTTGATTTGCCTATTTTTCTAACTCTTAGTAAAAATAAAAGTGCTCTTGGACTAACAAACAGGAGAACAGACTGGCAAAGCTTCAGACTGGACCTTGCAAAGAAAATTAATTTTTTAGTTCCGTTAAGAACAAGAGCACAGCTGGGTGAAGAAGTAGAACTACTTGTGTCCAACATATAGCAAGCAGCATGGAATAATGCCCCACCTAATACTCAGAGAACAACATGAAATAACTATCCTAAAGAAATAAGGGACCTAATCTCTGAAAAAAGAAAACCAAGAAGGAAATGGCATTAGACCAGAACTCCATCAGATAAAACCAACCTTAACAGCGCCACCCAACAATTAAAAAGAGAGATAAAACGAATCAAAAATGAATCTATTAGTGCATACCTTGGTGAGTTGCAAATGATAAAGCCTTTTTTCATTTTCTATGGAAAGCCAGAAAGCGATTGAAAATGCCTACAGTGCAGAATGTTCCAATCAGGAATACAGATGGCAGCTGGGCTAGAAATAACACAAAAGTTAATAGATTCGTAGGGCACTTACAAAATATCTTATATCCTATTGTAACGATAGCTTAATTAATGGAGAATAATTACAGAACAATCTCCTAAGAAAGCTCCTGGCTTTAATGGAATTACAGGAGAAGTTTTAAAACAACTTACGGAGAAAGCTATAATTAAACTTACACACCTGTTTAATGCTTAATTCAAACTAAGGTAAAGTGATAGAAATACCCCAAAACCTCTGAAAAAAAAGTATCGCGTATTTAGTTACAGTTTACAGTTACTTATTTCAGTTGCGCTTTGTAGCGTAAACTTTATTAATGTACGTTTACGCGAATACAAGAAGTCACTGAAAAAATTAAGATTACATTTTTCATTTTGTCTACAAATACTAGAACAATTTATTTTCGTACTTTATAAGTAAATTTCCCAGCTGAACATTGGTTTTTAGCGTTTTTAGAGCTTTCAAAAGATAATCCAAAATAGGTGCAAATAGGTAAAACAGATTCTCTGTTAAAAAAATATATTAAAACAAGATGCACATAAAATATTTATTGGAAAACTCATATAAATTTTTTTAATTAATATTATTTTCTTCACAACTGGACTCTGATTCAAATTCATCACTACTTGTCGTTGTACTTACATTAATAATAATTAGTTCTAGATCAGAAACATCTAATTTCTTGTATTTTGCCAATCGGAAACAATTATATTTTTAGTGTGTCTTACATAATTGTCCCACTGAGTATCGGTAACATTATTCAAAGCTTCTGACCAAGTCTGAAATACATCTTCCAGTTACGTCTTTGTTGTTTTAATTATTTCATTATAAAACTGTTTGCACTGTGACCACACCATCTTTGTCTCATTGTACTATTAGTGATATTTTATGCCCATATTCCTCATCATATCTATCTAAATCGTTTCACCATTTTGTTGAAATATCAAGATATACAAAGGACCCCGCACTTTTTACATTTATTTTGAGTACTGCCAGAAATTGTTCAAATTTTAGTATATTATTTTTCAGGTCTTTAAAAGCAACTTTCTTATGGACTTCAAGTAGGCAGCTCTACAGGATTCAAAAGTAAGGAGTGCAGAATTAATATCAAATATATCTCCTCCACTTTGAAGTAATTCTTGTTTTTCTAGGAAACTTATGTCTCTGTTACACTTGTATATAGTTTGTTTATGCTCACTTACACTTTGCAAAATAAATCATACAGTATGTTCAGAAAATTAGAAATATCAGTTACCGTCAAACGGGGTGGGGTGACTTCGGACACTTTTTGCAACTTTCTTAATCACAAACTAAAAACCAAGAGAACTAAAATTCTGCAAATTTCGGCTAAGATGCCCCTAACATCTAGTTACATTTTGACAATGTCAAATGTTTCTAATTTTTTTCCAGTTATTATTTATTTTTATTAAAAACTGTCCGAAGTCACCCCATCGAGTGTGGTGACTTCGGACGGCCATATAAAACTACGTAAAACCGATGTTTAACGGTTGCAGGGGTTAATTCGAACAAACATTTTCTTTTTTTAATCGTCTACACTAGTAGGAAAATTATTTGTTATAAGAAAAACATCATTTTATCATAAAAAAGATTTATTTATTTTAAAAACCAAACATAATAATTCTTATATAACAAAACTAAACAGGTTATTCTAGAAAAGTAAATTTTTATGTCATAAATACAACTGTAATCTACTCTATAACAACATCAGGTTAATTGGAAAATTTATAACAACCTCTTCGAAAATGTGAAGGAACAACCGTTTGAACAATTTCAAATTTTCCAATAATGCTCTCATCAGACAAGTTTGGAAAAGAAAAGAAAACATCAGCCCCAAAATTTTTTTGTCGAAGAAATTTTACCAGGTAATTTTCACCTTCTACGTTTAAAATTTGTGCAACAAAGAATTTGTTTTTTAAAGAATTTTCTATGGGAAGTTTAACTAGGGTAAAATCATTTATCTTAATATCTTCATTTGAAGAATGGTCTCTTGGTTTCTCGGAAGTAATTTCTTCTTCCGAATCAGATGCGTCAGCTGGTAAAAAATGTTCATCAAATAAATCGGAATCAGATGGAATGTTCGGGCACTTTCTAGGTTTTTGTACTCCAGACGTGGAAGGAATATTATCTGGTGGTTCGTTTTCGAATTCAACATTCATATCTGCAAGGATGACTGGCCTTCCTGGTGGAACATTGACTCGTTTGCGCCTGTTTGTTCTTGTTTGCAATTCAGGGTTTCTATTTTCTTTAAGAAATGCCAGTAGCGATTTATCTATTTCACCGCCTGGGGGATTATCTTCAGTCATAAGTCTTTGAGGCAGACGTTTTAGAACTTCCTGTGGATTGTTGGGCCAAATATGCGCGAAATCCAGACAACACGTTTTTCTTTGAATTTGCCCTACATCTCTTTATATTTTGACAAAATCTTGTCGTAATATTACGGTGTCGGGATAAAAATGATTTTACCCAATCGTGTCCCGGAAGGTTATCTCGGAATTTTTTTATATTCACCCCTCTCCTGTCTAGATATTGTTTGACTATCATTCGGACATCGTACGGAGAAAGAGGAAATCCCCATTCTGCCGCCAGGTTAATGGCCACAACCAGCCTTCCTTCTTCTTCTGACGATAGTATTGTCTGGCCGTCGACTTTTTTGACATTAACATTCTTAATTCTGTCGCTAATAGTCGATTTAGGTACACCATAATATTCAGCAGATTGCCGTATGGTTTTCCAGTGGGTTTTCACATCACGGATGGCATTTTCTAGTTTTTCTGGTTTATAATTTTTGTAGCTTCTACCACCTACCACTTTCTTATAAATTCGGCCCATGTCCGAAGTCGCCCCCTAAAAACGTATAAGTTTGTTATCACCCCTGTATATGAAATGTGTGTAAAGATAAACAAACAAACTCCTGGCTAAAATATTCTCAAAACATCACCCTTCCTACTAGTATAAACAAAAATTGTACTAAAATATGCAAATGAGGTGGGCACAACTTACTTTTCAGTATCTTTTGAATTAAGAAATTCTTACCAAAACAAAAATTACGTGAAACGGAAAACTGATCACGACGTGCGACCACAACACACCATCATCTAACGGCAACTAAGTTGTAAACATTTGGTTGGGTAACATACTAATATGGGCTATCTTTTACACTGTTGCCGCTGTGAATGCATATTCAAAAAATCTACCTGTTGTCCGAAGCGACCCCAAATGGCCGAAGTCACCCCGTTTGACGGTACTGAAATATTTTTCATGTAGAATGTGACTTCTCACCATTTTTTTGTTTCATTTCATATTAGATAATTGTTATAAGTAATACAGGTGTGATAAAGCTACATAAACAACTAAGAATTTCAAAAAGTTATTTAACGAAAATTTTGTTGTATCTAACATATTGTAGAAAGTCCTGAACGAATTCAGTTTTGCGCGTGTTATATTCATAGCTCTTTTTAACTAATCGAGTCCCGTTCTACTCCTACTTAAATGTAAAAATATTTCTAACTCTGACTTGAATGAATGACTGATAAGACATTAAAAAGCCCTTTCTGATTTTTATATACAATATACACCGTGTCCCACGTAAGGCGGGCATTACAACTTTATGGAGAATAAATTAATTTGTATTTTCGCCATTTTCTGAGTATACATAATCGAATATGCTCTTTTGAATTAAAATAAAATGAACTCTGTGCAACTTCCGGTTATACCGGAAGTGACCACTAACTTCGTTATTTTAATGGGGAATACCCCATATTTTTTTTTAATTTTAGATTCAGCATGAAATTCTGTAAACAACGATACCCCATTTGCCTATTCTAGTTATAGCGGATTTGGCGTTATTCAATTTTTTTTCTACATTTTTAGTCGCCGGTAGACATTTTCTTAAAGTCGTCTATCTCAGGTACTATATCTATCAGATACTTAAAATTTTAACCAGAGGTAGTAGATGGGATGTACTTCTTGAGAATATTTAGTTATTCATTATTTGTTGTACGGGGTGTTTGCAAATTATTTTTAAAAATGAAATTTTTTAAACATAAAAAACTTTTTTATTTTAAAGGGAACACCCTATATATTTTTTAAATTTAGGATTCAGCATGAAATTCTGTAAACAATGATACCATATTTGCCTATTCTAATTATAGCGGATTTGGCGTTATTCATTTTTTTTTTAATTTTTAGTCGTCGCGCCGGTAGGCATTTTCTTAAAGTCGACTGTCTCAGGTACTATTTCTGTTGGATACTTGAAATTTTAGCCAGAAGTAGTAGATGGGATGTACTTTTAAAAACATTTACAGTTTTCTGCAACAAAATACGTCGTTTAAAAAGTTTAAATTTTTTTAATGATAAGGTACATACTAACTAAAAACAATTTTTATTAAAAGCACATGGTTTAAAAAAATCATTTTATCAAATGTTCAAAATACCCCCCGTTAGCTTCTAAACATTTTAACAATCTTTTTTCAACATGATTAGTTGTTGCTTTACGAATCATTTCACCATCTAACTCGTTAAAGGCATTCCGAACTCTTTACTCTAATTCTTCTTTAGTATTAATTTGGGTAGAGTACACTAAATTTTTAATATGACCCCATAAAAAAATCAACAGGAGTTAGATCTGGCGATCTTGCAGGCCAAAGCCAAGGACCATTTGGACCTATCCATCGGTCTTCAAAGAGTGCTGTAATTTCTTGATTTACATAGTATGTTGAATGTGCTGGGGCACCATCCAACTGGTACCAAAAATTATTATTTGGTAGCTGGTTTAAAATGTCGGCAACTACTTCTCTAAGAATTCTAATGTATCTTTCTGAGGTCAGTCTTTCATTATAAATGTAATAAAAAGCTCTTCCAAAACCGATCACTGCAAACACATTAAAACTAAATTCGTACTGAAATTGTGCTTCACGATAAAAATGTGGATTTTCGTTTGCCCAGAAATGACATTGCTTGCGATTGATGATCCCTTTACGTGTAAATTTCGACTCGTCTGACCACAAAATTTTGTTTAAAATCTCGGGATCTTCTTGAATTCGTACCAATAACCATTCGCATAATTCAGTTCGTCTTATTTGATCACCATCTCGCAACTCATGAACTTTTCTTTGTGCATAGGGATGCCATTTATTTAGTGCTAAAATTCGTTGTATTGACCCTCGACTAATATTTAAATTATCTTGAGCCATTCTAATAGAAGCGTGAGGATACGCAGTAAAATACCCTAATACGTTAATTAGATTAACTTCTTCATCTCGGACATAATGTTGACGGTTTCTTCCCGGGTTTTGTTTAAAATTATTCAAAAAGTTAGCTTCGATTCTATCAAATTTCTGACTGTTCATTGGTGGTAAATGAGGGTATCGTTCATTAAACATGCGGCAGGTTCTACTTTTGATTCGATTACATTCTCCATGAATGTAAAATAAATTAAGAATATCTTGGTTGTTATATTCTTCAATATTTTCCATATTTTCCATATTTTGAACGCAAAAAATACACAACTTAAATACATAGAAATATGACAATTCAGTTTGTTGACAGATTGTTGTTTAGCATATTTCCACGGCATACTAAGATAAAAAATTAAAATGTAAAACTATACTATATTATGTAGGTGCATGCGTAAAATTTAAATTTAAATTTTCTTAAAATTGGCGAGAGATAATTATAGGGAATTAATAGTGCAAATGAAGATCAATGAAGAATAATTTTCTGAACAAAATGAAATAAAAATATACAGGATTTTCCGTTTAAAATAAATTTTTTTTTCATGTTTAAAATATTTATTTTTTAAAATAATTTCCAAACACACAGTCGAACAAACGATGTACAAGTAAATTTAAAAAAGCAAATGTCTGCCGGCATATAAAAGTTTATAAAAAACTGAATAACGCCAAATACACTATAATTAGAATAGGCGAATGGGGTATCATTGTTTACAGAATTTCATGCTGAATCTAAAATTTAAAAAATATATAGGGTGTTCAATTTAAAATTAAAAAGTTTTTTATGTTTAAAAAATTTCATTTTTAAAAATAATTTGCAAACACCCCGTACAACAAATAATGAATAACTAAATATTCTCAAGAAGTACATCCCATCTACTACCTCTGGTTAAAATTTTAAGTATCTGATAGATATAGTACCTGAGATAGACGACTTTAAGAAAATGTCTACCGGCGACTAAAAATGTAGAAAAAAATTGAATAACGCCAAATCCGCTATAACTAGAATAGGCAAATGGGGTATCGTTGTTTACAGAATTTCATGCTGAATCTAAAATTAAAAAAAAATATGGGGTATTCCCTTTAAAACAACGAAGTTAGTGGTCACTTCCGGTATAACCGGAAGTTGCACAGAGTTCATTTTATTTTAATTCAAAAGAGCATATTCGATTATGTATACTCAGAAAATGGCGAAAATACAAATTTATTTATTCTCAATAAAGTTGTAATGCCCGCCTTACGTGGGACACGGTGTAGATGTCAGCTGATCACTTTACTTCTAAATATATTTCTAGATTTAGTAGGTTAATTTTAGTTAAATTAAAACCTTTTACAGTTTTTGCAGTGTACTGTATTTAAAAACATCGTGATAATACTGATGATATTTAATCCTGGCCAATTCTTCACTACATACTTTTATCTTGCATTAGATTATTTTTTAAGCCTATGACATAACTTTTTTTTATTTATTTTTTTATCAATCAGAATAATTAAAGAAGGTTTCTATAGGATAAAAGGTTGGCGAGTGTTAGATTAAATAACAACTAAATTATCATAATAGGGTCAACACGTTGCAATCTTTGCAATTTCAGAATACATTTGCTGCTTTTGTTTATCCATATCAGATGCATATGAACATGGGCGTCGTTTGGGGGGCAAGGGGGGCAGTTGCCCCCCCCCTGGCTTTTAGCGACTTAATCAACAACGCGTAAAATTATGCATACGAACAACAATCTCATATAGAAATAATAACTAAGGCTAATATAGTTGAAGAATATTATAGGTTGAATATATTTATTGAATATCGTCGGTCTAAGATGCAAATGGCCTAACTCCTAAAATATAAATTTTTCAGGAAATGCAAAAAATCTTTTAGATCTAACCTTAATGTAAAGAGGTTATACTAAATGAGTCATGTAATTTTTGGTGCGAATATTTAAAATAGGCTTGACAGGCCATTTCGAATCGACAGTACAGATCTTTAACTAACGGGTAGCCAATAAAACGTATCTTTGGTAAAAAGTGTAGTCATGCCATTTGCATCTTAGGCCGACGATATCTGGAATCCCTTATTTCGTCACTTACATCACGCTTTTCCGAAGACTGATAATTTTCCTTAAGCCTGCTACATCCCAAAAGCATAAAAACAATACTTTTTTCATTACCGATTAGAAAATGAAAGTAGTGGAAAAATTTGGAATCGACAATTTTGAAGTTGAATACCAAACTGGAGTACGAAAGAGCTTTCTACACACAATGAGCTTTTCATTAATGATATAGCATCCAAATATTGTGAATTTTATCCAGACATAAAAAGTGGTTTAAAAAATATTTATGGCTCTTCCACCAACGACAGAGTTAATCGAAAGAACGTTTAGCACGCTAAAGCATGTTAAAACATGGCTGCGATCTATTCGATCAGTGCGAAGTCATGGTATGGAAAGCAAAAGCGATACTAACGCAAGCTGCGGATAATTCGAGTACTTTAGGGCGATATTTTGTAATTTTGGTGTATCAAATACACGTATACATTTTACTTTTTACTAAAAAATAGGTTAAAAACAATAAAATGAGCAACCTGAGTTACTATGTTGCAAATTTTACTAGCAAAAAAACTGTAAATTATATAAATTTTCAGTAGCAAAATCGAAATTAAATCAAAAAAATAAATAGACAGCTGTATAATATGAAGAAAAAAACCTTTGTTTTTGTAATAATAACAGTAATATTGGAAATAATAGACATCAGAAAAGGTTTTAAATAAACAATAAATTATTATTTTATGATATTCTTCAACATTCCTTAAGTCTTAAATGTTGAGCAAATGATTTCTGCCTTTAATTATTGTATATGGCTGAAATGCAATCTTATGACTTATTGATAGGAAACCAGTTTTAATCGTTAATTTCTATAGGATCTTTCGAACTAAAAATGAAGAAAATATAAATTACAATCGCAAATATACCAATTATTTTGGGTAATACGTTTTAATTCTACGTTATTATATAATAGTAGTGTTTTTATTTTGACATTATTTAACCTATTCTTCAATGACATCTTATACATTTTCTCGTAAATACCTACCTGTTTTATTATTGATTTTTATTAATTATACTACTTTTTTTAGCTGATTTTTTCACTTGTTTTATAAATCCATATACTTCTATTTTGTCTTTTTTTGTTGGATTATTTTATTTATTAAAGACTTGTTATGACAACTTAAGTATCAGTTCTGTCAAATAGGTCAGTGACATTGTTAGGGTTACTACTACAGTTCCACTCCCCCTTAGCTTCGCTATTCAGTGAGAAATCAGATTAATTTTGTTCTGTTTGAAAGACTTTGTTCTGTGACGTCATGGCTTACTTCCGATTTTTCCTAAAATAACAGATTTTTTTTATTTTTAAAATGAAACCCTCTTTTTTATTGCAAATTTAAATTTCTGGGACATTTTTGTATAATAATCGTGTATTGACAATTTTTTGTCAGCTGTAAAAATGGCCGCCATATTGGATAATATTTTTTCTAAATATGTTACTATTAATTCGTTTATGGAAAAACATATAGGAATGTACGAACTTTATAAAATCTTATTAGGCATCAAAATTCCCATTGAGACCCATTAACCGTATACCAGTGGCGTATCTAAGCCTTTTTATTATTAGCAAACCGTTTAATAATTCTATCCGCTTTTATCTTCGTTGTTAATTGAGATACTGGAATGAAAACTTATTTGTTTAAAAGGTTGGGACAAATACTCTCATATACTGGATTCAACTGGTGTGTGACTTCACGGCTTACTTCTGTTTAATCAGAAATAACATAATCTCAATTTATTTTTGAATTTTAGAGACATTTATGGATAAGAATCATGTGTTGAAAATTTTTTGTCAGCTGTCAAAATGATCATCATATTGGAACATATTTTTTTTAAAATGTTACTGAAAAAATTTTCAATACACGCTTCTTATACAAAAATGTACCAGAAATTCAAATTTTCAATAAGAAAGAGGGTTTTCATTTAAAAATTAAAAATAAATTGCGATTTTCTGTTATTTCTGGAAAAACCGGAAGTAAGCCATGACGTCACAGAATAATTAAATCCATCGTAAGAAAATTCTCTTTTATGTTTCATTTTCTTTGTTTTTCAATAAATACACATACTAAATTTTTTTCAAAATTTTGCCCCCCCCCCCCCTATAGAATTGTGTAACGACGCCCATGCATATGAGGATGTGAATATTTGATCACGTGATTCAAGATACGTAGGCATATGTAGTTGGAGCAGATGTGTCCGATGTAGATAAATAAACGTTCGAGAGGTAAAAAATCGGATGTGGATATTCAAACGTAGGAATTCTATTTTACATTGTATATTCTTTTCTTCTTTTTTGGGCTGTTATTAAGAGCAATTTCAAAGGTTTGTTATTTTGTGATAGTAGGTAGGTAGGCGTGCCTTGTTTTTTTTGCAATCAATTCGAGATTATTACATTATCTATACTTATTATAGAAATTATTTGAAACAATACTAATGAAATGACTGAAACCCATCATTGAAGAAAGGAAACTATATTCTAGATTATCAATTCGGTTTTAAAGAAAACCATTCAACTATAGATCAGGTTCATAGCATCCTCAAATGCGATTAAAAAAGCATTAGAAAACAAAGAAATCTGTTTAGCCATCCTCCTCAATGTTGTGCAGGCTTTTGATTAAGTATGGCATTATGGCTTAAAACATAAACTGAATGTGCTACTTCAACAGCTATACTTAGAGCTACTGGATTCATACATAATAGTCACATTTTTTCCGTACGATATTTCTGTCTCTTTAGACCATTACGATCTTTGAGCCAAAGTTGTTACGTATTCTTAAAGCCATCTATTCCAAAAAGATTATGCTAATTTTTGGGAAAATAAGTATTGTTTTCTAATAGTTCTCACTGTGGGATCTACAAGTGTTTTTGATTTGGCTATACTGTGGTGACTTATTAAAAAATGGTTTGTTGTTATGGTTTCTCCATCGTAAGAGTTTGAATGTTTACACTGGCATAGGTGCCGAATCCCCAGGGGCTCTGGGCACACCTATAGCACAACGTGGACAAAAAGTGCCATTAAGTGAAATAAAGAAGATGTCGTGGCCCAAGTTGGTAGATCGACAGGATGCCTCGATGCGGCATCAGTTTTTCATTGGCTGGCAGAGTTGTGAGCTGTTACGTTTCAGGTTGCAATAATCCTAATGCTAATGCAAAATATTAAAGCTTTCTTCTTAAGACCCAACTAAACGTTTTTCTTAGGTTAGGAAACGATTTTTCATTCGAAGTAATACAAGACGTCACTTTAAATTTCTATCTCTTAATGTCAGAAATTCCTAACATAATGAGTTTAATAAAACGTATGTCTTAAATTAGCCAGTTGCGTTTTAGCTTTTAAATACTAAAAAAAAATGATGAAAAGTTCATAACTTTTAAATATTTGTTAAATATCACTTATTAAAATATTATCCATTAAAAGTAAAACAAACTATAGACTTTTCCACCATTCTTTACCGTACTCTGAACGCAATTTTAAAAACAATTTTTGAAAATATTATTGTTCGGAGCTGTATTTTTTGTGATAAAAAAGTCGCCGTCACTTATCATTGATAACGCGTTGAACTTGGGCTTAAGAGTTATTATTCTTGGTGTATAAAACCCTATGACATCAAAAAAGAACGAATAATAATAGTCTACAATTATCAAGACAATAGCTCTGTACATATGCTATCAAGCAAATGCTTGAGGGGAGAAGGAATAACATCAGGAAGTTGCTCCAGTTCATCAAGCACCGTTAAAAAAGAACGTTCATTTAGAGACAGAAACAGCTCTCTAGTAGTGCTCGCGAGTAACCCAAGTAATTTACTAAAAAACGCTCGGACATGTGAATTTTTGATTTTAGATGAAAACATTTTTTGCCAGTTTCACCCTCTGAACGGAAACCCTCTAAAGGGGGTAAGACTCACCCATAAAATATTAAATGAAAAAGAGGTCGAATGATATTTTACTTTGAAGGTATTTTTACCTAGATTATAACCCCCCCAATTTTACATCGTTACAAAAGTTCAAAACTGGGTTAACATAATTTTTACATTATTATTAAAAAGAAATGTTTTATAATAATTCTAGTTTTATTCCTGTGGCCTTCAATTATTGTTATCAGATGACATTCTTTGGTCTCCGTAAAGTAGTAAGGTTTAGTTTATTTCGTTAGAGAAGAAGCATTCAGAAGGTCGTGAAAAAATACAAGTTTCATCCCTACAAAATAAATCTGGTACAAGAACTTAAAGAAGACAATTTTGATAGGCGATTACAATTTTGTAAAATTATGACTGCACAGGCAATAATCAGCAATTTCTTCTCAACGTGTTTTTCTGACGAATGCATTATTTCCTAAATGGTACGGTAAATCATCACAACTGTCGTTATTGGT
This sequence comes from Psylliodes chrysocephalus, assembly GCA_927349885.1. Classification (NCBI taxonomy): domain Eukaryota; kingdom Metazoa; phylum Arthropoda; class Insecta; order Coleoptera; family Chrysomelidae; genus Psylliodes; species Psylliodes chrysocephalus. Next base: position 44,130,108 of record OV651820.1, on the reverse strand, counting down.
CCGATTCAAATCCCAGAATATTTCATAAAATGCACGCGCAACATCCAGAAAACTGAATGTTTGGGCTAGCATTTTTGGTAACCGTATAACTGACCCCTTTTTTTACCTGGAACTTTAACCGCAGAAATATATCTGGAATTATTGGAAAAAGCCTTTTATCCAGCATTACTAGAGTTGATTGAGAATGACAATCAGAACATAGCAAACAACTTAATATTACAGCAAGACGGTGTGCCATCCCATTTTGCACTGACTGTTCGTCAGTATTTGGGTCAAACGTTTCCAGGTCAATGGATTGGAAGAAAAGGAAGTATTGAGACCGTGGAGGCCGGTATCCGGATCTAACCCCGTTAGATTTTTTATGGGGCTACTTAAAAACTAAAATGTATGCCACCCAGCCAACATCACTGGAAAATTTGCGACAACGGATTATTGATGAACATCATCAAATCATGGCTACGAAGACAGTAGCTATGTAAAACTCGGGGGTTATAAAAATAAGATACAATTCGACCCCTCTTTCCATTTAAAATTTTAGGGGTAAGTCTCACCCCCGCTAGATGGTTTCCGTTCAGGAGGTAAAACTGCCAAAAAAAATGTATCTTCCTTAAATCAAAAATTGACGGGTCCGAGCATTTTTTCGTAAATGATGTGCCAAACAATGGTTCTGTGCATCCTGTAAATATATAAACATAAGGGATGTATCATCCCTAATAAAAAGGTCTAAACTGCTTTTTCAATGGTTTATTTCACGATCAAGTATTCTCAATTACAATGTTGCTGTGGTATTGCCACTGTCTATTAGCGTACTGCCCACTGCGCTGGTCTGCCTTCTCCCGCTCGTCCATCCTGACACACATGTGTATGGACTTCAAGAATGTATGGTGGGGAGCAGAGGAATACCGCTAACATATATACAATACTCCAATTTATGTGTATTAATAATGTGTTTTATATTGTGTTTCTATTTATTTCATTGGGACTCATGTCTGCCGCTTCAATTCTCAAAACTCCAGCAATTTGAAATTTAACAATACCTTTTTCCAAGAACATTTTTATGAAATCAACGCTTTAAAATGGCTTTTAAAAAACCAGTGGCGACCCTAAGTGGGGTGTGGAAAGGGGGGAGCCCCCATTTCGCGCATAAAGGCCGGGAACCAAAGCCATTTTTGAGTTCCGGCGCCTATGTACACTGATGTATTCTAATTCAGCGAAAAGCGTCAACAGTACTTCTGGCCAGCGTTAGTTTTCTTTAAGGATGACTTTCAACGCGTCTTTAGTTAATGACCATCCGTTCCCAAGCTCCAGCTTTTACAACCAAATTATCTTTTAAATGGTTTAGAATAATAAATCAATACGAGTTTTCAAAATTCCTTTTTTTGTTTTAATTATTCTAATATTATTATTACAATTATAATATAATTTCAACAACAATTTAAAATATAGCAACAGAATTGTTTACAAAATTAATGATCAGATCGCTAGCCACTGCGAAAGATATACAAATGACCTACCACAGGCGCAGCAGTAATGGCTCTACCAGTCTAAATGGGTGACCGAAATACAAAGATTCTTTATCTTTCGGATCTTTAATACCAATATTCTCTCTCCTTTCTCTTAAACTATTTGTGGTGAAATCTTTTAGTTTTTTTTATTCCTTCCAAAAATACCTGAAATAATATTTTCCAATTTAAATGAGTTAAAATTCGAAATATTTGTATAAAATTTGAAGTAAAACTAAGATTGAATATTTCTGATTATTTATCACTCTTTTATACTGATATTAATATTGCTATTAAACGGGTATTTAAATATTGCATCGATAAAACTTAATATCGAATTATTACACAAGAATTTAATAGATAAAGATATTGGGCGGCAAAGTCAAGGTCGAATTTATTTATATCTAAATTTAAGAGGATACATAATAAATGAGTTCTAAAAAATACATTCTCATCGGTTCCATGGTGTAATGGTTAGCACTCTGGACTTTGAATCCAGCGATCCGAGTTCAAATCTCGGTGGGACCTACTATTTTGAATATTTTTTTTAAATCAAATTGTTGCGTTTGTAAATTTAATTTTTTTATTGTATTTTCGTTAATGTCGAGCCATTCTACCTAAAATACTAAGAATATTATTTTTGTAATTTAATTTTGGAGAATTCGGAAATATTTTATTAAAATTTGAAGATAAAGTATACATCCAATAATTAGGATTTAATATTAGTGAAAATTTTACAGAAATACATCTATTCTATAGCCGATCAAATGGTGTTATTTTAAAACATTTCCATGACAACCAGAAAAGTTTCCGGAAATTTTTCTCTTGGTGAGTACCCTAAACGAAATTACTGTAAATTTTTTTTGACATTTGAGAATCTCTTTTATGCACATGATAGTACGACTCGACGCGATGGTGTAATTAAAAAAAAATACCATTTCAGTGGTTTATATTTTATTTAATACCAATTATATTTAGACAGATATACACTATATCTATTATATTAAGTAAAATAATAGTTTTTCGCGTCAACTAAACGACTTCATAAATACCTATGACAAATATGTATAGTTGATACGGCCAACTTTGCGAATTTGATTTTAGTCGTTTTAATGCACATCTGTTAAGTTTTGAAATTTTGGTATTTGGCTGTAAAATTTTCTTACCGAATATCACTCGTGTCTATATTATTGCCTGGACATTTTTGCTCGTCTTCAACACGGGATAACTTTCAAAATATTCGAGGGTTCGAAAAAATTTCCGGATATAATTTTGGCACTGGTGATATTATTTTAGACCATTGTACTATTAAACTGATAATAAAATTACTATAACAAAGTGTATATAATAATAATTAATTCTTCGATTAAAATTAATAAGGAATGATTAATAAGAATTTGATAAGATTGGGTAGTGAAAGTCAAGGTCGATTTAATATATTTATATCTGAATTTATTAAAATACCTAAAATATAATATATTCGCATCGGTTCCATGGTGTAATGGTTAGCACTCTGGACTTTGAATCCAGCGATCTGAGTTCAAATCTCGGTGGAACCTAATGTTTTTATAAATTTTTATAAATTTTTATAAATTTTTATAAATTTTTATAAATTTTTATAAATTTTTATAAATTTTTATAAATTTTTATAAATTTTTATAAATTTTTATAAATTTTTATAAATTTTTATAAATTTTTATAAATTTTTATAAATTTTTACAAATTTTTATAAATTTTTATAAATTTTTATAAATTTTTAATAATTTTTATAAATTTTTATTAATTTTTATAAATTTTTATAAATTTTTATAAATTTTTATAAATTTTTATAAATTTTTATAAATTTTTATAAATTTTTATAAATTTTTATAAATTTTTATAAATTTTTATAAATTTTTATAAATTTTTATAAATTTTTATAAATTTTTATAAATTTTTATAAATTTTTATAAATTTTTATAAATTTTTATAAATTTTTATAAATTTTTATAAATTTTTATAAATTTTTATAAATTTTTATAAATTTTTATAAATTTTTATAAATTTTTATAAATTTTTTTCAGTTAAGTAAACTTATTCGGCAGGAGTCGTTTCACGAGGAAATTGGCATTTTGAGTAAAAATCAATCAATCGAAAAGAAAAGTTAGTATATAACTATATAAGGTTAAGTGCGTTTTTAGATTCCTATAATATATTACGCGTAGGCAGATTTACCGCTAGGACAAAAGCATCCGATTTTGTTAAATTCAAAGCATAAATTCACTCAGTTACTTTTCGAATCTGAACATAAGGTTTCTTTACATTGTGGGGCACAGTTTCTACTGTCAACTGTTAGGTACCAGTATTGGCCTATCGGAGGACGACATCTTGCTCGTAGTACAGTTAAGAAATATTTAAGTGCGCAAGATTTAATCCTAATTTAGTACAGCCTAAAATGGCAGATTTATCAAAGGAGCGACTTGTAGTTTTTCCATGACAGGTTTGGATTAGTCTGGTCCCTTTTTAGTAAGAGATCGAAGGTGTCGCGGTGTCAAGCTGGTCAAGTGTTGGGTGGGCTTATTTATTTGTTTTGCAACAAAAGCCTTACATTTAGAATTAATATCTAGTCTTTCTACCGACTCTTTCCTAATGGCATTTCGACGGTTTGCCGTAAGACGAGGTAAACCTGCCAAATTTTTTTCTGACAATGGATCCAACTTTGTCGGAGCAAAACGAGAGTTAGGCAAGTTTTTGAAAGAAAGTGGGGACTAGATTTGCACTTCAGCGGTTTCAGAGAAAATAGAATGGTCTTTCATTCCGCCATATTCCCACAGTTTGGTGGTTTATGGGAGGCGGGAATTAAAAGTATAAAATACCATTTAAGATAGGTTTTAGAAAATGTTCATTTTACGTTTGAAGAGTTCGCCACTGCGTTGGCACAAATTGAGGCTGTGCTTAATTTCAGACCATTGTGCCCTCTCACTTCCGATCCTTCTGACTTGACCCCACTCACACCAGTTCATTTTCTGATTGGCCGTCCGATGGTAGCAGTCCCAGACAAAGATGTGGTTGATATTCCAGTCAATCGACTAAACAGATTCCAACTAGTTCAACGTGTAACTCAGCATTTCTGGCAACGTTGGAAGAATAGTTATCTTGCGGAACTTCAATATCGCAATCTATGGCAAACCAAAGGACAATTAACTGTGGGTGATTTAATGTTTATTGAAGACGATCATTCGCCTCCAAGCGATTGGCAATTAGGTCGAATTGAGGCTTTACATAAAAGATCAGATGACATTGCACGTGTTGCTTCCATTAAAACATCTAGTGGCAAAATTAAACGCAGTTTTAACAGACTTTGTGTACTTTCGGTTGAGATGCCTTTAGATTTCAAGGCGGGGGGGTGGGGGCATGTTAACACCCACTTCTAATAAATAATAATAAAAACAATTCAATATCTTTTGTACGATTGCGTAATGCCGTCCTATATGCAGAATATATTGTGTGCGCCACTATGCATAAAAGTTGTCAGTCTATCCCTTGAATTATCTTTGGCGCGGTGGACAGTTGATAAAAAAAGAAGACAGTAGGGAAGAATCAGCCGATCGTAGAAAAAAGAAGAATTCTTGTCAGGAAGAAAAAATAGACATAACCTTCATTGTATTGTTCATTGTTATCGTTTGTAGTTTTTCGTGTTTTAACAAATTTTATAAATATAGTTATTGATAATTGCACGATACATTTTAATTATTATTAGTTAGGTTAATTTATAAAAAAACTACTAAATGTATTATATCAAATTCAACTCGAAAATCAAAGGTATCAGGAACCAGAGTGAGTAACAGTTACACGGACTAGCTCAATTTCGCGGTGTGCGATTTATATCGCGTCAAAAGATTTTCTAGTGAATAAAAGCACAAAATCTTTCGATGATGCTTACTTCACAAATCTAGTTTCATATAATAATTCCAAATCAGATATGTACACATTTAGCAACACCAAATAAATAAAACAGACTGGGTAGACTAACCTTTTTAGGTCCAGGGTTTGTCACTGGACGAAACTCCCTCTATATTTTTTTTAAATATAAAAAAAAGGTTGAAGAAAATTCTCAAGTTCTCCCAAACAGATTTTAATAAACGAATTCCTCTTTGCCTTCTTGGCCCATTTACGGTTTTCAATAACACGAGTTTCTCACTTGGTTTGGTTTCCATTGTTCGAACAATCAAAGCCAGGTTATCTACGCTAGTCTACAAACACGACGATCAATATATATGGTTTACAACAGTTTTAAATTGAGTTTACTTAGAAAACTTGATTCTTACAAAAATAAAACATACAAAACGTTAATATCACAACTACATAGAACAAAAATAGGATCACAAGTGACTCTACCCTATGACATAAAATAAACCAATGATCAATGATTATTGGGAGAACAATATTCCCCGAAAATAAGGATAAGAGTTTATCAATAAACTATTGGGCAACAAGTAAACTGATTATAGGTTCAAAACCTGTCTAGGAGGAAAAGTGTTAACCAAAGTAATGAAGTAAACTAGAACTATGAAAATATACTCATTTGAGCAACAATATAAAAATAACAATATAAAATAAATAAATAAATAAATAAATAACCGATTCACTTAACTCACGCTAGCGATTCACCAGCGCTCCAAATTGGACGAACTAACGAGCTTACAGCCATCACTTAAAAAGGAAATCAACATCTTCATCTTAGCATTAACATCAATACTCGAAGATTGAGGTGGGAAAGAGGGGTGACCCAACCTCTTGGTGGGCAAACTACAACCCTCAGGCTCCATAATAGAAAATATTAGTTTTGATGTAAAGATTCCAACGAAATCGACATTCATGATACGTAACCCCAGTCCTAGGATTTGAATATCCCGTAAAATAACGCTTCCAGGCGAAGGTACCATGAGGTGAAATGGCGTCGTAAAGTAAAATACGAGTTTTATATCCCCAACTTGGGTATATCGTGAATACACTACTTTCAAAGCTCTACAAACACTTAATTCACGAATTGCATATAGCCGAAATCAGACAAATCCGGGACGGCCCAATGATACTAGATTTACTTTTTTACTTAATTTCGGCCTCGTAACTACCAACCACGTTTCAACCTTCTTCGTCCAAAAGCCACACCAGAAGGCAAGCAGAATATTATAATAATACAAAAATATTATCTGAAGCCTAACTAGGTATAGGCCACTCGAAATATTAGCTGAAAGCTAACTAAATGAAACGCCATGCAGCATATGCTGTTTTTGGTATCGAAGCAAAAGAAAATCTTACACTAAATCGTTAGATCCTGATTATTTAATTTCCTAAAAATAAAAATAATATACATATGTAGTTGCAAAATTAAAATTGGAATGTAACATGCCTTTGCAGCCATTTGATTGTACCTCTTTCCAAGAGCCTCGCAAATAGACGTGTGTCTCTTAAAATAAGAAACTACGTTTAGGATTAAAGTTTTTGATTGCTCACTAAATCCTTAATTACACTTATACCTGCGGATTATACAATTAATTTAATAAAAAAACCCTCTGAATCCACCACTGTTGAAGAATAAACAACATTATATTTTTTACAAATTATACTTGACTCAAAATAAAAAACGAATCCGCACCAAATAAGCGCATAAGAATTCATAAGAGCAATTCGTTGAAAGTGATACAATCCAAAGTAATTTATTTTTCGCCGCAGTTTCTCTGTGACAAGATCTGAGCGTACGTCCACGGTAAGAGAATGAGTGAGTGTAGACCTAAGAGGTTATCTGAATAGCACTTGTTTCTGGACCCGGTGTCACAGACTAAAGAAATTTACGAGATCGGCCTATGACCGAATCACCTGGACTCTTCGTAGTCTCTGTGTGACAGAATAACCAACGTAGGTAGAGTAAATTTATAAATAGATTGTACTATTTTCAGGTACAATTTAACATTTAACTGTACGTTATTTAAAAATATTTGGTAGTAACGTTAGTGGACGCTAAGATGTTTAACAGTGGGTGTAAAAAAATAAAAATAACAAGAAAGAACATTAGCCAGAGCGAGTGATTAAATCAAAAAGAGATAGAGCTAGACTCAAATTTAAAGGGACCGCATGAGCGTTCGCTATTTATTTAAGTGGTAGTTTTTTGAATTTCGTTTAATATTTTTTATCTACACCCACATGGATATTAGCTTATCTACGCACAGACTACAAAACGAAAAAGTATGCTTTTGCGTTTAACTGAAAAAATATATTTCATGTCCAATTCAGGTAGTGAGAAAAGTGCAAAAAAATCCACCAATCACAGTTCATATTTTGGTCATCCGACAACTATTATTTTTAAAATTTTAAATAATTGACAATTCTGTCAAACTAATTGTCAGTATATGATTAAATATATATTAAAATGAATTATTTTTGTGTAGAGACGATAAATAATGGTATTTTTATTTCCATTTCGTCCACATTTACAAATAAATTTTAAATTTTAATTAATTACGAGTATTAAATCTAAAATCCTAAATATGACGGTGGAAATCTTCCACGTGAGAGGCCTGAATTTAAATCTGGGCTGGGACAAATTAAATGTTAATTTTAATTTATAAATAAATAAAAGTCATAAATTATTTTAAAATTAGTTATTTTGTCTTAATGACTTAAAATTATTTTTTTGAGTTTGTAGATTGTTCTTAAGTGCGTCGTAGAAAAAATATACTGTACACCTTGAGTGAATTGTATATATCGGGTCGGTGGCGTAGCGCTTATATTCATTTATAGGCAAGTTTGTGGTTCAGAATCCTACATCAGATCATGTGAATTTTTAATTAAATTGCATGGTTCGGTATAGGATTTGAAGTGTGCCGTATTAGCAGAAAGTAATTTCTGTTGATATGACATGCAGATTATAAATCATCAATCATCTTTAAGTCGCCCTGGAGCGCCACGGAAAATAATAATAACAGCCGTCCCTTCCCCTACACAAGTCGCTCGGTCGACTTTAAGGTACTATTTTGGAACGCGCGACAGACGACATACGACAGCAGACGCGACGACACAGGGGAACAAGAACCGTCTCTTTACGTCTGAACACATGCAATTATATGAAACACATTTTGCAAGTCGCGACCAGTGCGAGAGACAGAAGTCGAGGACACATAGATCGGTCTCGGGGTAGCGTTTGCTGCTTGTCTCGCTTAATCATCGCTTGTATTTCGAGTTGATTAGTCGATATTTTATAGAAATGGTAGTTGCAAAGTTCTATCCTGGGCAGTGTTGCCAGATGAACATTTGTTGGAACAGTATGGGTGAAAAAAAAAACCGTAGATTTGAACAGTAGATTTTAATACAAGGGGAAATAATAAAAAATTTCGGTGTAGTTTATTAAAAAAAAATAAGTATATAAGAAACGAAATATTATAATTTTTCTACCCAAATTAGAAAGTAAACAAAGAATAAAAACAAATAACATTTTTAATATATACTTAATGTACGGAAACAAAAAAAAAACAATGAAAAATAATAGGTACCTACTTCTTTTAGATCAGTCTGAATCAGATAATTCAAAATCGTTGTGTTTGGCATGCATGTTTTTTTATGATACCCTATTAATTCTTCGTTTCATTTTAAATAAAATCATAATGATTATCTCGATGTTTTTTATGGAGCCAACCTACAGTTTTATTTTTACACATATTTATAAATTGTAAGTTTACGTCCACAATTTTTGTAGATAAGCACTGATGATGGCACCATACCGAAAGCGCTTTGCATTTGATAATTTAAAAAATTTTTGAACCAAATACAATTATTTTCTTTTGAAGGAAAATTTGTTAAGTCTCTTATTTTACGTTTGGGGAAGAAATTTTTTTAAATAAAAGTTGCTTCTACTATTATTTTATATAATTTTTATTTTATAATTAACATATATCTCAGCAGAACAATTTCCGTCCTGAAGGAGTAAACATATATTTTCAAAGTTTAATCATTTTCTCAGTTATATTAAGTAAATTTTCAAAACAATATTAATTAGTCTAAATATTAATCTGGTTTAATATGTACCATATATTTTAATAACATCCGGTGTGTTTTATATTACTCTTTAAAGAAGGTAAATAGTACAGAAGGAAATAATTATAATTTACAGTGTAGTAAATAAAAAAAATAATTATATAAGAATCGAAAAATAAATAGAACAATTTTTAGGAAACAAAAACAAAAACTAATGAAAAATAAGAGGTATTTCTTTCAGATCAGTCTGAATCAAATAATTCAAATACGTTGTGATTGGCATTAATGTTCTTTTTATGTTGCCCTGTTAATTCTTTGTTGCATTTTAAATAAAAACAAACCTACAATAGTGGCTGCTTATTACGCTGCTTTTACTGCAAAAAATGTACTAGAAAAAATATTCTTTAACCATTTGCTGAAGAATGAAGCAAACTTAATAAATTAAGAACAAAATTTGCTAGAGACAAAACCAGTGGATCTACTTAAAAACAGTAAGTCTGGCAACGCTGATCGTTCCCTCGAATGGTTATCTGCGGATGTCGGGTCACTGGTCTCCTTGCTTCCCAAATGTGCGGGGCGTAACATTAATGCATCTGTCGTCCTTGGGGTCGTCTCTGTGGTCTCCTGTTTCCTATCGCGCCTACCGAATGGTACATTTAACAGTTTTTGACTTTAAAATTATTCTTTTAATTGAAAATGAACTATTCATCAATATAAAATAGTAACACTATCTAAGTAAGACCTTTATCTTTAATTTGGCTGAAAATTACATTTTTAAATTTAACATCTTCGGAAATCCTTGGTCTACAGGTCTACATAGGGAGACCCCGCCTTTAAAGAAATCTGAATAAAAAGCTGCAATTAATAACTAGATACCCAAGTAACATTTTTGATTTATCAAAGTATACAAGGTAACCATAAAACCCTGTTCTAAGACAGTGATAAAACTTTTGAATCCGCGAGATAGCCTTAGGGCTGCTATAAATCTGCTTATAAAACGGAGAATCCTATAACGGTTCTTAGGAGTGTTTTTAAAACAATATCTTAAAACTAATTGGACTTAAGACAAAATCCGTAAGAGTATATTAAGAATTTTATTAAACCATTTTTAAATCTTTTTTAAGATTATGATAATAAATGGAATAGGCATAAAAACTTTACAAAACTAATCAGTTTTAAGAGAATTAAATTTTAAATTGTTTTAGCTATATTCTGTTTTATCATATTCTTTGACAGAATGATTTTGCAAACATGTTGGGAAGACTGCCATATTAATTATTATATAGTGTATGTTTAATTTGTTTAGTTACACTTGTTATTTCTTCAATTCTCAAACACACACCAAAGTACTGTTAAAAGTAGGCAAGGTGGGTCGTAATAAATGATGGGCCTTACAATATATGAAACATACATAAAAAAGGATTATTATAGGGATTCTTATTTATTTACTGAATAGAAAATAACATTGCACATATCGTATAAAATGATTACATTTGTCTTCGATATTATTTTCATATAAATATCACATTTTGTATTTTTTAAATTATGTCAAGGAAGTGACTATGTAACCGCCAATATAAATCCTATTGTAGATTAATTTGTCTTTGCATGGATACTTGTCATCGTCAGAGAACCATTTTTAATTGCGCATACTACCTGCTGGACTATCAGAAACAAACTTGGTGTTTAATCATACATTACTTTAGGCGAGGCAAGAGTTGTATAATATTTTATCATATAATATTCCAATATAAATTACATTTTTATACCCTAAAAGGAATTTGCTGTAGATATATTCGCCAAATTTGACATTATGTGATTAAACGCAGTAAACGCAATCTTAAATAATGAATCTTCTGTCATTGGCACAATGTTGTCATTGGCACACTGTTGACATTGACACACTGTTATCATTGACAAACTATCACTGTCTTTGGTACACAAAATACGTCATTACTAAGATCGAAAGATTTTAGCATTATTTGAATTTTGACCATAATTTATTTGAATATTCTTTAGGTACAGGTCTGGTACACAGGTACTATTTTACATAATATGTGGTTAAACAGTCACTGCTATTTTGAAAATGGAGGATTTCCTCATTGTGTTCTATCTGTACCTAAAAAGGACATTAAGCTCATAAAACTAATAATGCAAAAACATACTCTTTAGGACTTTCCAGTTTTAAAAAGCTCCTGCTAGACTTTTTAAAGCGTTTCATAAAACAAGAGTAAAAACGAAAACCTCAATAAAACATTCTTAAGTTCAATCAGACGGGCATAACCTAACCTCACTTTTTAGCTTTTTATTTACTCTATGAACAAGTCATTCAAAATATAAAAATTAGTAATAATATATTAACCATTTTTCTTTTTTACTGATCATTTCCAGAACACTGGGAACCGAGAAATGTTTTGATATTTGTTAAACAATGTAACACAATGAACTTATTAAACACTGAGGAGAAGGAGAAACATATACATTTTTTTTCATTCTCTATGGAAATTACCACTTTTCTTTATTTTGAACAATTTATCTTTCAACGTCAACATAATGTGAGTGGGTTTAAAAGCTAGGTTATGCTCTAAAACAAACTTTAGTTCTTATTAAAACTATGTAGTTTTAAAAGTGCCTAATCGTTTACTAGATTAAATAAATTATAAGAGTTATGTTGTAAAATTGTAGAAAATGTACTTAAAAGGTTCTGGGATCAATTTAATTAAAAGTATAATCCTAAAACGCTTTTTAAAACTAAGTTTTAAAACCTACTTAAGATAACTGCTAAAAAGTACCTATGTCTCTTTAACACCAATCACACATTAGAAGTATCTTCAAACTAAATAGTTCTAAAATTACTTATTAATTAACCCTTACAGGACAGCGATAAAGCATAGTTTACTTTAGGATAAACTAGTTTTCTTAAACAGATTTAAAGGAATCTATAAAACCAAGTATAAGATCAATTTATCCTCAGTCCTATTAGCAAAAAAAATAACTGTAATAAAGTAATTATTAATTTTTATGCTTATTCTCTTAAAAATATTACTTGGATACTGAAACATCAAAAAAGATATTTATCAGCATTTAACGAGATAAGATAATGGCGATAAGATATTGGTTTTTAGTAGAATTTTACGGGTACCTAGTTTTATTTTAGTGAATTTTTTTTATTTGATATTTGAAAGTAAATGAAACCAATTATAGTAGTTTACTGCAGAGAGAATTGAAATTGTCCTACACTATTTTAGAAACAACGAGTCTGCTCGGGCAGCTGCAAGAGTTTTTAATGAACGGCATTCCGGTAAAAATGTTGGACATCCCTACGTAATAAATTTAATATCTAAATTCATGGAGACTGGAAACGTTTCTAACAGAAAATATGAAAGACAACATCCTGTTACTAACAAGGCTACACAGATTGCACTTTTGGGACATGTTGCATTGGATCCCACTTCAAGCACGAGACAAATAGCAGCAGCTACAGAAATTCCACGTAGAAGCCTTCAGAGGGCCTTGAAACAGCATACATTTCATCCCTATAGGATTCATCTCGTGTAAGAGTTCAATGAAGATGATCGCCGAATCCAATTTTGTGAGGAGATGAGTAGAAAAGTTGTAGACAATACCTACCCACTTTTTATAGTCAACATGCTTTTCTGAAGAATGCTCGTTCTTTCTTAATGGTCACGTGAACAGACATAATTGCAGATACTAGAGTGATGCAAATCCCGCAATCAAGAGAGAACAACATACACAGAATCCCCAAAATTGAATGTATGGGCTGGGGTTTTTGGAAATATTGTTGGTCCGTTTTTCCTATCTCATAACTTGACGGGTGAATCTTATCTTAATTTGCTCTAAGGCAACATCTACCCTCACACTGTGGAAATAACGGAAAACGATGATAAGATCCCAGAGAATGATTTTATTTAACAGGATGGCACCCCACCACACTATGTAGTCACTGTGCGTGACTTTTTAAATCAACATTTTTCCGCACATTGGATTGGTAGACGAAAATTTATTGAATGGCCCTCAAGATCGCTAGATCTGACACCGTTGGACTTTTTCTTATGGGTAACGAATAACTGTGGCATGTCGTGAAATAACTCCTGCAATGTTGCTAAATGTTTAGAACAATGTTGAACAAAGGTTTTTTTACTGTTTGGAAGTAAATGGACCGCAATTTGAACATTTACTGTCATTAAAACTTTTCTGGCAACTTTTTTTAATTTTTTTCGCACACAATTCCAGCTGGTTTTGGCATTAATTTAAACACTTAATGCAAAAATGTTAGCATGTCTGTAAATAGAATCGAAATGCCTTTCAAATGATAAGCCACTCGACTCCCCATGCCATTAGATTCTCGAAGGGGTTGCCAGCCGTTTTACATTGAGTTAACGATCAAAAGTTGTCTCGGGGTTTGTGGCAAAAACCTCCCCCGCCAATAATATTTGAGGTACACTGTTTCTAATGCGCAACCCCGTATATCTATATCTATTATGTATACTTATGCAAGTGACTGTTACATTTATTTGAAGCTGGTGTTATAAATTTTAAAAGAAATTATTATATTTTTTTTCGAAATTTTTTACCGTTAGGGAAATATTTTATTTCTTTAGGTTCGTACCTTGACTTGACTTTAAAGACAACCTTTGTGAGAAACGAGTACAATTTATAGATTGATTAATTTGTATCAACGAAATAATTTTTTTCATTCCTTACGGATTTTATTTTGAAATATGGAATTTACTTAAAAATAAAACTTATTAGTGATTTTTATCAACATTATTTTTGATTGAAATTATTTAATATTAATTTATCGTATCGTATCTACAGTAAATTGTAGATAATTAATTAATTTATGATTAGTTGAAGGTCATCATTAATTTGTAGGAAATATTTTTTTCGCGTATCGTAGCTTTCATAGTTTTTACGTAATTAAAATCTTAATTTATATGCAATTCTCGTCGAATATTTTATCTAGATTTTTTTTTGGTAGTTGTTGTTTTTTTGCATTGATGGATTGTAATAGATGTTTTTTTAATAATTATGGATTTTGAACATAAATTTTAACACGTTAACTGCCTTAATTTTATTTTAAGGAAATGTTTTGTTAGTATATTGCCATAACGCTTCATGTGTCTACAATATATTCATTATTTTTGTGTTTTGCTCTCAACTATGTTTACGAATTGAACTCCCTATCGTGTTATATCGTTGTCGTTATGAATTTGCTTCCTAACTTTAGTATTTTTATTTTATTTGATTTTTGTTTATTTAACAGACCTGAGCTTACCGTTGTGGGAATTAAATCAATGTGTTGTCTTTTGCCTTATCAATCCTGCATTATATTTGCCAGTTAATATGTGATCTTTTTCCTTATCCTTACTTGGTAAAATTTACCGTGAGACGCCCCCTATATTTGCTGTTTTCGTTTTATATTTTGGGCCTGATGATGTCCTGAAATGCCGAAACTAGTCGAGTTGTTTTCATTATTAAATTTATGGAGTACAGGTTTGGCGTTTGATTTTATTCTTTAAAAAATGAATAATCGTCTATTCTATCTAGTTGTTAATTATTATAATTTCAATTAACCTTAGTTTAGAACTTACGTCAGATGCGTTAGAAACTCAAAAAGAAATAGAAGAAAACTTTTAAAGGAAATTTTAGTTTCTCTTAAATGAATGTAATGGTTTTATTCGAGCGTTAAGACTCTAGTATGGGGGGTTGAATGTGGGGTACAGTTCCTGCTGTATTGAATGTTGCTAATTAAATTTTTGTTGAAATTACATTCAACATGTCCTATCTGCTAAATACTAGGTATAAACCTCCGCTTTTAGCAAACAAAAATAATAAAGTACTGAATAGTCACTCCCTGTATAAACTAATTATCTAAACTTGAAACAACACGCTTGACTTTCAAATGACCGCCAGACACCTGCTATGTCGCAAAGACACCTGTGTCTTCGCAAACAGTTAATATTATCACGTACGCAATCATGCGATCTGGGACGGCCAATGAGAAAAAAGCCGGTAAAACCGTTGCGAGCCAGCGAGCTTGCATCGGAAAGAACAACTTCACTTTCGTTTCGTCAGTCACACAAAACACATCACAACAAACCTTGTCAACGCCGGCAGCAAGCCGAAATTTAAGTTAAAGCATTTGTGCGATTTGATTTAAAAAGTTGTAACATGTAATCAATTAATAATTTATGTAACCAAGTATAAATATGTAAAATGTGGAACCAGTAAGCCGTGAATATATTAAATTCAAATTCATTTGAATAAAATCAGTGCATCATCCAAAACTTCGAGAGCATCCTCCAGAGGCTACAGGGTGGAGCATAAGGCCTTCACCCCCAGGTAACATATTTCGAACATAGTCATACAGTCCACACATGATCGAAGGCAGTAAGTGTCAAGCCTTATAAACCCAGGGTAAGACAATTTTAATTGGGTACTTTTGTTGATTTGCTTGAATAGTCCTTGCTCTGGCAGTCACTAATTTCAACCTTTTGGGTGGCTCAAGATTTCACTTTTATTTTTTATTGTCTTGAATTAAGAGATAACTGGGTGGGATCAAATTAAGTTACACCATTCTGAACAGGAATTGTATATTTTAGGGTTTTTGGGACCAGTGTTTGGACTCAGTTTTTGGGCCCAGTGTTTGGACCCAGTACCTATTTGTATCTGGTGTTTGGAACCAGCGTTTCGGTTTGATGTTGAACTATTGAAGATACTGTTAGGTACCAGTATTTCGACTTGGAATTGCTGTTACTACAGAGATTTAGCATCGTACTAATACAGTGCCACAGGCATCATTTGCCTGTCGACTTCAGGGACTAGGAGATAAGTGAAACAAGATTTTATTTTTATTACTTACTTTGGAGTATGTTTTTGGGGTAAAGTTTAGCCTACGAGAGGCCTATATATACACGGAAAAAAATGTGACTAGAAAATTTTACTACAATGTTGTAGTAGTAGACTTGTAGAAAAATACTCAACAAATTGTAGAAAATTTTACTACAATTTATAGGTACAAACTATTCATTATTGTAGCAATTGAATTGTCGAATAAAATGCTACAACAATAGGAAAGAATTCCACAATGTTTAGTATATTTTACTATTGTTTGTAGAAGTAGAAATTTATTACAATTATCGTAATTACTACTACTAACTTCTGACAAAATTTTTACAAATATTAATTATTATCTCTACAAAAAATAGTAATAATTTACATCCCTTCTTATGAAAAATATTCAATTTTGTTCAAAAATATTCTATAATATTGTAGAAATTCTAGGTCATGTGAACAAAACAGAATTCTGCTATTGGCCAACGTTTTCTGACGTCGATCATAAATGGCCAGACAGCAGTAGCCGTTCGCCATGTTCACATAACAAAGCATGGATATATACGAGTACCTATAACACATTATTATATTATAAGCACCGATGCGTTTGAGAAAATTTTAATAATAAATTCTATTGGTGGTAAGTACATTTATTATTGTTTCTGAATAATTTACCTTTAGATAACTAATTTAAATAACCTTAGTAAATTATTTAAAAAAAAATAGTTGTGCCTAACGATCGAATGTTGTGCTAAATTCAATGAGGTTTTTTTGTCTTAATTGTGACATACCTACTTTCTCATTTTTGTGAGTTATCTGACTTATTCATTTAATATCCAAATCATTGTAAAGGTGATAAATATCCCCGTTTTAAGGGTATGAACAGTTGAATTGTTATTAATTTTTATTTCATATTTTTCAGGAGCAGAAAAGCCAACTGAGACTGAGGGTGCTATTATTACTGTTATTTATTACATAATGTAATTAAGACTTTGTATCTTTTATATTAAAACAATAAATTGAATATTTTATGAAGGCACATTTTTTTTAGGTTATAATTATAATAATTATGGAATACTACTACAAGTTTTATTAAAAATTACTACAATTTGTATGAATTTTTACTATTTATTGTGTAATATTTTCGTATTTATTTTCATAAAACGCAATACATTTTTAATATAAATTCATAAAATAAATAGCAAAAATTATAACAATTTGTAGAACAATTCTTATGATGCATTTGGATATTTTTACTAAATGTTGTAGATAATAACTCTACAATACATTCTCTACAAATATTTGGAAATTTTTACTACAAATTGTCCCTGTCCCTATTTGTACTATTTATTGTAGAGAAAAAATCTACAATTGTAGAAATTTGTTCTACAATTTTTTTTCCGTGTAAGTATGTAAGTAGAACAGTGTATTCATTTACGAATTACATTATTGGAGGGCCATTATTAAAACAGGGATTGTGAGGGTCGTTAACTCGGGGAAAGGGGAAAGACAAAATGTTTTCAATTTGTAAATAAACAAGATCTAAGTTAAGGTTGCCTTTTTATTTCCTATTTATTTGGTAGATTTAAAAGTAGGACTTTTCTGGATTTAACGAGGCTCAATATTAAAGATCTACCTGGCGTCCAACCCAACATCAAAAATATAGTATTTTTCCTAGATTATAAAGTAATTACCCACTCCCATCTCCACTATAGTGAACCGGTGCCACAAGGTTGACATCTGGGACAACCGAACTTTTGTGTCACGTTAACAATAATAACAAAATAGGAATATTATTGTAACGCGCTATACAGTAATATATTTAAATTAGACATTTGAACACTGGTAAGATAACTTAATCTCTAAATACAAAGGAATAAATTGAATTAAATAATACAAACTTAATAAAATTGACTAAACCTATGAAACAAAGTGGAATATTATGTAAACAAGTTATAAAAGTAATTTTAAAAAACCGACTTCAAAATCGTGCAGATGCTCTTAAAAATTGAAATTTTTATTTTCTCAAAGATCATCAGATCCTGACCAATTGTATATGGAATTACTCCTGGGTTATCCCCTTTCTAACAAAAAAGAATCATAGAAATTGGACAATGTAGTAAAGAATAATCGCTGAATATACATAAAAAAAAGGAAGAAAAAAAGATATAAATTTATTTAAAAAAATGATCTTAATAACATTTTTTTCGTAGGACATTTGGGTTTAGATGATTGAACAAAAACTACTAGTGTGATAAAGTAGGCAAATTTTTTTAAAACCAGTCAATAATTACAAATAATATAGAATATTCATTTTATTCATTTTAAGTGTGTTTTAGCAACATACCAGCGATATATTTAATGTAAATTTTTTCCTTAAAAGAGCTAAAGAAGGCATCTCAATCGTTGTTTATTTATTTCCAATAAGAGAAGAGAGAACACCTGTTCTTGCAGAGAAAACAATTTGCCACACTAAATACCCAATCAATATTATGCATCACTTCGCGAGGACGACGATAAAACTTTGCAATTGACAAATAATAAGCATATCACGTACATCCCATTTTCTTTTTATGGTTTATTTCACCAAAGCCGTTAGTTTTTTATTGACTTAGATGGAAATAAGGCGAAGCAGTAGGGTAAGACTTCCCAGATGGTTTTTACCAGTGGCAACTCGTCGCCTCATGTTTAAAAAACATTTAATTTAATTAAAAATTATTGTAAGAATACTATAATGATTTGAAATATATTACATTATTATATCAACATAATATTCAGGTTTGGTTAATCCTATATTTAAATAGAGATTTATTTATTTATTTTACAGAATAATTACCTTTAAGAGGTATTTGTCTGGAATAGTTCGATGCTGAGAAGTTTTATTTTCCAACTATTGGGACTGACATGAGTGGGTATTTCAAAAAATAATTTATTGACAACAAGGAGGTGAACAGAGATGAATATGTCATACAAGTTTATCGTCATAATCAGTAAATGGCACAACTAGCAGTGTGAATAGGAACAGTAATGTATTTAAATATCCCATCAATTACATATTTACTCGTAAATTAGAAAAATAAATGTATTCGATTTTCAAAAAAAAAAAAAAAAAAAAAATACAAAAGAAAATAAAAGCAACCTCATCTTTCCAGCAAATAAAAATTCGAATTTTTTGGTAGATCTGGAGTATATGTATGTTTTTATATACACTTACTTGTGTTATTTCTAAACATTTCTTTTTATATATAACACCATCAATTTGGGGTATATGCTGAATCTTAGTAAGCAATGTGTTGTTCATTGTAGCATTTCATTTGGTCCATACTATACTGGGTTTCAATAGTTGCGCTCTATATCGTGGTAAAATATGACAATACCGCGTGCCGGGATCCAACTGAGAGTAACACTGTATTTTCCTCTCCTATAATCTAGATAAGAAAGGAGTGCAGTAAATTAATTTGCAGAACCTATTACAAGTTCAAGAACTAGGCATTTTATTTTTACTTCATCCTTCAATGCTTATTTGCAGTTAAAATGGAAATTTTAATACTTCTGATCGCCCTAATACAAGTTTTATTTTAGATTTAATCATATTTCCATGGATTTTACTGTAATAAAGAGGAAACTAATTCAGCTTAAATGGACTTTACTTGTGTTTTTTTTCTTTTCGGTCTGGCTAAATGATTGTTGACGAGTTGTCAGAATTGTGTGTGCCATAAAATATAAAATTATTGATTTTTTAATAATATGCAATGCTTCTGTTAAAGATGATGTATTTTCAAATCTTCAAAAACCATAACAACTTAAAACTATAGAAACAACCAAGAAGGTAAAATATATACAGGTAGTTTCGCAAGTGAACACCACAACATTATTAAAGAAGATACAGTTTTTGGAGAATTCTGACTTCTGAAAAAGCCCCAGGAAGAAACACACCTATTTAATTTTGAATATGGGAGTATTAATATTTCTCATATATCTTAGATCTTTGGTGACATAGTAAGAATTTTTTAGTATTAATTTATGCCAATAAACCGAAGAATTACCAGCCGACT
Source organism: Psylliodes chrysocephalus (assembly GCA_927349885.1). Classification (NCBI taxonomy): domain Eukaryota; kingdom Metazoa; phylum Arthropoda; class Insecta; order Coleoptera; family Chrysomelidae; genus Psylliodes; species Psylliodes chrysocephalus. The sequence goes on along the minus strand of OV651820.1, from coordinate 44,109,683 downwards.
GACATTTCAATATGTCGTTGTTAGGGGGAGTGCTTCTCTTCATTCTACACATAACCAGTGCAGGAGTAATTCAAGGTCTAAACTTTATTCTTAACACTATTTCTCACTTCTTCTCTTTCTTATTCCTCAATATATTATAAGAATCAAAGGGCATCCAGAAGGTATTTTTGTGAAGTCTTATTTAGTTTATAGTTCCTATCAATAAATGAAAGTGAAAAAGTAAGATTATAAATGTATAATATAGTAACAGGAATCGAATGAGATGATATGTATAAAATTAAAAGTCATAACGAAATACATATGCATGATACTATAAAAAGAACGTATGATATTACGCAGATTAATACTATACGTCACGGTGACGTATTGTGGTGGAAGGCGTGGCTTTTACGAATTTGATGTATCAGCTAGTCGACCACAATACGTCATGCGCGAACTCGACGAGATTTCGTCGACTAAATATCATACCTTTGAAATTTTTTTGTATCATGTTACATATCAATATAATTAACTATTTCGCTACGGGTATAACTATTTTGGCCCACAGTACCAAACGCTAAAAAACAATAAATAATTAATTTATCGCTAATTTTATCTATTCTGGTATGGGAGCTCAAAATGAAAATATGTCGTTAGAGTGATTTTACTAAGAACTATGATGAGAATATTACAAACCTTTTCCATTTTCTTGGGAAGGAATGTAGTTATCCCGTATATTCAACAAAGAACTAGGTTGATAACCAAATGAGGTTTTACGTTGAGTCAACTATGCCAGTTGGAAGTATTGATAACCAAATGATGTTTTATGTTGGGCATCTTTACACAATTATATTGAAATGAAATGCAATTTATTAGGTTTCGTGTAGGGAAAAAGATGAAAATAAAAATACGTATAATAATAAAGAAGTGTCAAATACATTTGTACTCAAAAATTCTTTCTTGTGTGGTAAATTTTGTAACACTTTCAACGTCCAACTTCACATGCTGGACACCAAGTTGTTACGTATTTTCGTTTTTTAGTCACGCCTGTGGGTATGGGAACAAACATGACAAATTCTTTGTCCTTTTCTTATTGTCGCAGTTGAAGGAACAGTGTCCAAATAATGTCTTTCCATGAAATTTACTGCTGTAAGTCGATTAATATTTTCTTGACTTCTTCTACCTAGGGGCATCGCAATAAGTGTTCCATGTCTTTGTAAAATTTGTTTCGCGATGTTTCGAATAAAAACTTTTAGTGGTAAATAATTGTTGCCCGTTCTAACTAAATATAGGTTATAAGAATTGAAAAGAGCCAAGACCAACAATTAAAAGAACAGTTTCTTGTAACACTTTAAGGTGTTACGAGTACATTCAACAAAAGACAGCTGCATAATATTTGCTTTATCCACCAGTCGCATATTTATTGTGTAATCTACCACACAACCTGGTTTCATAATTCTCTCTCGCATTCTGTGATTCACTTTACCACTGTCCATCGACCTTCTCTCATGAATTGTTATAAGAAAATGCACATCTCGCTTGTCTTTCCATTTCAAAGCCATCACTTGCCTACATTTTTTTAATATTATTTGGCCATGTCTAAGCCTGGGAAACGTAGGAAAATGTTTTCTATTCTTCTTCACTGTACCACAAAATCCAGTTCTATATTGTGTCATTGTGACATTGATTTTTGTGTTAAAAATATTATATGAAACTTTACCTCCCATTTTTCAGTTTAATCATTTTCACAATTTGTCACAGATGTCAAATAAAAAATATATTTTTTAAATACCCTTTATTGGCAAATAAAATGTTTTAAATGTTTATTTTATAAGATCAGTCCCATCACAATACATACTATTACACAGATACAAACTAGAATAAAGATATATAATGCCTGGCATTCTAACTGACACTCTTCGCAGTTTAACAGACCCCCTTAACTACCTATTTTCTATCAGATTGTTTTCACAATCAATAGGCCTCATCTCCTTATATGATCTACCAAAAAATATAGATTAACACATATGAAAATAAAAATATTAAAATTAAATTTATATTTTTATGTTATTTATGTAATTTTAAAATGTGTTTTTATGTATTTTAACTGGGTGTTTACTGCACAAATAAACCAATGGAAAAACCGCCCCTGAATTCAACTTATGTAAGTCGCTTATTGACGACTGCCGTAGCGAAAGGGTTAATAGAACCTTGGCAACCTTTGTCACTTCAAAGACTACACTTAATAACGATTACCGAAACGGTGACAAGTATATATATTTGGACCCAACACTATTTCTATTAAATATCAACGTCTTGTTTTCAGCTACTTCTAACACTATCCAAAATTATCCAGTGAGCTTAATATCTGAAAAGAAGTAATTTCTTGAAATAATGAACTTAGAAGTATTTGAGGTTAACCTCGTAGTTCTATAACTAATAAATTTGACAGGACACAATTTACTATTTCTTATATTTGTTGTAATGCAACCAGTTGTGTACAATTATCAATTGTTCTATCAATTGTGCGGATATCATTGTCCAATGTTCCAAATTAAAATATTTATTTGTAAAAAAGATGAAATCGAACAAATATAAAGATAAACTTCGATTCAACGACCTGAAAAAAATATTATTTATTTTTAATTTATCAAAATCATACGATTTGGTTAGTAAACAAAAACATAGTAGCTGTATCTTTTCCTCGACCAGTGGTTGGTCTAAAATGGCTTCAAAAATTGACAACACTAATCCTGGTCTGAAGTCCAAAATAATTTTAGGCCAAAAGAAGAGTAACCATTTTGAAATATTTTAAAAATTCGGAAACAAATTTTAAAAGTCCTACGAATTATCAAAATCATCTCCGAACCCCAAATGTTATTTTTAAATATTTTTGTTTATTTTTAATTATTTATTTTTATTTATTTTTATTTATTTTTATTTATTTTTATTTATTTTTATTTATTTTTATTTATTTTTATTTATTTTTATTTATTTTTATTTATTTTTATTTATTTTTATTTATTTTTATTTATTTTTATTTATTTTTATTTATTTTTATTTATTTTTATTTATTTTTATTTATTTTT